>CM060894.1:99830000-100430000 GCA_030762935.1 Hymenopus coronatus | reverse complement strand
AGTTATTTTTGAAAAAATAAACATTTTCTAAATGGTTTCCATGTAAAGGATAGTTCGGGATGGGAGGCTTGTTCTCTAAATCTTCGTGTCTCATCCTTGGAAGATACAAAGCTTAATGTCAAGTTTGGTATTTTACCGACTTTGAGTTTTTAGTTATCGTGTTCACAGGCCCACGAACATACTAAATTGATGTGTTCCTTTGACATGACTCCCTATATCTCGGTAACAAATTATAGTTAAAAAACATATTGTTCCAAATACTTGTTAATGGAGATAAACGTTAGCAGAAATAGTCTTGGGTTTTCTTTTCTTGTAACTAGAGCGGAAATAAGAGAATACACTAGGCTAAATTGATAACCAAATCTTTTAAAAACTGGTTGCCATGTGACTGAAATCCGTTTATTTGCATTGCTAGGAGTTGACAAATTTCCGTTTGTTAAACGCTTTTAAGTATTTTAAAAAAGCGTCAACTGGACGTAAAAACTGTATGCGACATAGATTATGTTTTAAGCAGATCTACATTTATTGTGTACTACATTTTTGGCTATCTCTTACGGTGTATCAATTATCCAACATTCTGCAAAATTTGTGCATAGTAAAGAGGACTTCAAATGTTATGCCCAGAAAATTTAAGATACACCTTTAATTTGTCATGTAAATATCTTTATGGTCTTTAATAAAAATCGTTAGTGTTATATTTGAGAATATCTTTTTAGAACTTTTTTGTTGTAAAGAGTGGTTTGGGGAAGGGATTATATTCCTCAAAATCTTCGTGTCGCATCATTGGAAAATATTCAACTTAAATACCACGTTTGGTATTTTACCTGCTTCTCGTTTTTGAGTCATCATGTTCACAGACACATAGACACACTAGCTAACCCACGCACACGCACAGATTTTTTTTCTAAAAATACTTTTGTTTGGACACAAAAACGTATATTTCCGGTGAAATCTCGTACCATGTACTACGTAGCAAAAGTTTTTTTCCCCGAATACAAGGAACCCTAAAAGGTATATTTCCTAAAGGTGAAATCTCACTATAGAATTTTTGGGTGGAGTGCGTTACTTTCTCTGTCTACACATTATATATATATATTTTTTTTGTAGTGTTTAACGTCCGTTTTTACAGTTCTGGCACCGCAGGAGATGACACCGATGATACATGAAGATGGAGCCCCGGTGGAATGAGATAGCGGGGTACACCGGAGAACCCGGAGAAAACCCACCCCTGCGCCGCTTTGTCCACCAAAAATCTCACATGCGATCGCTTGGGATCGAACCAGGGCCGTCTAGGTGAGAGTCGAATGGTCTGACCACTCGGTCACGGCGCGACCACATGTAGATGGTGTATAAAGGAAGTATTATATTCTACCCAAAACATCGATACCGAGATTTCACCAGAAATAAATGTTTTGAGACCCCTTGAGTCCAAAAAAGCATCTCTAGAAAAATATCCGTGTGTAAGTCTGCGTGTATGTGTGTGTGCGCGCGCGCGTGTGTGTGTGTATGGGCAGAATAACTCAAAAACGAAGAGTCCGTTAAACACCAAACTGGGTAATTAAGTTTATTATCTTCCAAGGAAGATTTCCAAGAAAATTCCCCAACCACAACCACCCTTTTTAATTTTTCTAGCCTGCCTGTACAATGTATATAGTGAATAGAGAAGGTATTGTATTCCACCAAAAATTCGATGTCAAGGTTTCATCAGAAATATATGTTTGAGCTCCCCTGAGACTAAAAAGAACATTTTTAGAAAACGCCTGTGTGTGTGTCTGCGGACAGCATAGCTCAAAAACGAAAGTCTGAAAAATATCAAACTAGGTAATGGGTTAAATATTAATTTTCTTAAACATGGCTCTAACTGATTCAAATATCGTATATTGAAATTATTTCCATGACAAATAAAATGTGTATTTTGAATTTTCTGGGAAAGGCCTCTGAAGACCTCTTTATTCCGGATGAATTTTGCTAAATGTTGCATAACTGGTAAACCGTAAGAGATAGACAAAAACTGACTATACAGTAAATATAGATCTTGTTAAAACACATTATCTATATAATATACGCTTTTTTCTGTTGAACTGACCGTTTCTGAGATATTATTTGTCATTGGTTTCAGCATTAAAATGCTTACCTATACTTTTCTGAAACGAGACCATACAAAGCGAACCAAACCTCAATTGTTGCACATAGTAACGAACTTTTAAAGGATTTGACTATCGTTAGGCTAATACATTCCCTTATATCTTTTCTACTTAAAAGGAAACAAGTAATAAAACCAATTATGTTGATATTTATCTCAACTAGCACGATGTAGATAAAAGAATAATCTTTCGTTAGAATAGTTTGCATTTGGAACAGCTACAGAAAGTTATGTGACTGGAACACATTAGATTTTATGGAAAAAAATTCTAAAATTTTGATTTTCTCAAAATTGTATCAAGCGATTTTGATTAAAATACCATATATTTAAGATATTCACATGAAAAATAAAATGTATATATTGAATTTTCTGTGAATAACCTCTGAAAACCTCTTCATTCTGGATGAATTTTACACAACTGGTAACTAAAGAGACAGGCAAAAACTTATTACACAAAAGAGTAGATCTCATTAAAGCACACAATTTATGTTATAGACTTTTTTTTTCGTGGAGTTGACAATTTCAGATATAGTCCTGTTATTGTTTTCAGTTTTAAAAATTAAACTCTTCTCATACGGGAACTTCTATCTCCTGACCATGCAAACAAGCAAATTTCAATCCTGTGGCAGCTTTAAAAATATTTGTCTATCGCTCTAGCCTAGTACGTATATTCCCTCATTTTTCTTCTATTTATAAGGAAGCAAGTAATAAGACAATTTCTGCTAATATTTATCTCTATTGGCATGAAGCAGATGAAGGAATAAGCTTTTTAAGAATAATTTGTTATAGAATGTAGAGAAAAGTATGTGAATGGAATACATTCGACGTTTTTATAAAGGGGACTCTAATAACTGTATTTCCGGTGAAATATCGTTATCTAATTTTTTTGGTGGAGTGCAATGCCCTCTCTACCTACGTACCATGTAGATAAAGTGCATGGTGCTCGGTAGGCAAGTAAAAGTTATTGAACAGCCAACATAACTTCTGTTCTCTGAATTCAACGAACTGAATATCCACCAAATTCAATTTATTAAAGGGTTTTAATTTAATATCGTATATAAACCAAAATCAAAAATTTAACAACAGCATCAAGTATACATTTAATTTTACACGAAAATACCTTAAACATGTGGTCAGTGTATTATTAAAAATTGTTAGTCATTTTTGATAAAATCCAAAATTTACAAAAATTCTACATCTAAAGTGTTGTTACGGATAGCATTTTCCTGAAAATCTTCGTGCTGTATCCTTGGAAAATGCTGCACTTAAATCATAAGTTTGGCATCTAATGGACTTTTCGGTTTTGAGCTATGCTGCACACACACAAACACACACCGGACTCACACACAGACACAATGGACTTTTTTCTAAAAAATATTTTGTTTTATTTATTCAGCAGTCCTCGAAGCATGTATTTCCGGTAAAATCTCTGTATGGAACTTGTGCGTGCGTAGTTCTTGGTAGAGAAGATATAAATACCTAAGTTTAAAATACGAAACAGTTTAAATTTAAAAACTGAAATAAAAGATAATTAGGAAAGATTATTTTATGAAAATTATTTATTTCATAGTTTTTAATTAATGTTATAATTATTTTCTAAACTTCATTATAAGAATATGTAAAGCAACATTTTTTATTGATACATATAATTCATTAATAGCTTTTATTACATAATGTTCCAATATAATACTTATATTTTTCTTAACTGATTAATAATTTCGTATTTTTACTTCCTCTACACTACTAGGTACATAGTGTATAATAGACTAGATATTGTAATGCCCCAAAAAATTCGATTACGAAATTTCACAGGAAATATATGTCTTGAGACCCCCCTGAGTACAAAAAAGCATTTTTTAGAAACATGCCCGTGTGTGTGTGTGTGTGTGTGTGTGTGTGTGTGTGTGAGCAGCATAGCTCAAAAATGAAAAGTCCGTTAAATACCAAACTTGGCATTTAAGTTCAGTATCTTCCATGTTATACTCGTGTTTCCTGGCTGTTCATTGTTACGCCAGAATCTATAATGCTTACCAACATGTGCAATTACCACTATGGGCAGCTAAATTGGTGCATTAAGTGTCGATTACTCCTGACGTTTCCATCGCAATTAGTTTTCTTTCAATATCGGTAGGACACTCCGCAAATGTAGGAGTGTATAAATACTGTACTAGCTAAAGAAGAGTACATCCTTTTCGTTACAATAGAAGCTATTACTTATAATGAGTTGCAATACTGTTAGTGAGTTTATAGTTTCAGCCAGTTTAGAACTTAAATATTTTACAAAATTTATGTTTAACAATGCATAAATGCAGTTGGATACTGGAATGTGAAGGAAGCAACGACGAAATGTGACAGATAGAGCAAATTAAATAGTTTGGTGAAATATTTATAAAATATTTTTGATAAGAAAATTATATCTGTCAAAGAACAGATAAATATTTTGGTAAACTTTGTGAGCAACTCCATGTGACATAAACCCTGAGAAAAATAGGTATAAGTAAGAAAATCAAGGTTGCTTTGGAATAGCTGTTAATTCTGCTATTTAAATAAGTTAAAGTATACCCCTGACCTTCTTATATGATCTGCAAGATTATAAATCTTATTCTCATCTTATCTAAATTATCATGATTTTTCTGATGGAATGATGCATATGGTTATCTTAGAAATCCAATATTTAGCAACAGCTAATGTTTAATTGCTTGTAAGTTAGGCCTAAATTAATATATGAGTAGGTATATTGAAATTCCAGCTTTTTAGCGAAAACGTAGCGTATTCCATAAGATGGAATGAGGCCTAGCATTATGTTTACATTCCAGTATTTGTAATAATATTTTTTTAATTACTGCAATAAAAATGTTTTTGGTTTACATACATTTCCGACTTGATTACGCGCATATTGCCAAATGTTTGATAACGGAAGGTATACAAAGAAACTATGATATCATTCTTCATTTCTAGACTATGAGTGTGTAATGTCAGTGCTTTAAAAATTCTTGGTATTTCACAGTCGGCGTAACATAACGAAAGATCTCTCACCTCTCATCAAGGCGGTCTGGGTTCGATCCCTGGTGACCGCATGTGATATTTATGGTGGACAAAGCGGCACAGGGGCGGGGTTTCTCCGGGTTCTCTGGTTTCCCCCGCCATCGCATTCCATATTAATTCCATGTATCATCACTGTCATCACCCTTGCTATTGTAGTAAAAGCGGGTCTCTATAAAAAAATCTCTCAGAAGTTGGATATCGATGGGCGCCATCTTTATTTTTTCTAACAGTCTGATACCTATAATTGTAGTCGAGCTTGGTTTTTGGGCACCTGTACTTTCGGAGAGACACTGAAACTATCCTCATCATGAAGCAAGATCCACTATTGGTCAAGCCTTAAAAGGTCATGGAGTATTTGAAGAAGTATGCGGTTTCTCAAGTCGGATTGGCATGCTCATCATTCCAACAGGCTCATCATCTTGGTAGATCATCTATTCATTCCAACAATAAGAATGGAGGAGGATGAGCAACAACCAGTTGAAATACATGCTATAAAAGCCGAATCTACGAACATTCCATCCTCTACTATCTTAAGTGGTACAATTTATTATCAATTGAAATGTATCAATTGATTAAGCTGATGGTTGGGGCAAACAGATGTATTCCTAGCCACCGTACTAAGTTTTGCAAAAGGTTCAATGTCAAAGGCAATTTTGTCTACTCATTGCCATTTTTGTCCTTAAAGATTCAACAAGATTCTACAAAAACATCTATACTCTTAGTTTCAACTGTTAGCCTATGATAAAAGAATAAAATCCATACTCATTTGTCCAGTGATCACCACCCAAAAGTATACTTTTTCCCGGTTTTTAGTAAAAACTCAATGTTATTTGAGTGATAACCAAGTGGCGGCGTCTTTACCGAGTGGTTAGATCACTCGTCTGTCACCTAGGTGGCCCGGATTCTATTGCAGGGAACCAACCACATGAGATGGCCGAAACGGTAGGTACGTCTGGCGCGATTTCTCCGGTTTCCGCGTTTTATTCCAACCAATTGCTCCACAATCTTCTTTCCTTTAATCCATTTCACGCACATCTCATATCATTCACATCCTTACTTTCATAACAGGCATCGGGCATTTCATACCAGGCGCTCATTCTGGCTACTCTGACCCCGAGTTCTGGTCTTCGATAGAAGTCTGACTCAGGCTCTGACATATGAGGAGAGTAAACAGAAGATAACTATGTTTAGTTTCTTGTGTTATTTACTGTTTTATATAAACTTAGCTTAACCTGATCAACTTAACCTCGTGTGGAAGTTTACACTTGAATACCTAGGCTCAGAAGTCTGAAAGAAATAACGGCATTTAAAGGAGAACCCCGAACAAAGGCGCGGCTCTTAGGCAGACATTACAGGGAGGAAGTAAATGATAATAAATGAAAATGGCTGAATGATAGGAGAGGTGGTGATGAGGCAATTGGTGAAATTATTGGCGGGGTAAATAGGAGAATCCATAAAAATCAGCTCAGACGCCGCTTTGTCCACCAGAAATCCCACACACGATCCCCTGAGATTGAACCCGGACAGCCAACGTGAGAGGCGAGCGGTTTAATCACATGGCCGCGGTGCCGCCAGTGTTTTATTTAATTGTATAAGATGTTTTATCTACTGGACAGTCCCGATTTTTGGAAAAACTGAAAGTTTTCTTTCTGAATAAAGTACACAAATTGGCTGGGTGAAAATGTTATTTACTCTACCACCTACGTACCTTATAAATAGAGACAATATTGCATTCCATCCATAAATTCTATATCGATTTTTCACCACTGTATCTTTTGAGGTTCCTAAATTAAAAAAAAATAAGAACGAAAGTCGATTAGATACTAAAATTGTATTTTAGTTGGGACTTTCAAGATAGAAGATATATTAAATAGATTATCCTTAAATCTTTTTCCTAACAATTTATTCTGGATTATACACTTAAAAACTAGACCAAATAGTCACAAGAAAATTTTCAAGAAATTCTCTCTACCAAACTACTCATTACAGTGAAAAATACTTCTTGCTTTTTATTTACTCAAAAAAAAAGTTTATGAATTTGGTAAAACATCATGTGTTTAAGAACTTGCAGAAAACGAAATGAACATATTAAATGTTTACTCATAACTTTAAACCCGATTTATATCTTAATAAGTGTTAATTTTATATCTCGTAAACTGTAACAGATACACTACATCTTGTTACACAAACAAATGTGCATCTCATCAAAGTTTATAATATAAACTCTAGTATCCATAGATATCACATGGTATTCCAGCTACGTTTTTCTTTTTTTTTTTCTTTTTTTCCTCGCTCATTGAATAAGTCCAATTAACGGCATCTGGTGCTATATTTGATATATTTCGCACTGCGTGCTAATATTTTATCTATCTCTGTCTGCTGTGTATCAATGGTTAAATTGAAAACATCTATAAAAGCTTGATATAGAGCCGCGGCACTATCCACGATACCACCCCCAAGACCCTCTCGAACTTCCCACTCAAATAAAATCAAAGTATGACTTTTAGGTCATTATGATTAGTATTAATCTACAGCATAAAATACATAATTATGTAAATCTCATTTCTGAGCTCCAGAGCACTTTTTGGTAAATTTTTTACATTTTATTCCGTAGAAATGCATCATTACCTGCCTTATTTTGAACTCGAGATTCCTCAGGTTAAGTTAAATAAAATATTACCATTTTGTGGCAGTTCAAGTTATAGGTTGGTTAAAGAGTTCCAGATTCGAATCCTGCGTGATGACTCGGGAGTGTGAAAACTCTAGCTCAGGATATGTCAGCATGCAATCTTTCTCAGGGATGGTGTTAACACACAAGTGGTTTCCTTTGAGTTCACGATTACTGTTCAACTCAGTTTTTTTTTTTTTTTAATTATCTTCCGTTGAACACACGCATTCCTCCTAATTTCTCCCCCTTTCAGCTACTATTCACGAGACCCCGCCTAGCATCCCTTATTATTTGTGCCACTTATTATTGGGTATTAATTGGCCGTGCATACCGCTGGTCTGCACTGCTGAATCAAATAGTACATCTTATTTCATTGCGTTTCTCTCAGCAGGTGTATCGCTTTTCTCCGCCAAAAAGAAGCCCGTTTCTTTTTCACTTTGTCATGTTTACCATCGAGCGACGAACCTTTAATCCCCCTTTGGTTCGGGTCCCTCCAGTAACGGTATATGTCTACCATGGTCACTTGCCAACCTATATAACGGCACATTCACACCTTAGTAAAAACCGTCTTTGCACTTTTCGACATATTTGCCAATATTTCCTCCCTGGTCATTTTAAATCTATGTTTGTTCCTTCTTAATGTGATTCATATTTCCCTCCTAAACACCTTCTAATTCCATGATACGACATGTATCGTCTCAAGCGTAAGATATTAATATACCTGCGTTATTTGATCTCGGGACTCTGCAAGTTGTCAAATAAAACATTAAACATTTACGAGTTGTTGATTTGAGTTTTCTGACATATACCTACGTGTATCTACTTTTTTCCAAGTGCTAGGTCACTATTCGTATTTTTTTTGTTTTTGTTTTTTTTTTCCCTGGTGGTCATGCAAACTAAAAGGAATTTTGATGTGACACATTCTTAAAAGCTTTTTCTGTCGCTTAAACCTGTTGTATCCTCCTATTCTCCTATAAAGCAGTATGAAGTAAATCCATTTCTACATACATCTCCTTCGGGCAGATAAGCGGAGTTGCAGCAGCCGGGCGGTAGGCCAAGATCCTTTGTGGACGTCATGGGGTTATGTTTACATATCTCATTGGCATGAAGCAGTTGGGAGAGTTAGCTTTTTACTTTCTCTACTCGTACTATGTACATAGTTTATAGAGACGGTATTGTAATGAACCCAAAAATTCTATACCGAGATTTCACCGAAACTACATGTTTTGGGACCCCCTGAATCAAAAAAAAAAAAAAAAAACATTTTAGAACAAGGTCCGTGCGAGTTTGTGTGTGTGTGTGTGTGTGTGTGTCTATGGACAATATAGCTCAAACTTGGTATTTAAATTCAGTATCTCGCAAGGATGAGACACGAAGGTTTTCAAGAAAATCACCAACCCCAACCACCCTTTACATGGAAAAATTTTGAAACTTTTTATATATTTAATTTCTCTTATATTTAAGATGTTTATGTGACAAAGAAAATGTATATCTTGAATTTACTGGAAATAGTCTCTAAGGATATCTTTATTCTGGATCGATTTTTTTTTTAATTTTGCAAATCTTATAAACCGTAAGTGATAGACAAAAGCTTACTGCAAAAAAAAAAAAAAAAAAAAAAAAAAAAAAAAATAGAGCTCCTTAAAACTCACAATTTATCTCCTATATCTACTTTTTTCCTGCCTTTGAACTTTTTTGAGATATTGCTTGTTATTTATTGGTTTTAGTTTCAAAATATTTAAAACTTTTCTCATACAGGAACTTGTCAACTCCTGGTCATGCAAAGTAACGGATTTTGGTCCAATAGCATCCACATTTTAAAACACGTAACTATCGGTTTAGTCTAGTGTATTCCCTTATTTCTGAACTAGTGCTTATCTCAATTAGCATGAATTGGTAGAAGAATATGCTTATTAACAATAATTTGGTACAGAGATGTAGAGAAAGTCGTGTGAATGGAACACAGCAGAATTTTTTAATAGTGTCTATCGCACGCTTTTACTACTTACAGCATCGCAGGCGATGACACTCGTGAAACATGGAATGATGAGGGAGCACCGGTAGAATGCGAGAACCCGGAAAAAACCCGCCCTTGAGCTACTTTTTCCACCACATAGCTCACATGCTGTCGCTTGGGAACGAACACAGGCCGTCTAGGTGAAAGGCGAGTGGTCTAACCTTTCGGCCACGACATGGCCATAACGGTCTTATTTAAGGTCTTACTCGATAAGAATTTACTCAGAAATCAAATAATTAAACAATACGAAATATCTTGATTTAATTGACAGATGCAAAAAATATTTAATAAGCCTCCAAATGGAGTATAGCACAATTAAAACTCGGGAAGGAGGCTCACTAGTGTACATACATATATACATCGCGGTCTCCATCACCGTGGTGGCTCGGTGGATAGAGCGGTTGGACGGAGAGAATCCAGGAGTGTGGTTTCGACTCCCGGCTGTGGCACTGGGTTTTTAATTTTTCTAACACGTATCTACATTACTTGAAGGTAGTATCCCGCCCAAAAATGCAATACTAGTTTTCACCGCAAATATATATTTCGGACTTACGAATCAATTTTTATTTTCACCAAGGTGTATAGAGAAAGTATTGCACTCAAAAATTCGATACCGAGATTTCACTGAAATATACATTTTGAGATCCCCAGAGTCCAAAACAGGTATTTTTTTTAAAAAAAAAAGGTCCGTGTATGTCTGTTTGTGTCTGGGTGTCTGAGTGTGTGCATGTATGTGTGTGTGTGTGTGTGCGCGCGCGCGTGCGTGCTTGTGAGCAGCATAACTTAAAAACGAAAAGTCGGTTAATACCATACTTGGTATTTAAGTTGAGTATCTTCCAAGGATGCGACACAAAGATGTTTAAGAAAATCCCCCACCCCAGATGGAACATTTTTCCAAAATTTTGGTTTTTCTCAAAATAGCTCTAAGGATTTTGATCAAAATACCTTATGTTTAAGATATTTTATGAAAAACAAAGTGTATTTTTTGAATTTTCTGGTAATAGTCTCTGAAGACGTCTTCCTTCTGAACGACTTTTGTACATCTGGAAAACTGTAAGAGATATACAGAGACACTGCACAAAAGAAATGCAGATATCATTAAAAAACACAATTTATCACATATTTTTTTTATATAGAGCTAACTGTTCTCCAGATATTCTGGATTATTGGTTTCAATTTCAAGTCATTTAAAGTTTTCTCAAACGGGAAGAGATATTTCTTCTTGTTACTTTCTCTACACGTACTATACATTGATATTGCACCCAATGTATAGTGTGTGTGCTTGTCTGTCTGTCTATTAGTGTGTGTGTGTCTGTCTGTGGGCACCATAGCTCAAAAATGAAAAGTCCGTTAAATACCAAAGTGGTATTTATGTTTGTACCTTCCATGAACGCAACACGAAGATTTTCAAGAATATCCCCCTCCCCTCCCCCCAACCACCGTTTACATGGAAACATTTTCGAAAATCTTTATTTCTCAAAAATGGATGTAACGATTTTGATTAAAATATTGTATATTACAGATATTTACTTCATTTTCTTTTTCTTCATCACGGTTTAGACCCTAACCTTTCGGCTCCAAATTGCTACTGATTACATCGTGTCCTAGGTCCTCCCAAGTTTCTTCTTCCTCCTGAGGAATATTTATATGCTGCTTTTCGTATTCTGTTTTCGGTCATCCTTATTAGATTTCATTTCCAGTTTGTTTTATATTTCACTATTATTGTATTTGGTTATTCTACGTTTAACTGTTGCCTAATTTTTGTAAAACGTTTCTTGTGTGTTCTTTGGTATCCTGTTATTTACCCGTCTCATAAATATATTTACATGGCAAATAAAATGTAGGTATATCTTGAATTTTCTGGGAATATCCGCTGCAGACATCTTTATTCTGGATGCATTTTGCGGAATTTTGCATAACTGGTAAACCGTAAGAGATAGACAAAATTCACTTAACTGAACATACAGAGCTTGTTAAAACACACAATTTATGTCAAATACAGTTATTTTGGAGATGTTGGCCGTTTTTGAGATATTCCTTGGTATTGCTTTCAGTTTTAAAATACTTACATTTTTCTCATGAGGGAATTTGTCAACTCCTGGTCAAACAAACAAAGGAACTTCAATACATGTCAACCAGAATTTTAAAACGTTTGACTATCACTTTGGCATACGGTGCTCCCTTATTTCCATTTCACTTACAAGGAAGCAAGTAATAAGACCAGTTAGTATCATTTACTGTATAAGTCAGTTCATCCTCAGTTACTGTACAGACTTTTAAAGCTCGTTGCTATTTGATTGAAGTTCCGTTACTTTGCATGGCCAGAAAGTTGACTAATTCCGGAATGCGAAAAGTTTAAGTATTTTCAAACTGAAACAAATAATAATATCTCGGAAACGGTCAACTCCACGGATATGAAATAAGGTGTGAGTTTTAAAGATATAGTTTTTTGTGTAGTTAATTTTTGTAAAAACGAAAACATATGGGTAATACCATTTAGAGAACTCGAAGACACTCATATGAACTTCAAAGCATTTTTATATGAAATAGACTATAACTTGGTAGTATCAGTGTAAGAAAACATAATTTCATATAATTAATTATGATATAATTATATAAATCATGTAATATTACTTGTAATTGTGTATTATGTAAGTATAACTCCATGGCACGACAGCTCACGGGGAGCCTTGGCCTACCGCCCGGCCGCTGCGTCCCCCATCTCGGTCCACTACAGACGTCATGGATGGGGTGCAGTATTGGAGGGTGAGACGTGGTCAGCGCCTCGAGCCCCTCCCGGCCGGTTAATGCGGTCCTCACGACCTGGAGCCGCTACTTCTCCATCAAGTAGCTTCTCAATTGGCCCCCCAGGGACCTCACGAGGCTGAGTGCACCCCGGTCCAGGTCTCCCAGCGGGGGAAAAATCCCCACGCCGGTACTGGGGATCGAACCCAGGTCTCCCGCTTGGTAGGCAGCTGCGCTACCACCGAGCTAAGGAGACGACCTTATGTAAGTATATCAGTAACAAATAAATACACGCATATTTACAATTCTTTTCTCTTCATAATGTTAAAATAGGGAAGTTAGGTATAAAATTATACAGGAAATATTTTTACAAGTATACTGAAAGTATCCAGGAAGTTTGAGTAAATGTTCTTGAGCTACACGTATAAATACGTAGCTTGCCGAAATGGGTTAGCTGTTAGCTACTTGTGTTAGGTAACTGTTAGGGCCATGTAATGCAGATAATCTAGTTTACACCCACTCCATCTCCAGGGGATATCACCCCAGCAATCAGTACATTCCCCTAGCCACACTGTACATCCAGGTACATGTATAAATCAGAGAAATCAAAATGCCTTGCTTTTTTCTTGCAAACCGTACACCATTTCCTTGGATTGGTTACCATAGCAACATTCCCCGCTCGCCGGCTGGTTTGTTTGCCCCTTCCTCCCTCTCACCCTGACTAAGTGGACTTGCTTGTTCTTCGGACAAAGAAAAATGATGATTTCGCGACATGTTGGAAGCTATCTCACTCCATACGAGGTGCCGTGTTCCCCAAGATACAGCGCCCCCCCTTTTTTCATACTACTTGTACCACATCAAAAACTGACAGCCAGGAATTAAACTTGTAAAACAAATGCATCTTCTGTGTAGTCTTTGGGCACGTTCGCTATGTAAACCAATTTTCTGAGTAGTTATTTTGATTCTTTCGATCCATCTATGTAGATTCGATTGTATGATGAAGCTCATTCTTTTGTCTCTGGAGGTTTCCCTCTGGTAAAATAGAAATCACATGTTTTCTCTATGGTGTCCTTGAAGGTACGAGGGGCGTCCAGAAAGTGAAGAAAGATGTGGTATAACTTAATAATTTTGAAAAATATCAACATAAATTTTCATTTGTAAAATTACAGTATCTTACTGTATTTGTTGTCAGGGCACGTATTGAAATTTGGAGAAGTTTGAAATTGGTGAGGGGTGAATTGAATTGGTTGGTGGGGAGTCAATTGGATAACTTGTTGAGGGATGAATTAAGTAAAACTAAACCTTACCCCCCCCAAAATCGCTCAAAAGTTAACTTTTAAATACAAAACAAAACATTGGTCCATTACCCATACTTATAGTATATTTTTATACGCACAGATTCTATTTTTGTATGGTACCATCTTTCAATATTATTGTTACACTCCTCTACCGCCAAAGATCAGAGCCGCGATTTCACTGGCGCCTTGAGGTTTTAATCGGTTGGTTACTATTTCACACAAGTAATTTAAGATGTCTGCTTACCAAGCGGGACACCTGGGTTCGATCCCCAGTACCGACGTGGGGATTTTTCCCCCGCTGGGAGACCTGGCCCGGGGTGCACTCAGCCTCGTAAGGTCCCTGGGGGGCCAATTGAGGAGCTACTTGATGGAGAAGTAGCGGCTCCAGGTCATGAGGACCGCATTAACCGGACGGGGGGACTCGAAGCGCTGACCACGTCTCACCCTCCAATATTGCACCCCATCCATGACGTCTGTAGTGGACCGAGATAGGGGACGCAGCGGCCGGGCGGTAGGCCAAGGCTCCCCGTGAGCTGTCGTGGAGTTATAATTTAAGATGTCCAAAGTGAAATACCAGATTTCCTGAATTCTTTCAACATCTGCATTCAACTGCTCCCTAAAGAGTGATCAGCGCATTCACACTAGTTCTTCCTTGACTAAATTATGCACCATTTCCTCACTGAATGCTCGTTCATTGTATTATTATTATTATTATTAGTGATATTATTATTATTATTATTATTATTATTATTATTATTATATGCCTGCGTTATTTGCCTATATATTTCGATTGACGGAAGATTTTGTGCATTCAAAAAAGAATCAGGTTTTTGAATTGTAGAAGGGTATATCATCGATATTGAAAACCTGGTACCACGTGACAATAAGTTCCTTGACAGCAATGGTGGCCACGTTGAGAAATAGAAATATTGTGTAAAGTACTGTAACCTTGTAAATAAAGTTTTATGTTAATAGCTTTTGTTGTTATTCAGTTATACCAAATCGTTCTTTATTTTCTGGATGGTCCTAGTAGTTGTGTAGGGCTCACTAGTAATGGTAGTTGTGTTTCAGGGTGGACAATTTTTAAGCAATTATAATTTTGGCTCTGAATATACATATTATATATACCATACAATATGTATTAAAAACATAAAGGTCGAAACGATACGGGACTCGATCTCGGAAACTCTTCGTTAGAAACCCGCTGCCCTAACCATTGGTATATATAAAATATTAAAGTTAGTCAACGGAGGGTGACAGCTCGCGCACTGCTAGCTACACAGATGTATTGTGAACTAACACTCCAATGAGTAAAGGACGAAAGAGTAAATATACGGCTGCAAATATTGTAATAAACCGACTATTTAATCAGCTTGGACCAAGATATAATGCAGGGAATAATATACCTATATCAATGTGCAAATCCAACTATAATAGCAAAAACGGCTCCTATTGAAAAAATAATGGAAATGGACTACAACACAAGAGGCTACAAGTCACAAGCAGACAGGTTTTGAGACGGGCGGAAGTCCTTGACATTTCCAAGCTCCATGACCTGTCCCACTGCTGGAGGTAGACGTGGTAGCCCCCTAGTTCGGAGAGTATTCTTTCTACTGAGATGCATCTATGCCATTTCCCGCACCACCACGCTACCAACCTAGAAACACTCCTGAAAGATCAGTAGGAAACGGAATGAAGGAGAAATTATGGAAAGGAAATCATGGTAGATGAGAAACCATTCCAGCTTTCGCCTTCTGATCCCAGCAAAATACTAAAATCATGTCTCATAGTAGGCGGTGGCTGGGAATCAAGCCAGAGACTTTTCAAATGCGAGAAGCACACATTGCCTCAATGCCACTTCGCTCAGGTAACCATTAGTACACAAAGTACAGAAGCGTATTGGTAAGCAGATCAAAGCAGGTACATAAATGTAGTCTTCAGAGTCTGATTCTTCACGTATCCGACGTATAATTATTGCTAGGTATTCTTGTTCTTCCTGTTCCTTTTCTTCGTTTTCTTCTTATACTTGCAGAATGATAGGATTCTGTTTTATGGAGTGACCTTTAAAGGAAAGATGTTTTGTTCTCAGCTAGCTCGGCGAGGTTTATTTCTCATCAAGTGTGCACTGAAGATAAATGAATTCTGCTAATTACTTTGTAATTATCCTTTAATTCGTTTGAGCAAAGCCTAATACACACACACACACACATACAAGTAGATACACAGGTACAGCCCCAAGCACATACTTCTCTGTAGTATACCCCAAGATAACTAACATAATAAGCACAACAAGCAGAGTTTCACGCTACAACATGCCACATTATGTTGATGTGCTCAATACTAGCCTCAGTAGGTGCAAGAGCTAGACTACCGCAGAGGGAGGTCATTCAACAGATGCCTACTGAGAGTTATAACCGAAGGCACACAGTTGCGCCATTCAAGATAACCATAGTGCAGTACATTTTTATGGTTGAAATAATTCTCGGTTTATTTGATAGATCAAAGTTGTTGCGTACATATTATCTTCACGTACCCATTCTAGAACTTTCGATAGGCTATAGCTAAACCAGCTTACACTTTATTTAAATTGATCTAAACATATAGTTACCACAAATAATTTTCTGTTGTTTGTTAAACAATGGCTGTCAGCTATTTTTAGTTAATGCCACTGGATATTTAGAATTTTTACAATATTTAAGCTATCTTGTTGAAATGAATGCCAATTATTACACATAATAACAGAAACGTTCTTTATTATATGCGTAATAATTCTATTTTGGTTGGTTATTTAAATATTGTTGTTTAAAGTGAAAGCTCATCGTCCTTACAAAACTTAACCACATAAGGCATTAAAAACAATCACATGAATTTAAACCACATTTGTTTGTAAAATATATATATTAAATCAAATGTTTTGTGCAAACCTAAACTGTTGTAGAAATGTTACTGTATTTGTACTCTTCAAAATTGCTGATTTTTCAATCGTTAATCATTCATTTCTTTAAATTTTGGCATAATATTCCTTACTATACTTTTGAAAGACAGTAAACATTGAAAGAATAGTAACAAAATTGCATTGTATGGAGCATTTTTAGCATAGAAATATACTGACACAACGACAAAATAACGTTTAAATAAGGGTGTGTCTGTTAAGATTGCGCCTTGTCTATTTATAGCTTTAGTTAATTGTTTTAATGAGGAGAATGATGTCAATTTGAAATGTTTGACCAAAAATAACTTTGGTTTTTATTTCTTTTTTTCAGAAAGTTTATAAACATTGTTTTATATTTTTCCGAAGTTTTGGGGCCTACAATGTCTGTAACTATAATAAACTATGCAATTTTGAAAGCGTGAACCCCTTAAATTTCCTCTGCATATAAACGTTAACCTTAATTTTCTCCCGTTTCATTTTTTAGCATTTGGTTATTTTCAAACGCCATCTCTTCCTACAGTTTTTATGAAAATACAATTGAAATTTTAATTAGTTTATACATATATCATTTATTATATTAGTCACCCTACGTGGTGTAGTGGTTACCATGCTAGCTTCTAAACCTAAGATTGTAGGTTCGAACCTGACGGAGAGTGATGGATTTTTTTCGCAAAAATTCAAATCCAATATCGGAAACAGCGTACGATGCCCTTTGCTCCTCTTAAGATCTACAGGAAGTTAACTAATTAACATTTATCATTCGTGAACTAAACATCAAGTTTCTAGCTCTAAAGCTCTAGAAGTTAGATGTGACGCCCATTCGTCCCCTTAAGGGACGCTGGGGACGAAATTTTGACTACAATCGTTCACAAATCTAATATTGTTTTTATGGCACTTAAGAGTTGTTTGAAGCTTTAGGAATCTACAGAGAATCAGAATTTAGCTTTTCTTCCCTTCCTTCGGGACCTACAGTTATTTAATAGTGTATAATACAGTTACTTATCAGCATACTATTTTATAAAACAACGTCTTTTTGTGCTCAAAACTACATTTTTAAACTTTCAAAATGTTCCATATGTCTTAGTTTTCGTTTAGAAATAAATAAAATGTACTATAATGTGCAGAACTATGTACATGTTGTAATATTACAAACGATAAAATTATCCTAACATAAATAGTATTTTTTTATAAAATATTTTAAATTAATTATTTATTTTAGAGATTAAAATCTTAATTAACATATATATAATAAATCTGTCCTCAAAACTATTGAAATATCAACGTTTAAAGTATTTTTGTGTGGTTCCAACTTCCGATTCAGAAAAAGCCTAACCAATTTTCACAAATTTTGAAGCAAGTGGAACATTTTGATGATGGAACATATTTACCTAATAAACTTTATGAAACACTTTATATCAATCCAATGTGATTTAAATTTAGTATTAATATAGGAGCAATGCAATCACAGTAAAATTATAGAATTTTGAGTATCATTCATTTTCTGTGTACCTTAAGTTCCCAAAATAGAAATATACAATGGTTTCTTAAAATTTATAAATTATGTTATTTTGTTATGAAAAAGCAATGTTAATTAACATTTTGGTTCAATTTTCACATGCTTAACCTCTGTAGGTTCAAATGTGTGTTATATCAAATACAGTTGGGCGAAGTTGAAAAACATGTACAGATTTCGATCTGTTGTTAAACACTTAGGTTCTATGTAGCTAATGATATCTGACCAAGCTGATAGGTGTAGAAACGTAGTGAGAGAGAAGGCGTGGAAGATTGATGAGCAAGAATAACAAGAATCAGCAGTAAAATCCTGTATCTCAGCATACACAAACAAAAGCCCTGCGCACAAAGAATGATGACTGTCACCTTCTCCGCGAAGTACGAAACTATCTTCTCCTGAGAAAGCAACACTTGCGTTTGCTCAACGCCAGAGGAATTAATGTAAGTCATTAAGGGAGGGTGGTCCCTCCTTGTTGGGCTTGAATAAGACTTCATGTATAATGGAAGAAACGGAATGAGACGAGATTCACATGTACTCGTGGGTAAACAGACTTTATCTTCACATGGTGTGCAAGTTAATCTCAAGAAAGTGCTAGTTCCTGCCATTAAAATCCTCTGACAAAACTTCGTACCGTTGTAGACAATTAATTTATAAAGCGAAGAGAAAATGAATGAACTTTGTAACCTAATATGCTTTCATTCGTACACAAGTATCATACGTTACCCGACAGTATGATACTGTGTACTGAGATAATAGGATAATAATTTACCTTGAGCTCTGCTGTGTTTTAAGGCATCCTTCTTTAGAAAATTTCGCGTTTGCCCATACCGATTTCTTCTCATAAAATAAAACCGTTTTATATATTCGAGTTTCTAACCTAGTTTTCTTTATTGTTACTCTCTTGTATGTTCCTTATATCACAGACTAACTTTTCGCCGCTACACCCCCTCCTCTCCTACAAGAATTCGCCTTACTCTAAAAAGGCACACACCGAGGCAGTACAAGTGATTACTAGAAGCTCTTAATAATCAATAAGCAAGATAATGTGAATAAATATATATATATATATATGTAATATAACTGAAATTATATTATTATAAGATGTTAACACAAGTTAAATTATAAGAGAGACGAGATGGCTGAAACTGAATATGAGTCACAAAAAAAAAAAAAAAAATCTATCGTAAGGGTTTTGTGGACAATGGTCAGAGAGTTAGAGTGAAATGTTAAAAATAATGTTTTTGACTTAAAAAAGACAGCGTAAGCTTGAGGTTTTGGTAAGATTGTGAAAATTGCTGGAAAGGTACTGAGAGCTAGCAACCCTAGTGAAATAGTAGGACAGTTTCTATTGTTTATGAAAAGAGACGCTCCTGGGAGTAGAAAAAACAAGCCAATTAAAACAGTTTTAATGCTTAGATATAACAAGGGTATTCGAAATATACTCTACAGAGACGTCAGTTCTGATACGTTTGACCTCATTTACGGCACAAGCCAGTTCGTTCAAATTTACTGTACAGTCAGTTCGTCCTCATTTATTGTACAAGTCAGTTCGTCCTCCTTTATTGTACAAGTCAGTTCGTCCTCCTTTATTGTACAAGTCAGTTCGCCCTCATTTACTGTTTAAGTCAGTTCGCCCTCATTTATTGTACAAGCCAGTTCGTTCACATTTATTGTACAAGTCAGTTCGCCCTCATTTACTGTTTAAGTCAGTTCGCCCTCATTTATTGTACAAGCCAGTTCGTTCACATTTATTGTACAAGTCAGTTCGCCTTCATTTATTGTACAAGCCATTTCGTTCTCCTTTATTGTACAAGTCAGTTCATCCTCATTTATTATACAAGTCAGTTTGTCTAGTTGGTTCACAGTTCGGCGGTCTTACTGACTACGTAAGAAATATGATACGTTTTTTTTTTTTTTTATTGTAAGAAAACTCTTTTGTACAATTAGGTACAATGCAGTTGAGCTAATTAGATACACAGAACAGCATGTAATATGTGGTTGGGGTACCATCCAGCGATGGGCCCAAAGAAATAGTACAAAGATACAAAGAAAGCAGCACAGAAAATAATAAAAGAGCTAAATGTTCAGTCGCAGATCGGAGTGCCAGCGGCGCTTCAATCTTCGTCGTTGAGGTTCAGGAGGAAGATAAATATGGCGGAGAAGAGGATTGCTGTGGCGCAAACAGGATCGATGGAGCCTCTTGTAGCTGATGCGGAGGACACACATTACCTCCGGTAGGCCTATGTCAGCGTGCAGAGTTGAGTTGCGCACGTACCATGGAGCGCCAGTCATGAGGCGGAGAAAACGGTTCTGTGTGCGCTGGAGTTTGATCGTCTGCGACGGAGCGGCAGAACCCCATATCGCACAGCTATATTGCCACATGGGTCGAATTAAGGAAGTGTAGACAAGACGCTTGTACCGCAAAGGCAATGGCGAGGAACCGGACACAAGATGATGGACGTCGCGGATGCGATGACGAATCCTCTGCACTAGACTGGAGAGATGGGGACCCCAAGTAAGACGGCTGTCCAAGATAAAGCCGAGGTACCTTATAGAAGTCGCGGTGGGTATCTCCGTCCCATTGAGAGAAATGGGATGATGGGTCACGTTCGTTTTGTAGGTGAACTTCACAGCACGGGATTTATGAGCGTTCATAGTCACTCTCCAACGTTGGCACCAGGAGTGAATTTGGTTGCAAAAGTCCTGAAGGCGGCTTGCCGCCGTAGCACAAGTACCCACACTTAGCGCCGCCACATCGTCGGCATAGTGAGCAATGGTGAGTTGCGGATGACTAGGAAAATCCGAGGTATAAGCCAGGTATAATAAGGGGCCCAGTACGCTCCCTTGCGGCACACCAGAGGAGATAGGAAGGGCCTTGGAAAATGTACGATCATGTTTAACAGAGAAGGTGCGATTGCGCAAATAGGACTGTACAAGGCGAAAATAAGTGTCCGAGAGATGCGGTTTTAGTTTGAATAATAAGCCATCGTGCCAAACTTTATCAAAGGCCTTCTCCGTATCCAAAAACAGTCCTATGCATACAGATTGACGCTCATAGGAATCAATAATAGTGTCAACGACACGATGGAGCTGCTGAGAGCAGGAGTGAAGAGAGCGAAATCCAAACTGGGTGTCAGGGATAATCGGTGTGAGCTGAGGCAAAAGACGAGGCAGAAGGAGACGTTCGAAGATTTTGGAGAGTAGGGGGAGTAAACTAATAGGACAATAACTGAGGGGATCACTCTTGACTTTATCAGGTTTGGGAAGAAGGATAACTGTAGCGTGTTTCCATTGATGAGGAATATGAGCTGTGCGGAGGATAGCGTTGTAGATTTGCGTCAACAAAACCAGCGCATTCCGGGGTAAATGAAGAAGTAAGGGTTGCACAATAAGATCAGGACCGGGAGCTTTGTGAGCTGAAGAGCGAGCGATGATGTTTTTAACTTCACCAGGGGTAAAGAAGTGGTGGAAAGGAGTGAGCAACAAAGGTTGCGTGAGTTCTTCCTCCACACGATGAGCAAAGTCCGCGTCCAGCACAGGATTCGGGGAAAACTGACGTTCCAGGAGTTCTGAGCACAAATTTACCTTTTCAAGTGGCGTAGAAAACCAGGTGTTTCCAACCTTAAGAGGCGGCATGGCAGCAGAAGAACGTGTCAAAGTTTTAGTCTTCTGCCATAGTGACCCATCACTGGCGTTTAAGTCTTGTAGTCGGTGTTCAGCAGCAGTGCAGCGTGCAGCACGTAAGGCAGCCTTCAGCTCCCGAGTAGCGCGATTAAAATTGGTTTTGTGAAGCGGGTAGCGCGTGCGTTCCCAGAGTTTCCGACAGTCTCTCTTGATGGAGTGCAGTAGACGGATCTCGGGAGAATAGAATGGCACAAGACGAGGAGGACGAAGATCTTGGAGAGTACTGCTGGCAAGGTTAGCCGCACACTGGATATTGCGAGTCAGGGTAGAAACAGCCACATCAACATCACGGGGTGACTTAAGCGGCACAGTCGTAATAGTGAGATCGGCAAGCAAAGAGGTGTACAAAGGCCAGTCAAAAGGATGGCGTATCAGGGATGGGGGTAAGTCTTTGTACTTCGCACCATCGGAGAGAGTGAGCAGGACTGGTAAATGATCGGAGCTCAGATCATGAACAACGGAGAGACGGGAACAATGGCGGGAAATATTACGTCCAATGAAGATATCCAGCACATCCGGAGTCGTACCATCGTGTGGGTAAAACGTAGGTTCAACAGGAGAGAGTACGTCTAGGTGTAACTGATGGATTCCAGCGTGTAAAAGTTTACCCCTAGGATTAGATAAGTTCGAACCCCATAGAGGATGTTTGGAATTAAAATCGCCGCCGACCAAGAAGGGGCCCTGGAAAGCATGAACAAGACCCCAGAAGTCGGTGAGACTGACATGATTCTGAGGAGCAGAATAGAAAGAACCAACTTGAATGCTTGCGGAAGTAGTAGACAGCTGAATCCGAGCAACCTGGAATGAGTCCTCTAGAAGAGGCGGAAGGGCATGGTGAGCCAGACAAGTTTTGATAAACACCGCAGAACCACCCATTCGAGTAGAGTTAGGGTGATCAGCACGATACACACTATACCCAGGAAGATGGAAAGATATGTGAGGAGCCAATTTGGTTTCAGTGGCGAGTAGGAGATCTACGTCATAAGCCGTAAGGAAATGTAATAATTCATGAAACTTATTAGTGATACTCTGACAATTCCAAGTGCAGATTCGAAGGCAGGAAGGAATTGAATTAGCCATGAACACGGAGCAGAACAGGAATCAATTGCTGCAGGGTAGTAAGAAGGGGCTGTAGAAGAGCGAAGATAGAGTCCAGTCGAGCCATCAAGCAGTCCAATGGAGAACGGTCCTGTTCACACTGACGGGTTGCGGCTGCAAAGGGCTGCGTAGCACCAGGAGGGGAACCTCGAGAAACTAGAGACGACAGCAAAGGTCGAGCATGAAATGCAGGAGGACGAGGAGAGGCAGCTTCAGTGGAAGTAGGCAAGGTAGACTCCATAGGTGGGAAAGCATGAAGTGGAGGAACGGCAGCAGGAGAGGCACCAGAAACGGTACGTCGGGGAGAAGAGCGAGACTGAATGACTTGGAGGCGTCGATGAACAGGGCAGCCTTTATAATTCGCCGTATGTTGACCTTGACAGTTCACACACTGCGGCGGCGCGTGAGGAGCCTTAGAGCACTGCGCACTGGGATGATGGCCATCACATTTGACACAACGGGGTTGTTTGTGGCAATAATTACGACTGTGCCCAAATTCCTGACAATTCATGCACTGAATAACACCCCTTTTGGGTTTCGGGGGCTCCACCCTCACCATCGTGTAGTACAAACGATCGAGCTTATAGATGTCGTCGTTGAGTGGACTGGGCTTGAGATCCACGAAAAAGAGAGGTAGCTTCGCCTTGGTGACGGGATGGTAAACTGGAGTCATCTGTGCGGGTGAATATCCAAGGGAGGTCAATTCTTGCAGCACTAGAGCAGTGTCTATAGTGGGATGAAGCCCACGAATAACCACCCGGAGGTTGCGATCATGACGCATTTGGTACGTGTGAAACTCGGCCTTTTGGTCCTCAAAATACTGTATGGCTGCACGATAACCGTCCACAGTCTCGAAAGTGAATTTGACCTTGTTGCTGTCCAGTGTAACAAGCTTGTAAGCGCCAACATTGGATGTTTGTAAGTGTTTGAGGACAGTATTCACGTTGAGTATATTAGAAACATAGATAGGAGGTGGCTTTGGGGGTGGGGAGACAGAAGGAGTAGGCGTACTTACGCCATGATCACCATCCTCTAGATCCATGTCAGCCAAGGGTGCAAAACGGTTAGTTGTAGCGAAAGGAGAATCAGGTACAGCAGAATCCAGTTTCTTCCTCTTGGAGTCACGTGGGCAAGAACTATCCCGGCTGGGTGGTGCAAAACCGGCGGAAGGCAGGCCGCGGTCGATAGGCCGCATTTGACCAGAGCAATGCATAGTAGCGGGCACGGGCTGGCGTTGCTGATGAGGCGACAAAGAGGTTTCTCCCTGGGAGCTGCTTGACGCGGTTGGAAGAGCTGAGTGTGGCACCGGTAAAGAACATGGCTGGTCCTCAGATTGGTAGCACGTCTGCATCGCAGAATAAATAAGCTGCCCCGTAGCAACGGGGGCAGCCATGGTGTAGAAATGTTCCAATAATGTAATGGATGGAAAGAAAGCACGAACACACAAAGAAAGTACGGATAGAAGAGGCTGTCAAAGTAGCCCCGTTTAACTCCACGCGAAACTGCACGCGAAAAGAAAAACACAAGTCGCACCAGTGAGAGCAAGAGGCAGGCACCACAGCACGATGTGAGCTGCCCGGCTGTCAGACAGCGACTCTAATATGATACGTGATATCTAAGTTTAATTTGTAAGGGAAAGAGTATAATACAGTTTCACCTTGGATCCCCGAGAATTATAAAGTGCATTTTTATTAAAAACATGGTTTCTTGACATATTTAAGAGATCTAATCTGTCCACTGAACATTTTTTGAAGGGCCGCAGTATTTTGACTGTGCGACGGTAGTAAAATCATTAGTCTTTTAATTGAAGGCTTGTATGAGTGGTTGGATTGGTAACAGTTTAAATAAAATACTCAATCTAAAAGTTACAAATGTGTTATTTCTAAAATAACTTCTTTTACCGTTCACGCCCTGTCAAGAGATGCTTGCTCCGGCGAAGAACACGACCAGTTGGAACAGATATGAATAATATATTAAAAACATAATAAATACAAAAATAATCAGAGATGACAGATGTAGAACTGATCGTGTTGTTATAATTGCTGAATGATAGCCAGAAACGAAGTAAAATATACATAAAAAATCTGTTGTGTTACATTGATGACAATTTCTCTACTTTTTGTTGTTTAAGAGCGGCTCTACAAACTAGACACCTATCAAAGCTTATTACTTTCACAGCTACATGTGTCATATTGCTTTCCATCCAAACATTCGATACTGATATTTCATGATGAAATTTCCCGAGATTTCTCGAAAATATATCTTGTGAGATATTCTGATAAAAAAATCATTTGTAGAAAAAGATCTGATTGGCACAAGATTTTCAGAAAAATCCCCCACCCATAGCTACCCTTTACATGGAATATTTTTCGAAAAGTTTGATTTTCTCAAACATGGCTCTAATGAATTTAAATAAAATACCAGATGTTTAAGATATATTCCTGATAATTAAAATAAACGTCTTTAATTTTCGGTAACACCCTGCTGAAGATCTATTCTTTCTGTGTGCCTTTTGTTTAACTGGTAGGTCATAAGAAATGGGCACAGATTTGCCATACAAAAAATATAGGTCTCGCTAAAACACACAATTTATGCCATACACAGGTTTGTAGAGTTAACAATTTCGAAATTATTCGTTATTATCGATTTAAATGTTAAAAATTTAAATTTTGCTCAACCGGGAAGTCGTCATTCATTTCAAACTCTTTTATTTTCTTCCTCAACATGCAACATCGTTTTAGCCTAGTGCATACCCTCATTTACCTTCCATTCACAAGAAAACAAGCAATAAGACCATTTCGGTTAATGTTTATCTCAATTAACATTATGTAAATAAAATAAAAGTTAGAGAATAGTTTATTTGATAAAGGTAGAGAACTTCATTTGAAAGAAACACATCAGATTTTTTTTTTCTGTGTACTTAATTTTAATTGAGATCAACCTTTGCATGAATCGCTACGTTAAGATTTCGTTATATATACATTGGGAATCGTGATAGTCCAAAATTTAAGAAATAGATGCTGTATACTGATTTTATAATTTCGTCCTCTTTCCGTGCAATGCTCAAAGGAACTTAAAAGGAAACTTTAAACCTTCAAAACCGTATAGTTTGGAAATTCTTATAGCACAGAATTGTATTTTAAATAAATGTTGTGTTTTAAAGGGGCCTACATTTTCTATGTAGTGGGGTTTCCTCCATCGGATATCAGTTAGCAATTATATCAGATGAAACAACAATTCTTTCAAATGAAGTGAAGTAGGTAGACAGTATACCCCCTGAATATTCCAGATATCCACTTTATTTGCAATTTTGGTGTTTTAATCGAAATCGTTAGTCATTTTTAAGAAATTAAAAAATCTCGAAAATTGCTTCATGTAAAGGTAACTGTGGTGGGGATTTTTGAAAGTAAAGAAAAATATGAAGTTTGATATTTATACCCCTTTTCGTTTTGGAGTTATGGTGTTCACAGACACACACACATACACACACACATTTTTTCTAAAATTGCTTGCTATCCATTCAGGGGCCCTCAAAACGTATTTCCTTGAAATAGCGGAATTGAGATTTTGTGTGGAAATATCTTCTCTACCCGCTCTGTAATGGTATAAATACATTTAAATTATAACCACGTTTTAGCTTCTGTCTACTGCCTTTCACACCACTTATAACACAGATATAAAAAGGAAATGATTTCATAACTTTAATCAATTTATTATTTTTAGAAAAAGTGTATGTAATTAATGTCTAAATACTTACTTATTTAATACGTCATATATGAATTTTGAATATTTGTTATAATATTATAAGCTAGAACCCTAGAATGTTTTTTTTTTTTAAATTAGGACTGAAACTTTTGGAGAATAAATAAATACATAATGGATAATTGTAGAGAAATTATATATATGATATGTTGCACTCACACGACTTTCTCTATTCTTATAAAGACTTATTCTTCTATTTACTGAAAGTTAATATAGACAAAATTTGCATTACTTCTTTACACATTTTGTTGTACCTATAAAAAGAGTAAATGTTTTAGGCTAAACTGAAAGTGAAATATTTTCAAAGCCGATTGGCTGTGTAATAGCTTTGGAATGTG
Source organism: Hymenopus coronatus (assembly GCA_030762935.1). NCBI lineage: Eukaryota > Metazoa > Arthropoda > Insecta > Mantodea > Hymenopodidae > Hymenopus > Hymenopus coronatus. The sequence continues at coordinate 100,402,757 of CM060894.1, read as the reverse complement.
ATTTTCTTTGCATGGACCCGAAAATATGGTTTATCATATCGCTCATAACGTTTTAATTTTATCTTAGTGTACCAATAACTATAAAGAAATTGCTACTTAAACATATATTAATTTTATTTAGTTAAGAGAAACATATGGCCATACAACAGTAAACGTTTCAACTTTTTCACTTGAAGTAATGGTAAAAAGTTCAAAATTTCAGCTGCAGTATTTAATAATTTAAGAATGCACTACAATTATTATAGTCTCTACATAGTACATTGTACATAGCTAGAGTCACCCTCCGTGGTGTAATGGTTCATATACCCAAGGTCGCGGGCTCAAACCCGGCGGAGGACGATGGATTTTTTCGGGTGTAAAAATCCTTAGCATGGCTTCCTTCGGAAGAGAAGTAAAGCTGTGGGTCCCGTGTCGTAGATTTACGGCACGTAAAAGAACCTCAAGCCTGATAGAGAGGCCTCTGAGCAAAATTAAGCGGTCTTTCACGCCCAATGTAGAGAACCACAGTAGTTAAAGAGCGTCCATAAATAACACGCCATTTACATTTTTTGTACATAGCTAGAGATACTTTATACCGAGATTTCACTCGAAGTACATTGTACATCGGGAGATAAGGTATTGCACTCCAACAAAAAGTCGGTAAAATATCAAACTTGGTATTTAAGTTAGTTCCTTTTAAGGATGCGACATGAAACTTTTGAGAAAAGTCACCCCAAAACGCAAAAACTTTCGACAATTTTTATTTTCTCAAACATTTTGATTAAAACACCAAATATTAAAGATATTCACATGACAAACTTATGCACAAAAATGCAGAACTTGTTCAAACACACAAATTATGTCGTGTGTATTTTTTCGTGGAGTCATTCGAGATATTTCTTGTTATTGGTTTCAGTTTTAAAATACTTAAAATTTTCATACGGAAATTCTATACTCCGGGCCAAGCAAAGAAACGGATTTCAACCACATTGTAATCCGCTTTTAAAACATTTGAGTATCTCCTTAGTTGGAGTATTCCTTTATTTACCTTCTAGTTACAAGCAAGCAAGTAATAAGAACATTTCTTATGATAATTATCTCGATTAGCATGACGTAGATAGAATAATAAGCTTTTTAACAATAACTTGTTACAGAGATATAGAGAAAGGCATGTAGAAAGAAGACATCAGATTTTTATACTCGTAATTCTACTATAATTTTCATATTAACGATTTAAGTTTCACTACTATAAGGCGGCAAAAAATACAGATTTCTTTATTGAGCTTTATTCTGTTTCTTTTCTTGTTCTTCCTATTAAAGTCCTATATATTATAGCCACCCCTGTTGAGTTTTTTGACAACTTTGTATAACTATAACTTTGGGTTTCAAACACCTAGTAAATTCGCAACTTAGATATGTTAATTGGAGCTTGAAATATCTTTGATCTTATTGAAGATTTTTCTGAAAATGTCATCATTTTGTCGCGTTTGAGGTTATTAAAATCGTCACTGTTTGCATATTTCGATTAGCAATTTTAATAACATAATAAATATTCTTGATTTTTTTCTTTTCTGTGTTTATTAAAATTCATTGTATGTTCTAGTAATAACATAAATTAGAAACTTATAGTCTGAATTATTATTTCTCAGATACTCTGGAAGCTGAAGTTTTATTGAACTTGTTTTCATTGGCCATATAAGACTCGATGTAACAACCTTTTGCTGCATGCGGCGTAGGAGTGAGGAGGCCGGCCTACTCCATGCGACATTATTAATCTGTTGTCAGGGTGGTACAAGCGGGGCCCAAAGTAAAGGAGGAGGGGGCAGTAAAAAGACATGGAGACATTGACAGAGACACAAAGACACACGCCCCGCAGCGCCTGCAGTGCAGGCAGCCACGCACGGCAATCCGCGATATAAAGATGTCACCAGCACAGTAATGGACTTTTGTCTTGTGCCTTCAAAGGATTATCTCTGCAAAGACAAGGGCGGTGTTGAAGGAGGTTTGTTTCTAATCTCGAGAGATGAAGAAGGACTCACATCGAGTGGTTCTCTTCCGCCTCCAATTTCTCAAATCCTCCTCTACCTGATTGTGGATCGCCTCCGTATCTCAGAACACTGGCGGCAATACCCACAAGTTGTAACCACAGTGAAAGATATTCCCTCTCTTTCTAGTTACGTTTAACCACATATAGGTAATACATTTCTCCACCTTAGGAACAAATGGGTGTTCTAAATATGAATAATTGCCAATGAAATAATAGGATGCTAATTATTAAACATTTGTTTAATATGCATATGGTCCATAACATAGGGTCGTTAAATTATATGGTAACCCCTGTCGCGGCTTCTCTCCATGTGCGAGAGTTCCCAGAGTCGCCGAGAAATGATACTAGCAAAGGCGCACTAAAATACGTATCTAAAGATAAATTACGGAAATGTTGACCTTCTACTCCCACACTGGCAGCACATTTTGCGAAAATATCTTCACTCATTCGTCTAAGCTAGCAGCAGGAATCCTTGTGATTTCTTACATGGTTATCACTACACAGGGATTACTGCTGCTGAGCTTAGGTAAATGAGCGAGCACATCTTTAACTTGTTATACTGGCTGTTTGGGAGGAGATGGTCAATATTTTCAGCATTTAAGGTAAGGACCAGTGCGTCTTTGCTGGCACCACTTTCCCGGCCCCTCTCAGATCTCTGTGCAGTGGAGAGAGGCCGCGAGAGGGGTCACCTTATAACTTAACGACCCTTATTATACATATATGCAAAATTTAAAGTAATTGATCCGAGGAATAATAACCAATAATAAAACTTGCATAATTATCTTAATTTATATACGAACTATTCATAATTAGAAAAATGAAGATAATTTACTGAAATCCTTACATAAATTTAACAAACTGTATAAATTATATAGTTTTAGGATATCAAAATACAGCAACAAAAACAATTTTTATCTCTTTTAAAGACAAACATCCAATCCGGCATGAAATCGTACTTGTGGATCAGTTTATAAGTTAAAATGTATAATTCTGAAGTAAAATATTCCATAGTAATTTAAGTAATTTAAAAAGCATGCTAAGGAAGGAAACAACAATAGAAATCCTCACAGTAATGGCAATTACCAGAATATTTATGACTATGACAGTTGGATTTCAATGAAAAAAAATATCTGATGTGTTCCATTCACACGACTTTTTCTACATTTCTACAATAAATTACCATTAAAAAGCTTGTTCTTTTACATAATTAATGGTAATCGAGACAAAATTAGCAGAAATGGTCTTATTACTTGCTTCCTTGTAAGTAAAACCAAAATAATGGAGCACTATAGGCTATATAGATGTCAAATCCTTAAAAGATGGTTGCTATATGATTGAAGTGTCTTTGTATGGACAGGAGTTAACAAATTCCCTTATGAGAAAAGTATAAGTATTTTAAAGCTGAAACTAAAATCAAGGAATATCTAAAAAAACGGTCAACTCCACGAAAAAATTAAAATAACATAAATTGTGTGTTTTAACGAGATCTACACTTTTTTAGGTAAGCTTTTGCCTATCTCTTATGGTTTTCTAGTTATGCAACATTTCGCAAAATTCATCCAGAATAAAGAGGTCTTCGGAGGCTATTCCCAGAAAATTGAAGATATACATTTTATTTGTCATGTAAATATCGTAAACTTGAGAGATTTTAGTCAAAATCGTTTGAACCATTTTTGAGAAAATCAAAAATTTCGAAATTTTCCCATGCAAATGGTAAATGGGGATGGGGGATTATCTTGAAAAGCTTCCTGTCTTCCTTGGACTATTAAATACCAAGTTTGGTCTTTTCGTTTTTGAGCAACGCTTCCCATACACACACACACACACACACACCTAGACAGAAGACTGACAGACATTATTCTAAAACACTTTTTTTTTATTAAGGGTGTGTCTATTGAATTTTGGGTGCATACAATACCTTCTCTATACACTATGTACGTGTAGATAGAGTAATAACATATAGAATCCAGTCGAAATTCCATAGGGAAATAATGGATTGCCCTAAACATGATAGGATTAATAATGAAGAAGTAAGAGATGAACCAAAGGTAGAAACTTTATGGTATGTAAGCAGAACTACATAAATGAATTATGTATATGAGCAGAATGAGGTTGGAGACATATCCACTAAAAATAAGGAACTGCTGCGCAAGGGGACGGACGAGGTGAGACGTCCTAGAAAGTTGAGCTGAGACTTTATGAAGCTGGAGCAGGCATTTGGCAAATTCTTGGAGTGGTGATGATGATGCTGATGATCATGATGAAATAAGCATTGCCTGAGAGCTGAAAGCCGGAACAAGGATTTAATTTCACTCACCCCATTTCAATACCGCAGCGCCATGTCTGGTCTGAGTTACCCTCAAACTTCGTGTCTTAAAGGTGACTCTCAAAGCTGGAATTTCTTTTTTGTTCATGCTTCCTAAAACAGTTCGCAAAGGATTCATCGGATGAGTATTCATTACTGACAAATTTAAAGCCGATGTAATTTTGAACGCATTACAATCGTTTACTACATGTAACATGACACCGAGATTGCCAAAGAATTCTTAAACTTCGTCCTCAGGAAAACCAAAATCCTATGGAGATAATTTTAGGACTATATCATGAATGCAAAATAATTTAATTAATGTTTTCCCTATGTTGGACCTTAAATGTTAATAACTAAATCTTTATTAATAGTTTTGTCATTCGAACTTCTTGGTGCTGCACTAGACCTATTATACTTTTCTCTTGTTAAATATAAGATAAATATGTTTACTTAGATAACCTGAAATAAAATTTTAATATTAAAATTGTCTCGGTTTAAAACACAAGAGTTTGTACTATTGTTAAACATTTAGTTATCAAAAGTGAAAGAAAAAGAGAATCAGTTTGTTAGTAATATGTCCAAGGGTGCAGACTCGAAGGCTTTCAAGAGAATCACCCACCCCAAACTACATTCTACATGGCAATTTCTCAAACATTTGGATTCTTTAAACATGGTTATAAAATGTCGATTAAAATACTATATGTTTAACTTATTTTCATTACAAAAAATTGCATATCTTGAATTTTGTAAACGCAGTGTTAACATTCCTCTCCATTCTCAATTACTTTTGTTATGTTGGTAAATCGTAAAAGATACACAGAATTTAACTACAAAAAATTGTATATAATTTTCTTTTACGTGCAAGGCGATTAGAGGAATAAAATATGCTCTAAGTGATAGGAAAACTATTGAAGAACTGATTGCTATGAGAGAGAGAGAGACTTCTATGTAATAGAATAACTGTTGTAGGTATATCTTGTTTAAGAGTGAGAAGAGAAGTCATGGGAGTCCATCATATTAGAATTTTTTTTTTTGTTTCTCCAAAGAATGCCAGAAGTCAGTAGATTCAAGGTAAATTCTTCGGCTCTTGAATCGGCCAAAAGGCAAAATATTTACTTCTATGTCAAAAGAAGCACCACCATATTGTGATTTGTGTAATATCTTTTACTGTAAAACATATTATATTCCAGTGACCAAAATACGTTTATTTTAGAAAACAGAATACAATGTCAAATATCATTGCATTATCACTCACAAACACAAAAAGCTTAGATAAATTATTAATATATCTTAAAGAAGTCAATCTATATAATTGTATATAACTCTCAGAATTATAATTATTAACATGTTATGCCTAATTTACTTTCATTTTGGACTGTTTGTTGTAATATAATTTTAACACTATTATATTATTTCTACTTGAACTAATTTTTTTCATATACTAATAAGCACCAGATGTTTATTTTAATCCTTGTTTGCACAATATCTTTACTTATAATGTTTTAATTTTTCATTGTATACTGGATGTACTTAAGTGAATAAGATTTTAATAAGACCAAGGAGTGCTGCGACCTAAAATGAAGAATATAAAACAGGCTGTGTGGTACATCTTTAGCAGCATCCCGTCCGACACAATACAGGGTGCACTTCTATCTCCTGTTTCCAGTAAGGCCACCATGGGATAAGACGACAAGTACATTTACGATATAATTGCAAGACGACTATAGTTCTACCATGAAATTAATGTGATATATTTACAGCTTTTTTGATAAATTACTTATCATTTACGTACTCTTGTAATGCTTATTTTATATTTATTCTTATTACATTTTTTGGTGTTTAATATGCATATTTATTCACTTTCATTACACACTATTTATATTATTTGTCTTTCCTTTAATTAGCAACGTTTTTATGAATTATTACATGCATGGGCTCTTAGTAATAGGAACGAGTTTCCAAACAATGTACTGATTGGAAAGGTAGAGTCAACTGTAAAATTTAATTTCATATTGCGGGATTTAAATTACTGATCTCCTGATCTCCGTCCAGTTGCTCTAACCAATGAATTACCAAAGCAAAATACCGACACACCATTAAATCCCCCAACTGACTCGAGATTTGCCCGTGTAAACAACATGGGGAGATCTCAATTTATTGGTTATTCCGTCAAATTCAAACAGTTTTCAGTTGCATCACAAGCTTAGCATAAGAAAGAAGCATCTAGTGCCACTTTAAGCATGGCCACAAAAAGACGCAAAGGATATTCTTATACTCATATAATTTGATTCTATTCTAAGAAGAAATATGACCGTGAAAAGCTGCATCTCAACTGCACGGTGGCGCAGGAAAACGAGCCATTTTGACCATTAGTGTTGTCCACATAATCATGTGGGCGAGTTTCCGGAATCGATGCGTAGTTGTGAACATCTTGCCATTTAGTAATCATGCACCGGTTGAACATATAAATAAAACAAAATGTACTCATCTAGCAAATAAAAACATTCTCTACATGAAAATAATGCAAGGGTGCACAACAGCGCAGTTTCGATGGTGAACATTGTAGAATTGAGATACGAATTATTACATCATCCACCGTATTCATAATTTTTGTTTGTTACAAACCTGAAAAAGTGGCCCGTAGAACGTCTAACGCAGAGGTCATCTCCCAAATAGATGCCTATTTAGAGGACCTTCCGAAATCCTACTTTTTTTGAGAAACGCTGGGAAAAGTGTATCGAGCTAGAAGGAGATTAGGTTTAAAAATAAAATCTACCAAAAATAATTTGTTTTTCTAAGGACTTATTGAACGCTCCTGGTACATGGTTCCATGAGACCCAGGGTGGAGGCTCGTTGCAATGCATGAAGACAATGTCGAACACATATTGTAAATAATAGATCAAATATTGTTGGTTATGTACCAGACCATAACAAAGCAGATATAAAGTTTTTGAGCAATGTTTTAGGAACTGATTTTATTTTCTTTGTCTGTACAATGCAGAGAAAGCATAGTATTCCACACAAAAGTTCGATGCCATATTTCACAACAAATACATGTTTTGAGGTAACTTTGATGAAAGTTCTATTTAGAAAAAGTCCATGTATACGTCCGTGTGAATGCCTGCGAACAGCATAACTCAAAAACGTAAACTATGTTAAATGTAAAACGTTGTATTTCCCCTCGTCCAGGATTACGATACAAAGATGCTAAGCAGTAAGAGATAGAAAAAACTTCGCTCGTTCATAGAACTGATACCTGCCTAAGACTTACAAGCGGATGCCTAGGGATCAGAAGTCTGTCGGGGAGTCCACGGCACGAAAACTGGAAGAGTGGTCGACCCGTAGTCAGGCATACGCGTGAAGAAGTGGATGATATGAAATGCAAGCGAAATATGATGATGGAGATTTTTTGGACATCCTGAAATTTATATTCTAATTCTACCAGGATTTGGAATAATGTCTCATGTAATTTTGCATGAAAGAGGTAATCATAATTGGTGGAACGAATGGCAAGGGAAACAGGAGGATTGGAGAAAACCCGCCCAGACGCTGCTTTGTTCCACCATAAATCCCACACACGGGCGCTTGGAATCCAACACGGGCCGCCTGAATGGGAAGCGGGTGGTCTAGCCTCTCGGCCACGGCGCCGCCCGAAAAACTTACTAATGCAAAAAATGTATATGTCCTCAAAATAAACAATTTATGTAAAATACATTTTTTGTGCAGTTAAGCGTTTTCGAGATAGTTCTAGTTATTGGTTTCATGTTTAAAATACTTATAAATATCTCAAATGGAAAATTGCTATTATGTTTTCTTTCTCCTGATCAACCAAAGAGAACGGACTTTCAGTGCATTACATAGCAACCAGCTGTTGAACGATTTGACAATCGCTTTAGTCTAGTTTATTATAAAAGTATTTCTGCAAATGTGTTATATCAATATAAGGTAAGTAGATAGAAAAATGAGCTTAGTAAGAATATTTTGTTGCAGAATATATAGAGAAAGTCATATAAATGTGCTACACTAGACTTTTGTAAATGTTGAAATCTTTCCTCCGGAGAATGTGTATATGTTTACACGCTGCCTGCAGTGTTTGCAAGTGCTTTCTATATATTTCAAGGAGGCTTCTCAGGATTTACTTTAAATTTAACAAATTTGAAATTTATAATAATGTCAATCGTTAAGTAAGTGGATTTGCATTTGTTTCGAATCATTGGAACTAAAATTAATGTAACCTGAGAATAACAGTAATAGCAAGGAGCTTATGAGCAGAATCAAAATCTGAAGAAGTGAATGTGGTGAATGGGAAGAGGTAAATGATGGGGACGAAGAATCTCAAGAAGAAAAAAGAAAAAGGGGGCACAAAACTTAATGAGAAGCAAAGTATGTTTCCGTGGCATGTATGTTATAATGACTAGAAAGGACGTTTTCTAATTGCAAGAAAACGACTTAGGAATGTGACATGAGGAAGAAGGCGAGGATGGAAGGTAAGAAAGAGAGGTGTGGCGAAGAATTGACTGTGAGCGATTGGGACACGGGTGTTAGGTTTTTTAAAAAAGATAGAACTGTTATACGTGGACCCAGTCGGCCGTAGCAAGACGTTACTACAAGTCCCTGAGTCAGGAAAATATTATTCACAGTTGGCATCACCGTGCGAGAGTGAGCCAAGTGTTAAATAAATAGCCTTCTTTTCGACGCCTGCTAAGAAGCTTTGATTTGATCTCTAAATCTCTTCTGGCGATCGTTCAGCAGCGAATTTCTAACGGGCTAAGTAGCTCATTGTGACGTTAACTGATTAATCAATTTCGGTTAAAATATCGTGTTAATAAACAAAGAAAACAGGTTCCTTTCATCTTTCTTCAAAGGCTGCATCAGAGCAATAGGTACATCTGTTTCATGCAAACTCTCGTTTGTTTCATGTGTAACTATAAAATTAAAAGTTCTTTGTTATAAAATATTAGGTACTTAATGAGATAGTTTTAAAATAATTAATTAAATTCATCCTGATTATCAGCAACAAGTCTTAGGACTGATACCCTCCTCCAACCTCATAGTATATCAAATAGCTTTACCAATGTCTTCGATATACATTTTCATAGCCTCTTGCTTGTAGGTTTATAGGACATACAGGGCTAACAACCGTACATAAATCCCGAGAAAATAGTTTCCTTGACATCTTTCCTCAGTATTATGGGAGCGCAAGACTAATTACGATGTATTCTGTGATTGTTCAAAATAAATTGTGCGGTACAAAGTCCTGGCGAATCTGAGGTGAACCTGAGAAATTAGTTTCCTTAAAATCCTTTATGTGCATTATGCGAGTGCAAGACTAATTTCTACATTCTGTGATTGCTCAATATAAACTGTGCGGTAAAGTCCTACTGAATCTGAGGTGACCCTGGGAAAATAGTTTCTTTGACATCTTTCCTCAGCATTATACGAGAGCTAGATTAATTGCTGTGCATTCTGTGATTGTTCAAAATAAACTGTGTGGTACAAAGTCCTGCCGAAGTGACAGTATGGAGTTTTGAATGTTCGGATCTGGAAACTGCAAACATTTGCAGTCAAATAAAAAAAAGTTATGATACGCTAATGATAGAAATAAATGTGTGAAGAGAATTTAAATGGTCAAAAATATATGAATAAATGTGCATGATGAAACTCGACTGGCGTCCGTCATTTATTACAGGTGATGCAAATTGAACAAGGTAAACGTGCAGTCAGTCTTAGATGAGTTACACGTTTCTTTCCCAAATAGTTCTCGTTCTTTGTTTGGTGAAATTGTGTCCGGCATCGTGGCTTATGTACTGGAGGCAGTATATTATAGCATATATAGAAATTCTAAACCTCGTGGACAGATGTAACGGAGGTGGTTATATGCAAAAATAAAGACAACTGTAATTTTTGTAACTTTTTTAAAAATAAAATATTAGTTTTTAATACATTAAAGCCAAGTTACTTTTTTGCTTATATATTATATAAGCTTTTGTAGGAATATATCTGTGCGAAAATCAGAGTTGTCAATGCAATTTTATATTTATATTTATAAATAGGTTTTGGTCAATAATTCATAATATGGTTCAATTATAAATTAGTAATACCGGTGACAAAGTTGTCTCATTGTTTACCCAATATTATTAAAATAAATGAAATAGTATAGTCTAATGTTAATACATGCCGTTTATATTTCAAATAGTCCTGCTGGAAAGGGTTTAGATTTCATCCATTAAGCCAAAGATACGTCTGAATCAGCATATTAAAAAGTTATGATTACTTTAATCTTTATGTTTGAGAAAATCCTTTTGAATGAGAGCTGTGACCACCACTTCAGCTTCCAGTTGATGAATTCTCACATCGTAGGGGTACCTAACGGTTGATTAAGAATAAAGGTTGCGATTAAATTATGAAAGTGGCTGCAATACTGCAATTATGTCAACCTTTATTATTGCAATTATTTATACTCAATTTAGTTGTTTAATATATTAACAGTGGTTTAACGAAATGAATAAAATAGCGTAACTGCTTTAAGTTTAGGCAAATAACAAACGAAAATGAATGCTCGAAATTAAACATTTTTATACACACTTAATGAAACAGCTAAACAACCTTTTAATTGTAAGATGAAAAAAATCAGAAGTTTACTTATTCATTCGATGAAAGTGAATAAAAACGAAACAGTTGTTTTATTTATCATATTAATAAACCAAAATAAATAATTTTATTGAAACAGCGAATATAGTGCGTACCTTATATTACCGGGCCGCTGGTAGCAAATTATGGCTCTGTGCCTTGTCTATCGCTCCAGGGAGTTTTTGTTTTAAAATTCCCGGTTACACATGAGTGATAGTAATGTGTAGCTATCTAACTGCTGTTAACATTGCATTGAGGTTATACGTCATGAACTAAAGTCATTCTGTAGAGCTGTATTTTAAAAATTTAGCGGCCCTATTAATACAGGTTTCAAACACCCACTTTCTGCGCAATACATCTAATTACGCTTTTGAATGATGCACAGATTTCGTCAAGTGTTTGCGCCGTTAAAAAAAATTCTTTTTCGTGTTTTAAGTTTAGCGTTTCGTCTAGTTGGAACTAGAATACTTGAATATTTCTCCTAAAAGTGTCTACTTTTCTAGAAAATTAGATTTTTATATGTGCATCGCACATAAGAACTTCTTGTTCAAGCGTGAATATTATGGTAGGTATTTCAGTAGGCTAATAACAGAGATCTAGTGTATTTCGCATCCAGCACAAATATCCTGAATGAACCTTCACTTTTGAAATCCACACAAACAAACTCATTTTTACAGCTCGGAAAGATCCCAGTGAACAACTTCGTATTTATAGTGCAAAAAGAAGGCACTAGCTGACAGTTAAGATTAATAGAAAATCACCTCAGCCATGTTGAGCGAATCCTTCGAGGTAGTGAGTTATTGAGAGCCACTGCAGTGCAAGCGAACTTTTCACATATATACCCATCTATAAACTGTTATTAATAAAAATCAATAAAATATTAAAACCACTCTGTATAATTTTATTTGAACAAGGAAAAAAGAAATTAGCCAAAAAATAATCGTCTACAAGGTATTAAACATGACTTCCATTGAGAAGATGCTACAAGTATCTGGATCGAGTCATAGATCATGGCAGCACAAATATTTATCCTAATAGCAACCTATTAAACTTAGGAAAATTGTGATTATTAGGACATAAAAAGACTGAACTGTAGCGAAAATTTAGAACTTAAGAATATACGGAATGCCTTATTTTTATAATGAAGAAAAATAAAGAAAGCTGTGTAATAGTACATTTTTTCAGAAACCATTAAAACCGTACACTATTTTGCCATCTTGTTAACCCTACAAAAACGTATATTACATAAATTGTATGTTTTAACGAGATCTGCATTTTTTGTGAAGTAAGTTTTTGTCTGCTTTTGACGGTTTACCAGTTGTGCATAACTCATCCAGAATGAAGAGGCTATTGCTAGGAAATTCAAGATATACAGTTTGTTTGTCATGTAAATCTCTTTACTACACGGTATTTTAACCAAGATCTTACGAACAATTTTTGAGAAAAATAGATTTTCAAAAACGGTTCCTTATAAACAGAGGTGTGGTGTGGGGGAATTTCCTTGAAAATCTTCGTGCCGCGTCCTTGGTTCGTTCATAGGCGGCTTATCCTTCCCTATTTACTGACACCCCTCTAGGAACTACAAGGATGCCTAGGAGTCAGACGTCTGTCTAGGATGCAACAGCTTAACCTCAGAATGAAGAAGCTAGAACGAGTGATCGGCCCGTAGCCAGGCATAAGTGTGAGGAAGTGGATGGTATGAAATGAAAGTGTAGTGCGGCTCTGATTGGCCACCTAGCGCACTCTGCGTACTCTGTCATTAGCTGTTGAAATATGAATGCTGTTATCTGTTCATTTTTACTTTATTTCCTAGCTACCGAATAATAAATAGAAGAAGTCCATGTGCAGTGTCCTGTATAGGGATATAGTATTGAAATAAATAATCCAGATTGAATTATTTTTGTTTTTGTTTAATGATTAAAGGTTTGTGAAATATATGAGAAGTTAATTATTGTATTTTAAAGATAATGTAAATAATATTGATGGTATAAATATAATTTTGAATCAAGTCGAAATTACAAGTATGCTTTTTCAAGTATACTTACAACAATTTTCTATAAACTAATTCAATTTGCTGTCATATGGGCAGATGCTTGCTTTCGGAAGTTTTACATATGGGAATTTCAAAGAACTTAAATAAGGCGTGAATAGTATGAAAAACATATGTAACTTATTATTACCACCATTAGCAATACACACAAATAATTACGTACCTATCACAAAAAAAAAAGTCTTCTTGTTACAATTCGTATAACAATGTAACTTTAACTGCAATGTAATTATTTATTATTTATCAACAATAGGCTTGCATTTTATTATCAATAAGAACTTTTTAAGAAATATCTTGTTATTAAATTCCCCATAGGTTATAAATATTTAGACCATGATAACTTATAACTAGTTCCCACTGATGTGTTCTAGGTAGGGTAGAGAATTTCTGCTGCAAGGATTTGAACTTAATTTCAACAAGAAACCAGATATCGTTAAGCTTCAGCCTAAATAACTATTTCTAAGGCAAGCCTTCAGAAAAATTCTATACTCCCTTTTCATTATAGTGGCTTTAAAGAGAACGCATTGCAAAGTATTATAGGCATTTCCTCATAGATATGCAACTCCTTTGGACGCGCAACTTTACTTTGTAGTGTTGTCTGTCCGTCGTTATCTACTAGGCTCGTGGCGAGCATAGGTATGGTTGCTGTGTACCGGCCCTTGCCAGGGCTTAACCATAGGAGTGTTTTTGCATTATAAGTTTTGTGCTGTGGATTTAAAATTGAGGGCATTAAGGATGTAACTCTACTGTGTAGACTACATAATCGGTATCCTTTACTAGAACAGCATCCTTGGCGTTCAGTGGGTAAGGAGTCCACCAGAGAATGACACTAGAGTTCTGGTGATTAGTCTACATATTTTGAGCCCGGCGCCTAATCTGATCTTCCACATATGCCACTCTTCCGAAGTTTCACACAGTAGCGTCCCTGGGAAATGACGGCAGCCAGAGTAGATGGACCGGAATCCCCTATTCTAAACCCGCTGTAACGAGAAAAGCCAGGAATCTGCTGTCATACCTACACCTCGCAAGTATAGATCATCAGTAGGATTATAAATGCCTTGAAAACATGTAACTTTAAGTGGACCGATATTTGGGAGACTAGAACACGGCACTTGCATAAGGCAGCTACCGCTCCCTAGCCCTACTTGCCGTTCCCTACAAGTTTTCACGTTAAGTTAGACGCTTATCATGGTAGCGCTGTATTTCTGTAGCTAGTCTCTGGTACCCAAGGTCTCGGGTCAAAGGCTGGCGGAGAGAAAGGAAACTTGGTATTTATTTGCATGTAAAAACAAAAAGGTTCATGCGCAAAATTCCAAATTTTAAACCCACATATTGTAATATGGTCCTTTATTACCATTTTGAACGATGTGCTGATTTCTCATCACAACATACACATAGTGGCTGAATCACGAACTAGAAATTCTAGTCTCTCAAGAAAAAAATTACTAGATATCCCAAATACTCCGACATGGCGTTATGGAAATTGTATGCAATTATGAAAAGATCTCGAAGCAATCCTAATACTTGAATTTTAAGAAAACGAACATGGGTAGCTTTAAAGCATACAGCTCTTATAGATTGTAAACAACTGGTTTGATATCTGAAAAAATATAGCACTAATATTCATATACAAATTAAATAATTCCAATTAATTAATTATCCCATACTTTAATGTCCTTCAACTTTCTCTTCTTCGTACTTCTTTCTTATGGGAATTGCTGTCACATAGACGGAACATTAAGTTTGTCTAATTTAAGTTTTTCTAGTATAACACGCTAGATTATTCTAAAAAGCGTTATGTTTGTTGATGATAAGACATAGGAACTTCTAAATATTAGAACCAGAATGGAATGAAATAAATTTAACTGTCACGGAATTAGACAAAGGCGTGGTTTATCAATATCACCCCCTGGCGTTTACAGTCAGCACCCGGAGCGGTGTGTACTTGCCTTTCATTATTCCTTAGTCTCTCTTGGTTTTATTCTTTTTATTATATAGGTTTGAGTATAGATAACTTGAAGCCAATTGCTTAAGAGTTCTTATGTATATTGAGAATAGCATATGGAAACTTCCATTGCAACTAAAATTGTTTAAGTATGTGAACTTTTTATTCTTTAGTTTTAAAATATTGCTCCTCTTCCTTGCCTTTTGTTGTACACAACCTTATATTTTATGAGTGCGCTGGATAGTTCAGGGATTTCGTTCACCACTCGTGTTGAGATATTCGGCAGTCGATATATCTTTCCCAGGCGTAGCATATGTAATATGAGCAGTGGTAACAAGGATCTCAAGATGTTATATAAATATATGCTTCTCTAACTTACATCACTGTTTCATGCAAACTCAAAAGTATTTTGAGGCGGCTTGCCAAAGAACAGCTGTTTCAGTCATTTCTTTACGTCTTATTCTGTAGCTCCGTTCCTTTCTTCCCTCCGCTACCCAGATAGTGCATCTCGTTAAGGTTACTACGTATGTGTAATGAAAGAAAAATGTGCGCGCCTGAGATAACATTGTATAGAGGGCAGATGGAGCGCAGGTCTCTTGCAGAAAGATGAATGAGGCCATGCGTTTTCGGGAATCTGCACAAGTCACAACATAGAAACTATTTTTCGCTGCTTCTAACGCTAAACATAGGGAGCAATAATAGGATGCCTCTTTCCACTATGCTTCTATGCCTGAGCTGAAAATTGAAGGTAACAGAGGTTTGATAACTTTCTCAAGCTGAATTTCTCAGTATAAGATATGTTAAGGAGTGACATTTAGGCACAATGATATTTGCTTTAATCAAGCATGAAAACATATTATATTTTGCTGTGCCGTGTGGCATTTATGAGGACCACATAAAATCCAATACATATTCAATTATAAGAAAGCAAACGTTAGAAATGTAACGAAAGAATCACACCATACTATAGTACAGTGAAAAGAATGATACATGATGAAAGTAAAATATTCGGGCACACTAAATGGACAATAAGTCTTACACTTTTATGTAATTAAATGCACCGTCAATTAGAAAAGCGCATTAAAAGTACAAGTATTTGGTAACATGGCGTAACTCGTTGACTGAGTACTGGCTGAGCCTTGGATTATAATTGTAACGCTCTATAAAACCATGCTATCAATTCAGATGTTTTGTAGCTGGGGCACGAGACACCAGAAAATTGCTGCAAAAAGTGATATTATTGGTCACTGCACCGAATCGAAACATTATATCGAATTCTGCATTCCCGCGTATGTTTTATTTTAAATGTTTAAAGACTGAATATCTAGTCTATACTGTTCAAAGGCTTTTTCCAGAGTAAGGTAACGAACTAACGTGGAATTGTTAGTGATATTAAACAGTTTTACGTTTTTTGTACACTTAATTCCAATGTATGTAATTTAAAATGTATATTTTAACCATTATGCAAAGCTATACTCCAGTGATATTTGTGTGACAATGCAATGCCTTACTTGAAATGAAAATGAGCACTGCAAAGATTAAGCCACTCCTATATGAAACACTTCTTACGTTGGTAACATCATTATTCTGTGTTCAGTTTAACAATGTGGAAATAACAATTCCTAAATCTTCAGGAAAGCATAATTTATAATGTAAAGTTACACTTTAACTGCAATATCCTTAAAAGACATTTATGTAGAATTGTTTATAGTTTTGGTCAATCGGAAGCATACGCTTCTATTTAAATGTCAATATATCTACCTGTTTTAAAATGGGACTAATGTGATTCATGCCAGCACGTACATCTAATTGCCGGTCTAAAAAAGGGACTCTTTATAAATGATACAGAAGATTTGAGGAGCACTTTCGCCAAGATGATTTAACTATAAGCTTATGATCGCGAACAGAACTCGAGTTAGTGAGATCTGCAAGACTAACGTTACTAATAAGATTTGTGTGCGTCAGTATGTGTTTATCAAACCATTTAAAAAAAAGTAGGTAAAAAATTGACACTGTTCTTCGTGCCTAATGAATACTACAGTCACGGATCGACGTGATTTACTTGGTATTTGTAGAAACAAAATATGGCCATAAACTTAATCACTATCATTTATTAGCATTTTCATGTATGCAAAAATATTGTCTTAATTTAAAATGTCTGAACTTGCCTCCAAGATATAAATTTGAAGTAAGAGTTCAGAGGAAGTGTTCTATATGTCCAACATTTACTTGTACACAGACTTCTCACCTTTTTAACCAGCTCTGACATATCCTTGAGAAGACCCCTGTTTGTTTCTAATTTCCTCAGCTGTTAAGAAAAGGCGCTGATGCAGCTCGTCCGCAGTTTCTGTTTCACCATATACACTTTGTTTTTCACCCCCCTCTCAAAAATAGAGATCATGGGGATTCAAGTCTGGCGATCTAGCAGGCCAAGCCTCAGGTCCAAATCGACCGATCCAACAGTTTGGGAGAGTTTTTGACAAGCGACCACGGACTGCAAGGAATCAGGAGAAACTACATCTTCTGCCTTATCATCAACGAGATGTCCCCAATTGGGTTGGACAATTCGTACTTCAAAAACCGCCTATACCATATACCAGTCAAGTTCGGTGGAAGACAAGATGATCTGCAATTATGCCGGTTCAAAGGTTAATCGAGAACCTATGCTAAAATTCCGCTGTTGTATAGTTACCGGGTTCTACACTTCTTACGCTCGCGCGCGCGCGTGTGTATGTTTTATTTTTTGTGCAAGTCTATAACGCCATTTAGAGTCTTATAGACCTCGTCCTCATTGGCACATTTGTTACAAAATCTGGATTTTGGTAAACTGAGCATAAACTTGTACTCACTGGATGCGGTATGGTGGCATTAAATCGTCTTAAGTGTTCTAAGCACAATTCAGTGTGACACTCCCACTACACGAGCGATATCTGACTGCTCCGTTCAGGATTTTCACTAACCAAATTTAACACTTCTTCTTCCATGTTTATAATTTCGTCAGGCCGTTGTCACACTCACCTGTATCACAGACCCGCTGATGAATGGCAACAAATGTGTTACGATGCTGTTGAGCAGATCCAGAATTGCACTGCGTTTCTTCGTAAATCAACATTAGGTCCAGAAATTCGAACGTTGTTAATTGCGGGATAGTTTCTATTGTTCGTAACAAATATTTCTGAATTTTGTTTGCTTGTTCTTTTTATCCATGCCTCCTTCAACTGCTCTGTTCTAAAAACAAACAAAAACAAAAAAAACATCAACCACAAAAAACTTTAAGTAAACATTCCACAGCGATCTACACGATATTGGGAGAAGGTAAATACAGTTGAGGCGACGTTACCAGGTCTAATAGAACTCAGGAAACAACCAAATAATGGACTTTTTTAAATTGAATTTTCACAAAACTGTTCATTCTATTGGACTACCCCAAAGGAAAAAGTTTGTCGTTTATTCGTTACTTTTCAACTTTAGTACCTATTAGACTTTGTTATTATTCACAATAAGATGAATTCGCTCTTAAAGTCTACAGGATTATTTCACTTCCATCCTGTACACCCATAAATTAAGTTAGGTAAAACTAAAACAAATAACATAATTATGCATCAGGCTTTCATGAAATATCATGGTGTATATATATTATTAAGCTGTTATTTTAGCTCAATTCGCTCAATTTTATTTCCTATACCTATGCTTATGTAATGTACAAATTTTAATAATAATAATAACGGTTTTTATTATTATTATTATTATTATTGTGGTTATTATTATCATCATCACTTATTACAATTATAAGTTGTGGGTATACTTTCCCCACACCCATGAATATATCTTTACAATTTTTCCATAGGTCTTCTTCGACTTACCATTCTACCATTCCTTCCATAAATCCTTGGAACCATGTGCAAAGTGGTTTGCCTTTTTCTTTCATCCTGGTCCATTCCATTACTGTCGTAAATTGTTCATCTACTTTTATTTTAACATATCCTTACCATTCTTATTGTTTTTGTTGAAGGAAACCTAAAATTGACTTTTGTACATTCATTTATGCTTTTATAGCCATATTTCTAATTTTGTCTCCAATAGATATTTTAACAGAGAGCCTCCAATAGTCTACTTCTGTTGTTACTAGTTCTCATTTTAATCAACGATTCAGAGTCCAAACATCGGAGCCATACGCCATATTATTTCTAATTATTGTTTTTCAATTATGTTGAGATATGCTTATTCCATAAAATATTATCTATGGTACCTGTATAAAGAAAACTTTCCTAAGTTTTTTAATTTGATGTCTCCTATTTTTGTTTTTCATCCTGTTTAATTTTTATTGTTAGATAATTATATACCTCTACCCGTGTAATTACCCAAATTCTTCCTTCAAATCGTCAATCGTGACTCCTATTGTCGTGTCGTGTATCCCTATTTATTTTAAAGCATTATATATCGTATTTTTTTTTTTTAATTTTCTTGTCAGATATTCTGTGTATTCATTATCTTGAGTCAAAATTACTTGATCTTCCGCAAATTGCAGAGAAAATGTTGTTGACTCTACCTCTACTGAACATCCCATTATATTTATATTTACAGTAATAATAATTATAATAATAATAAACATCCATCTTAAACCATTGCCGAAAAACCTTAATACCGGCCTCGCGGCCACATGTACACGGTGGAAGTGACTGATCATCCAATCCATACAGGAGAGGATGTGCTAATGGATAATCTGTTTACTACACTTACATATCGCTGCCTATTTTAATTTACTATGCTCCTGAAGATACCAGTTTTATAGCTGTGGACCGAAACATCCGCATCCCAAGGATGTATTCCGGGACAGGGAACCAGAGCACTAATGCAAATTAGAGCACCTAATTTAATTTATGCTCTTCTATTATTGGTAACAATTAATGTTTTAATCAGGGCATCATAGTGGAATCTTGGTATCAAATTTTTGAGTGAAATGCAATACTTTCTCTATCTGATAAGTACTACGTAGAGAATGTAAAAAAAAAAAAAAATCAAGCAACAAAACAAATAAGTAAGTACTTGTATTATATAATTAGAAGTCATTTCTGAGCTATTGTGTCGTTGTTCATATAGTATTCTACAAGTAAATATGCATAACAAAAATTTTAAAAAAGTCATTTCAATGCATTGGACTACACACAAAAAAAAAACTCATTTTTTATACATTTCTCCACTACTGACTTTATTTATTCTACTTTAGCTTTGTAACACAACATGAACAACCGTTACTGTTGAAATAAATGCCTATTGGCCTTCTCCTAATTTCTAGTAGATACGTACGAAAATTTTGTTTATTCTTTAGTACTTCTATAAGATTGAGATATCTGCCAAACACATAACATCGTTTGAGCACCAGCAAATTTTGATGAGAATTGCTGTATTTAATCTCCACTAGCCAGGAGTTCGCCCACTAGCAGTGAGCTTCAAATTAATGATTCGTTTAGAATTCTTGTTTGGCAGTTACACCAGTGAGGATTCAGCAGTGCTGTCTCCAGATCACGTCATCCTTGTCGTTAATTCCAAAACCACAACACCTGCCTAGAGAAGACATCAAAATATACTTACTAAGATATCGCAGACATCACTCAACACTTTTGTTACTTTGTTTTCAAGCAATGATCTCGAGCTCAGGACTAGGTTTACTAATGTGGGCTCTTTGTGTGTTCTTATCGCTGATAACGTACATGCGTATTTTAAAATTGTATACATGTTTAGCTTTTAGGTCTACTGCTATTTTAAGAAAAAAACCAGAAAAGCATTAATGCTTTTGCGGATAGTTTGCAGTGTTAAATGACACAATAAGCAGGAATCGAATACTCGTACCGAATAATATATGTGTATATATATATATATATATATATATATATATATATATATATATTCATATATGTATATAGTCTTGTACGATCCCTATTAGTAGCAGTAGATTATATAGCATTGGGTCTAGAAGAAATAGCGCACACAGGAAACACTAGTTAACATGAAAATTGCGATATGTATATTTCATTTTTAATTAATTGAGCACTTTTATGATGAAAATGTTAGTGAAAGTTGTCAATTCCTTATTTTTATTGATGACTGATGACAGAAGTTGTAACTAGATAAGAATCTAGAAGGATATAGGGGATGAATGAGCACACTTAAAAGGGATGAGCTGGTCTCGTCTTAGGTTTGTTATTATGAGGAAAATACTAACAGACATCTCCGTTTAGAAACAGACAAAACAAGAATTCATTTGGTGCTGAGAAGTAATTCGGAGTGCTGATGTGATTTACTTACAGTATTAAAACTCAGGTAAAAGCTTCGCCTTAAAAAAGTTACAACAAAGTTTGTGATATGTTGTAAAATGAATTCAATATTATATTTTATTTGTTGTTAACAATGCACGTAACTTCATAAATTATACTAACAGTTTCTGTTACAGGGGAGAAATACCACTCTTGCAATAAAATAGCTGACAATCTTTATTTTGGCGATTATGCAAATTAGGAGGCTAAGATAAGAGTTGGGTTCCACATACTTGCTGCACGAATCTTCTGCATTGGTTGAGGAGACCTTCAATGTCTTTTGCCATTCCAGTAATTTGGCTGGAACCAACAAATCGCACTGACGACTGTCATTTTGTATGGTTCCACCGCTCTGAGGTATGACGGATTATGAAAAAATAGAACACGAACCTTGTGAGCCACAACCATCTACATCTACAGATTCTGACTTTGCATTTGATATTAAATCTGAACGTCACAAAATTAGCCAGTGAATTGAATGATTTAGTCTGAGACCTGGAACTTTCAAAACCTAAGGCAGAGCTGTTAGCCTCCAGTTTGTACAATATAACTATCTCGTCGAAAATGTGTAGGTGACGTTTTTTCGTGACCGTCAGAAACATCTTGAGAAATATTCTCCGAGAAAGACGATTTAGTGTTTTGCAGTGATATTAATGGCTTATTGAGTGCTTTGAACATTATCACATCTCTGACGTGGTGGTTGTTTATAAATACTCCAAAATCAACTCTCAAAGCTGTATTCTCCAGAATAGCAAGGCGGTACCGCATTATTGCACCCGCGGATTCAAGGCGATAATTTAACTGACTGCAGGGTGCAGTCAGAGGGGTGAGATGAGGACCGGGAGACAGACTTGACCGAGGCCCAGACTGCCACCGCAGAGTATTCGGGGAGAGGAATGAAGGAATTCTAGGGTGAAGGATGGAGTTAGTGCTGGTTGACTCTGTTGAGCCAGTCGTCGTATCCTGGGACGTTTTCGAGCCTGAGCACTTGGCGTCTACCTTGGATGTTGAACTTGGAAGTTAGAGGTGCCGACTTCTCCAGTAGAGCTCTCACCTCCTCCCTGAAGATGAGTCGGATGTCGGTGACTGCTGTTGCTATTGCTTGGTGAAGTTCTGGTTGTGGAGTGTGCTGTCCTGTTCCTGAAGCTTGTCCTCCAAGGCCGTCAGCTTAGCTGTGAGAGTCAGGACCTCCGCGTGGAGGTCCTGAATGGCCTCACTTAGGCCCTTAATTTGCTGCTGCAGGATGGTTGGTGTTGGTTGTTCAGTCTGCGGAGATGGCTGTGGCACAGGTGGCACAGAACCGGCGACGGCGGCGGAGGTCGTGCCCAGTGCACTCCGAAGGGAATGCGTTGGTGCCACAGTAGTGGCACTTCGGTGGCGAAGAGCAGTGTTCTTGGCTGTGCCCGTAGGCACAGCAGCGACGGCAGGGCCGGTGTCTTTCCTGTCTGCTTGCCTCAACGTCCAGAAGTCGCCCTAATAAGGGCAACCCTGACGCCAAGGCAGCCTCCAGGTCTGATTGGTCCTGTAGCTCCACCCTTACTAGTGGTGTCGGACCCCGGTCACAGATTATTCTAGTGGGCCTCGAACATGAAGGCCATCTAGATTGTGCAGCGGCGAGGAGGTGCCGGGTGGAGAGATCCCGAGGGACCCCCCTATCCACGGCACTGTAACGGGGCAGCGTCGGCGTGGAGCTCAGCGGTGGCGGCGATGAAGTGTTGGCTGCCGATGAAGCAGCGGCGGTCGGCGGCTGTGGTGATGGTGAGGGCGATGAAGGTGCAGCGCTCACTGCCGGTGTAACGGCAGGTGGCGGAGATGCCGGCGAGCACTTCCTACCGGCGGATGCCGGAGAAGCGGTGGCTGCTGTAGGAGCTGCTGGTCTGCGTTGATGCTTCCTCTTCGGCATCTCGAAGCGGAGTCCCAGCGGTTCCAAGTTTTGAAGGCCGCATTAACCTCCCGGGCCACCCGGGAAGGACTCGAGATGATAACCACGTCTCGCTTTTCAGTGCTGCATCCCGTCCATGACGTCTCTACTCGGCCGAGATCCTGGCCACTTCGGCTAATTGCGCCACGGAACCAACCTGCTATTGTTATTGGCATATCCTTATTCAACACAGTGTAATCCTTCATTCATTTAGCAAATAAAACGTCAAAATTTGTTGTTCAGTGAAACAGACCTTTAGAAGTACATATGACCAGCTTTCTAAATGGACTCTGGAGAATCGTTTAAAGAATATCTGTAACTAAAGGTAGACGTATAGTCCTAGGCTTTTAAGTATACCTTTATCGTTTTGGATAAAAGCAATTTGTATCAGTTCCCATGCGAACGTATGTATATGTTTCAAACTTGTGGGCAAATCGAGTATTATAATTTAACGACACATTTATCCAACAATAAGAAAAGCACATTTAATTTACAAATGGCTTGTCAGCAAACAGTAGTGAGGGAAAATATCAGGTTACGGTGTGGCCAAAATACATTGATACGTCGACATCTCAGAGATTGATGACTTAGAACTTGCACCAGCAGCTGTGCTTATAATTTTTAACGCAGAAGCGGGCATTGAATCTTAAAAAGTGAATATAAGCCATGTTGCGTTAATGCTGATAAATGTTGGTTACTTTAAGTGATAACGAAGTAATCCATCTTGCTAAATAGGCCGAGTATGTAAAACTATAAATGTGTGCGGGCAGGATATAATCTGCCGGATGAAACTAACGGGAATAATTAAAATGCGTGTGAATTAATTCGTTTACGCACAAAGATTATGTAGAATAAATATGACCTCAGATAAGAAATGTCATCCACTCACACCCATTCTCAGTCCCCCTTTCCCGCAGTTTTTGGATTAAAAGACGGATGCTGTTTCAAATTCAATTTATATTTTATGTCACCTGAACTCCTTTTGTAAAACAAGGTGACTTGGCTGTAAACGGTATTTAGTCTTATTACCGTTTCGGGATCGAACTTGCGGAGGATTATTTTATTTTTATGCACTTTAGTTATTGGAATTAAGATTTACCTTCCTACCTACCTACCATTTTCTTACCTACCAACCCACCCACCCACCCACCTGCCTACTTACCTACCTTCCTAGCCATATAGCTACCTATCCACCTTCACACTCACCTACCTATCTACCTGCCAGTCCGCCTGCCTGCCTGTCGACCTACTAACATATATGAGTACATACCAGGTGGCCCAATGCCCCATATTTGATGTGTGCGGAAATCCTTGGTGAGTTAAAACAGTTGCAGAAGTCAACGGAGCTATTTCTTTCAGAGTCACCTACAGACTCTAGAATTTTCATCGGAATTCCGGAGCACCACTTCGTCTTCAAAAGTGCCTCCTCTTCACGATGAAAACCTACAGACTTATGGCGTGCCGTTCCAGGGTCAACTGCAGCAAGACTTCCTTAAACCCGGTAAGATTTCGCCCGATGTCGTCATTATCTCATAGGACCGAATCTGTTTTCTTGTCGGCAAACCCTCTGACATATCAGCTCCGATTATGGCTACGGCTGTACCGATGTCCATTGGTATCCGGCACAGTTTACCTCGTATCCAGCTGTCCGCGATGAGGCTGTCTACCGTTCCTCTGTGTAAGAAACACAGCGTCAAGCATCCATTTTCACTATTCCATCTTCCCCATTCCGAATCATATTTCTCCCATTCTAATTTTTTCATTTCCTTCATTTTAGATAACAAACGTTTCATTCTTCTTCATCTCGACGTAAAACCGGTATGACAAAAGACTTTACTGACTCAAAATAACATCTTAAATTCACTGCTGAAAATATTCTACTCGACGTTTCAATGAGAACAGTTTACGGTTGCACACCATCCATGACTCTCCCAACCTGACCGCTAACATTCCAGTCACTCAGGACTCAGTACAATTCCCGACATACACAACTCTCTATACACTCGGCTCGCAATTCTTCCTTCTTTTATAGCTAGAATATGACGTCTCTGAACTTTGGAAGCTTGCGCAAACCACAGCTCTGGAATTCACAGCAAAAAGCTGTACCGTCGCATACCAAAGAGAACGTGAGAGCTGACACATACGGCACTGTCACAATATATTTAAAGTGTTGTTCGATACCTTAATATTTTATGGTTGGCAACTCAGATTCTCATTATGAGAAGTGTTTTTCCCATCTTTAAAAGTTGAAGTATTAATATTTTTGTCTGTCTTCCGAGGAATTTATTATATATGCTCTAATATATTTCTTAGTGTTTTAATCTGGTTCCTGAATAGCAGAGCTTTTCACGAATTCTTGTGAATTCTATTCGTTCCTAGCAAACTGGCTCCTTGGTAGCGTGTGTAGCTCGCACTCATGAGGGTTCGATTCTTGTCGACCGCCAACTCTGAACTTGGGTTTTAAAGGATTGACCTTGTTCCGATGGCGGTTGCTAGTGTGGTTTCTCTCGCAACAAGTTTTCCTTTCGCTTATTTTGCTTTAATTCTTTCTTTCTTCGCATGTTTCAGGTGTATTTCTAGGTTTCGTGGTATGAGGGATGCCGGGCAGTTGTCACTGTTGGTTGCTTCAACGAAGGAGTATTCTTGATGGACATTAGAGGGTGCCTGTTTTGAGGGTCGTTCATCGCCCCCTCTTAGTTGCTTCAGTAGTAGGATAGTTCTTCGAACCAGAAACCGTTTGGGACTTCCTCGCTCCTATGTGGCTTGCCTGCAGCCTGTAGCCTTCCTACCTATCTTTAAACTCCATTTTCTGGGTTGGTAGCCGAAATGTATATATGTGTCCCTCTCCGTTGTACACCCTATACTACTATAATTTTTCAGTTTTCAAGGGGTTTGAAAAAATTGGCATAGAAGTAGGAAACGGAATTTGAATAAATGGTGTTCCTTAAATCAAGGGAGTTTTTACTCAAACGAAGAGCCGAGGTTTTCTAGACAGAGATATATGAAGTCTGCAGCTGCTGTCCAATACTTTACTTTTGAAAAAAGTGAGGAGAAAAACGTAACTCTTTCCTGTAAACAACCAATTAGATGTCAAATATTATTAAACAGCAGAAAAATGAATTGTCGTTTTGGATCCCTTGGCAGCCTCATTTCTTTCTGTAATGCCCATAAAATAGGCAACCTTTTCATATCTAAAAGGGTCGTTAGATGTACTTAGATAAGCAACAAATAGAGCTTACATTTGCACGTCTATAAATCTATGACTGCGCCCTTTTATGCTGCGGTCTGAAAGAAATTTGGGCATAAAAGCAATCTCGAAGTTTGATTCCTGCTATAGAAAATTCTTCTTTGCATTTGGCTTTCTTATGAAAAACCGTAAGATAAATGATATTCTGATTATAAATGGTACATATGATGCTATTTAACCTATATTATTATAAAATAAATGTTATTAGTGCTTATTGGATTTCTTTTAACTTGCTTTTTTCACTCTACCACTCTTGAGAGTAGTTCTTTCATTCTCCCTCATTTAATTTGACTCATTAATACTCTCGTTTTTGCTTTATTTATTTCTTACCACCTCTGTGCTATTTTTTTCCTTTTTACTGTGTTCTGAAATATAATAATATCCTTAGTAAGAAAAACACAAACACCAATTTACACGTAGCATATTTTTGGTGTGACAGTTTTATGCTTTTATATTTTATTTACAGACCTCACCATCATAAAGCACAGATTTTGCTGATCTAAAATATTTGAAAATAACCAATTTTAACCCTGCTATTAAAAATCTGACGTGTTCCATTCACATGACTTTCTCTACATCTGTTTAACAAATTATTGTTAAAAGCTAATCTTCTATCTACTTCGAAACCAAATGCTTAGTATTTACGTTCAGCGTGTTTCAAGGATATGGCACGAGATTTTCAAAAAAATCCCCTCCCCCCCGTCCAAAACAACCCTATGTATGCAATATTTCCCAAAATTATTATTTTCTCAAAAATATCTCGAACGATTTTGACTAAAATCTACACACTTGAAATACTTGGACTCAAATAAAATTTACAGCTTGAGCGTTCTGGGAATAGCATCAGAGGTCCTCATAGGTATGAATGACTTTGGCATAACTGGTAAAGATAGACAAAACTTACAACATAAATCATAGATCTGCTAAAACACAAAATTTATGTCACATATATTCCTTTGTGGATTTAACCATCTTTAATATATTTCTTTTTAAAATTCTGAAAGTCTACACTGTTCTTCAACGGTAAGTCAGTCGTTATTAGCTTTTTTCATCCGGGTAATGCAAAGAGAAGGGAATTTTAATTTCATCACATAGTAATTAGCTTTTAAAAGATTTGATTCGTGTTAGTTCAAGTGCAGTCACTAATTACCCTTCTACTTAGAAGTAAATAATTAATGAAACTATTTCTGCTTATATATGTATATGTATGTATATATATATATCCATTAGTATGGAGTAGAGAGTTAATGTTTATTTGGATTAGCTCTTGAAAGAATAGTTTGTTTCAGAATAGATAAGTAAAACTCATGTGAATGGAATACTAATGATTTTTCCTGTATGTTTCTTTGTAGTTATGTTTTTCACTCATAATTGTTTACGGATGTCGTCATTTGGATCATATGATCCTATCAAATCAGTGGTATGACATCAAAAAATTCATTTGGGCATTTAGTGGACGAAAATGCTAGAAAATTAAATAAAGGACACAGAATTATAAAACTAAAAGTAAAAACTGCCATAATGCGAAGATATGATATGTTACATTTACGAGACTTTCTGTTCACCATCGTTGTTAATACGCCTACTCTTCTGTTTACTTCTTACTAATCGAGATGAACAACTATCAGAATTAACTAATTTCTTGTTTACATGTAAGTAGTAGGGAATACTCCAGGCTAAAGCAGTAATCAAATCTTTTAAAAGTTGGTTGTCATTCTTCTGTTTGCATTGCCATTAATAGTTATGCAAAATACAACAAAAATTCGTCCAGGGTGACGAGGTCTTCAGAGGTTCTTCCCAGAAAATTCAAAATTTGCGTTTTTTTGGCATGTAAATAGACTTAACTACTGTATTTTAATCAAAATCGTTAGAGCCATTTTTGAGAAAATTAAAATTTTCGATATTTTTTCTATGTAGATAAATTCCAGTGGGGAGATTTTTCTCAAAATCTTTATATCGCATACTTGTAAGATACTGATCTTAAATACTAAGTTTGGTATTTTGCCGAATGCTCTTAGTTATCGTGTTCAAAGAGTCACAAACAGAGCTTTTTCTAAAACTATTTTGTACAAGGGACCCTAAAACGAGTATTTCCGCTGAAATCTCGGTATCGAATTTTTGGATGGAGTGCAACATTATCTATACCAACGTACTATGTACATATTATGTAGATATAAATGCTTTAATCATTAACACAGAAATACAGAAAGAAAATATCTACAGTCTGCTAAAGTCACACTTATAATAACAAAAAATGCCCAGATACTAATTAATTTAATATATGTACAAATAAATTTATTTATGGAAAATATTTATTATAGTTCTTATTTAGTTATTTACAGTGATTTAGTGTTATATATAGCTTATTTTTATCATTTACATTGTTCAAACATGAATCCAGAATGTTGATTTGGTAAACATTTATTTACAAACAAGCAGAGAAAGTCATATCATTTAGTTTGTATTTATGGCGATGCAATATGAATTTTTTCCGCTTTTTGTATATACTTAAGCAGAATTTTAATAAATTTGATGAGCCTTGGTATTGTATTTCATCTCCTCTATAGTGACATTAAAGGCATGTAACGCCTTATTGAATAGCAAATGCATCAAAGCTAACACTCCACACACGAAACATTAATTTGATTATGTCTGCATGTGGCGAAATAGATTACATAATATTTCAATATACCAGAGAAGAATATTATTAAATAGTTGTAAAAACTACAAAAGCAATCATTTAGTGCGGTATGTCAAATTCAAGTTACGTACAGGGCCAATTTCGCCCAATAAATTGTAAGCAGGAGCCTCATTTAGACAAAAATACATAATATTTGTTGCAAATATTTTAATTCTGTTAGTTATTTAGTTATACAATATTCATATAATCACACAGTCCTTAAACAACAATAACTAAATAGAATAATCCTTGAACGACTGACACTAATGGTTTTTACTTGAGAATGGGTATCTTCTCCGGAAACAGGAGTGTCAATATCAGACACTTGGTTCTGTGAAGATACTATTTTCAGCATGGAAGACAGGTGTTCTTCTGTAATCTGTGAGGAGCTTTGTTTATCTTCATAAGGAAAACTGTTGAGATAGAAAAGTGCAATCAAACATAGCTAGTTTTCTCACAATAAACTGACACATTGGTTTGCCAAATGAGGAAATAATTGCGGATCCCTGTTTCACTGTTTTTGTTTTTCAAAACAGCATTGCAGTGAATTTCAATCAGCTCCATGTAGATGTTACTTTTTTTTTTATTGTTTCATTTATAAACCCACCTTTAACATCTTAGATCATATCGTTGGATTTGCATTAGAAACAACTCGCTGTCTGTAGGTTCTTTAAGTTGGTTTCAATAATTTTTATTTTCCTCAAACACTGACATTTATTCTTATCTGGGGGGGAGGATAGGGAATAATTCTAGTTAAAGAAACATTTCCCACCCCAGCCGGGAATCGAACACAGGAGTCCAGGGGAGAAGTCACTTCGCTGACCACTCGACCACGGAGGCAGTCTATATGTTACTGTTTGCCTTATGGACATCAAAGGAGAATGGAGCAGCAAACAAAGAGAAATAATTACCATATGTTTTGAAACCATCAAACTTATATTCAAAGTCATTAATTAAATCCTTTATGGCAGAAATATAATGAATAAAGGCAGAAACATTGTCGATATCATCTTTGATCTACCCTTCCAAAAGTTTGAGCTTTCAATTTAAAAACCTTAATATTACATTGCCATGAAACTACAACCTGATTTTTTCCTTGTACCTTTACATTTAAAATCTTTTAAGGGACCTGTTATGTCCACCTTGAAGGCAAATCCTGAGGACAGTTATTGTCACAAAGTTTGTAGGGCGATTCGCACTTCATTTTTAGGGGTGAATTGCATTGATTAATGAGGGGTGAATTGAGTAAAAGAAATTCCTCCCAAAAAGAGAATATTCGCCCAAATTTCAAACTTTTAAGAACAAAACAAAACATTGGTTCCATTAGTAATACTTTCAGTATGTTTTTATACTCACAGCTTCCATTTTTTTCTGTTCTCTATAAAAATAGAATCTGTTAGTATAAAATATATACTAAAAGTATTACTAGTGTAACCAATGTTTTGTTTTGTTCTTAAAAGTTTGAATATATGTTCTTGAAGAACCCAAAAGTGCTTTGAAGCCTGTGATACGAAAGCCAACAAACTCCTGCATAGTATGTGAACTCTCAAATTAACTTCCAAAGCCAATAAGTGAAGATGAAAACTGATTATTCAACCCCCGGAAAGGAATAATGTTTAAAACTTTCTTCACAAGTTTGAAAACGTGCATCATGTTTATTATTCCGAGCAGAACCTTCTTGAGAATGATACAGTAGAGATAATGAAACTTAATTGCTCTAAATGAAAACATATCCCGACTATGGCATTGAATTTTTCAGTGTATCGGAGGTTCTTGTAGTATGGCATCTCAAAATAATTTGAGATTACTTCAAGGCTTACCGGGAAACATGCGAGTCAGTTAGGGAATTTAATTCCGTGTTGGTATGTTGCCATGGTAGCTCAGCGGTCAGAGCAACCGTCTAGAGATTGAGAAATCCGTGATACAAGTCTCGTCTATGGCATTGAATTTTTCAATTTTTCACTCTGGCTCTATCTGTCCAACTCCTGTCCTACACATGGCTAGTGTGGAAAAAGCAATTAATTAAAACTAATTGACTTAATAGTTGGTTAACACATCACTTAAAAATTATGTGACCGCAATCTGTGGTTTTGGGGGCCCCATGCGACCTGCTGGTTCAATGACTTTCATGGATAGCGACAAACATACGGGACATTCATTTTACTTTATGCATAGATGTGATAACATTTAAATATGTGGACATCTTCTTACGCTAATTGAAATATTGTAAATATGTTTTAAATGATATACCATAGTGGATTCATTGAATATGTTAAAATACTCTTTCCCACCTTTGGATATGCAGTCAGCGTACCTTTAAATTTACTAGTGGCAAACCACCAAAGGTTAGGGAAGAAATTAATAACACATGCAACCCAGTGAGAGAGAACAAAACTAATAACCCACTTGATGAAGTATTTTGACCTCCCCCTCCCTTTTGCTGCAAAGGGAAGAGGAAGAAGAAAAGGGGAAGGAAGTGCAAGGTCGGCCATAACTTTTGCTACGTAATCCGTGAAGCATACATTTTTATTGTTTACGGCGGAACCATTTTGTTTTGCTGACTTCTACCGCCTAATTGACCTCCCAGATTCTCTCAGCTGCTCTCCATCTGCCCGTTACCAATGTGAATGATCCACTTCTGTGCCGTTCTTTACACCAGTTGGCAATGTGCTACTAAATTGCAGTTAGCTACACAGTACGGTTCATTTTGCTGCTCTAATCTAGTGTTTTTTATTTTATTTCCTTTAATTAGTCGAGGAACAATCATTCATATACCTTAATTGTGAATAATGATCAGAGTGTCTGAATAAATGTATTCGTGTGGATGAATGGTGTTGTTGAATGGTATTGTTGTTGAGTAACGCTAATAATGGACTATTATAACAGTTGTTTATGCAACTAGGTTTGCTCCCCATAACCTTGCCCCTTATCTATTGAAGGTCATGTGCACTGATCACCTCTCATTGGTTGTCGTTGTGGAATACAATGTTGCTTTATTTCACAAGATTATTTATCTTATATCTTCGAAGAGACTTGTCAAATGCACATTTTCATAATTGCGTAAACCAAAACATGGCATAAGAAAGTTAAGGTAATTGGAATGCATGCAAATTCTTATTATGAATTGTATTAGATGCGAGAATTCTTTGCTTCCGACCTGCCATTCAGGATTACAATTGCACGTGTGTTTATCATGAGAGAGTGTTTGTATTGCTTTTATCACCATCTGTGCGTAGCACACGGCTTTATTTTCATCATTCAAAGGTGTACATTAGCCAATCAGGGAATGGGGAAGGTAATGCAGCGCGGATGAATACTTCTTTAGGGGGCAAACGTATGTATAAGAACCAAGGATTAGGGACGCGGTCATGCGAATACTCCTTTAAACAATGCATGATAAAGATACTTTTTGACATGCATACAGTACAATAGGTTTCGTCAGCAAGTCATTAAAATGCATTTATGTTTAATTATTCTTGTATTTTGTCAAAATTAAGTCGCTTAATTCTGCTTTTAATAGTAATTTTAAAAGAACTTGCATTTATACTTTGTCTTATATTTAAAGGTAGTTTACTATACAATTCCACTCCATGAAAAATAGGAGGGTCAAGAGATTTCTGTAGTCGAAATTTAGGTGGCACCATGTTATTTTTACCCCTTGTATCATGGTATGTATGTCACAAAAAAGTAACTCATCTGTCTTTTGGAGATGAGTAAAATTCAAGCATGCAAATACATAAAAATATGTCACAGTTAAACTACCAAATTTTTTACAAATAGGTGTACAATGTTGGCTAGAATCACAATTTTTTCTTATTCTAAGAGCCTTGTTCTGAAGCAAACTACTTGGTTCGCTTGCCCACTGCTACCCCAGAGCAGTCAATAAAGTGGTAATGTGACTGTTCTGGTTGGGTGTACTAACATATAGAAACCATCCTCTGCTTCACCTTTTTCTTATTCTAAGAGCCTTGTTCTGAAGCAAACTACTTGGTTCGCTTGCCCACTGCTACCCCAGAGCAGTCAATAAAGTGGTAATGTGACTGTTCTGGTTGGGTGTACTAACATATAGAAACCATCCTCTGCTTCACCTTTTTCTTATTCTTAGAGCCTTGTTCTGAAGCAAACTACTTGGTTCGCTTGCCCACTGCTACCCCAGAGCAGTCAATAAAGTGGTAATGTGACTGTTCTAGTTGGGTGTACTAACATATAGAAACCATCCTCTGCTTCACCTTTTTCTTATTCTAAGAGCCTTGTTCTGAAGCAAACTACTTGGTTCGCTTGCCCACTGCTACCCCAGAGCAGTCAATAAAGTGGTAATGTGACTGTTCTGGTTGGGTGTACCAACATATAGAAACCATCCTCTGGCTTCACCTTTTTCTTATTCTAAGAGCCTTGTTCTGAGGCAAACTACTTGGTTCGCTTGCCCACTGCTACCCCAGAGCAGTCAATAAAGTGGTAATGTGACTGTTCTGGTTGGGTGTACTAACATATAGAAACCATCCTCTGGCTTCACCTTTTTCTTATTCTAAGAGCCTTGTTCTGAAGCAAACTACTTGGTTCGCTTGCCCACTGCTACCCCAGAGCAGTCAATAAAGTGCTAATGTGACTGTTCTGGTTGGGTGTACTAACATATAGAAACCATCCTCTGCTTCACTTTTTTCCGTGATTCCGAACAGTAGGCATCGTCTAATTCAGAGGAAGGCTTGGATAATGGGATACGTCTGTTGGTAAACCCTGAAATTCTATAAAGAATGCATAAGTTTGTGGTCAATGTTCTGAAGCTGAAACACCTGAATTTTGAGGAAAGCTTGGATAGCGGCAGTATAACCGGAAACGTCTGTTGGTAAACCCTGAAATTCTATAAAGAATGCATAAGTTTGTGGTTGATATTCTGTAGGTAAAACACCCAAAATAAACCCCGACATTCTTGTAATATACCGAGATAGTATAATATAAAAACAACTCGATTGTACCTCGAGAAGTAAAGAGAGAACTGAAGAGGCGAAAAAAGAGGTATGAAAATCAGCTAATTAACATAAATAAAATGGAATATAATAATATTATAAAAGCTGCCTCAAATGCATTTAAAATGTATCTGTGGCCTAGATTGTAGCCAACTATCCTATTTATAAAAGATAAATACTTTATTTCACTACATAGGTGGCAGCGCTGTCAATGTAATAATACAATACAGTATAATTAAAATAAATACATAATATGATTCATATAATACCCTGTCAGATTGACAATTTATCATAGTATAGTACAATAATAATAATAATACAATAGGTATTAAAATGTTATAATATTAGTGATAATGCAAAATTTATATTTACTATCCAACTATCTCTTTTTAAAACTACTTACATTTTGAGGCAAAGTCTCCAGTAACTCAGCAGGTATTTTATTCCATCCGTGAATTGTTCTATTTGTGAAGGAAAATTTACCTATGTTCAGTTTTCTTATTTCTTATTTTTTTCGACTGGTCATTTCTCCCATTCTCATTTCTTTAATGAACGCTTGGATATATCTTTCCATGCAGATTACCCCTTTTAGGCTCTAAAAATGTCACATAACCTTGCTCGTGTCTTTATGTTTTTCTGGTGTTCCCCAGTAAGAAGCAGCACTAGTATGATAAAAGTTGCGCCCCCGGGTGGGCTCGAACCACCAACCTTTCGGTTAACAGCCGAACGCGCTAGCCGATTGCGCCACGAAGGCAGATGACCTTAGAGTAACTGACAAAGAAGTTTTTACGTTTTCTAGTTACGAAAACGTGCACAACAAAATTTCTTGCAGCTATTACTTAATCGGGGTGTATTTGTTTTATTCCCAAATGGTTAGCGGAAAATTTACAGCTACATTACGGTTACTTCCGGTATATTGAAAAAAGACATATTTAGGCAGAAGATTTGATTGTGTGACAAAGGGTTTCCAAAACTAAAAACTTGTTATGAGAACAAGTATGGTATAACAATTCTTTAGGATTTAATCCTGCGTTCATTAAAATGTTGGCAGAACATATGATAAAGTATCGGTTATAATTCATGTTGAAAGAGTTACTCAAATTATTAAACAATAAAATAAATGTTCATTTAATACTTCATATGGACAAAATTATCCAATAATAATTCTCACGGACTATTGGTAAAATAGGTTGATAATTTTCATGGAATAAAATATTGCTAATTAATCATAGCCAGTGATAATAAAATAATAAGCCAATTATGTTAGATATCGAATAAAGCTTCAACATGGTTGTAATATTAAAATAAAGTATTTATTGTTATTGCCCTTCTTTTAATTTGCTTCTTTACTGGTAATGGCTATTAAATATTTATACGTTATTTAATCCTTTTCCAGCGTATGGTATTCTTGTATAACTTTGCTGATTTGTTTATATATGTCGTATAGCATGGCTATCTTTCCCTGTTCCTTTCTTTTCTAAAGAATTTAACTAACATTAATAATGTTACGGGTATTTGTATTATAAATATTAAAGTGTTGTGAAAATAAAACTTTAATTGTCATTAAGTCCTTTTTCCTATTTTTATCATCCCGCATTCGATCATTGGACCTTGGTCAATCATTCTTCATGATTCTCTTAAATTGTTAACCATCAACATGTTTTAAATACATTATCTAAATACAATAGCATATTTTAATACAGGCGTGGTAAGTACATAATGGCAAAAAGAGGAAGAGTTTGAAAATACTGGATTTTTCAACGCCTTAACGTTAAGGTTGTAGGTGTATAACATTTTATTATTTGGATGATAGCAATGGCTAGCAATAGCAATTATAAAATTGATAGCACAGGGTTGTTCTAGCACGAAACTCACTAACATTAAAGTTGATGGTGAACTATACTTTTCTTTTACCTCAAACATCGTTAACTTGCAGCTATATGTGTGTTTGTGTTTGTGTTTGTGCGTGATGCGGTGTATCTGTTTGAGATAAAAGTATATTTGTGTGTGTTTTTTGTGTATATGGTGATGTGTGTATGTGGCGAGCCGAGAGGTGTGTTCTTCTTTGTATGTGGGTGTGTGTTTGTATGTGTGTGGTATGTATTAATGTTTTTGGGTATGATGTGGTGTGTTGGTGTGGGTGTGGTGGTTGTGGTGCGTTTGTGTATACGTGTTTTTATGTGCTTGGTGTGTGTTTCGTTTACATGTATGGTTTGAGTTTCTGTGTCTCTGTGGTCTTTATTTGTGTTTATGTGCTCGCTTTTGTTTATGTGTATGTCCTTCTGTGCAACTTGTCTGAAAAAAAAATAATTAACACTAATTTCCCCATAATTAGTTTAACTATGAAGCTCGGGACTTAAAACACTTACGACATTGCAAGTCACCATTAGAGTATGTTATATCTAAATAGTTTGAGATCACCTTATGGTGAAATATGCGGGTCAGCTGAGGTATTTAATGCCGTTTCGGGCATGTTCCCATGATAGCTCGTGATTGGAACAACTGGCTAGAAACCAAAAGATCTATGGTTCAAATCCGGCTATGGCAATGAATTTTTAGTCTGACTCTACTTACCTACACTCCTAGACACTGCTTTGTGAAATAATCAAAGTAATATGCAATAACCATGTTCAGTTTTCAGTACATTTTAAATATTATAATATCAGCCCAATTGCCATAAAACAAAAATGGAAATATAAAACAAACATGAATCTTATTAGTAGAACTTGTAAGACAAATGAACAAACTGAGACTCAAGTGTCCATTATCCATTTTCTTCCATTATTTCTTAAAGATGAACCTAATAACGTATTGTATCATGGGGATACACACTTGTTCCATATGAGTATTTCAATCAAACGCTCAAGAAAGCGTACGTAAAGCGAAGTCTAAAGTTTGAATGTTAGTAACGTTGTTTAGATATAAAGTCGTGTTTTCTCTTAAATTTGTGAAGTTAGTAGGCGATCATTGATACATATCTCACTGTGCAAACTTTTTTTTCACTATCACTTACATAGTAGGTACATACCGAGCTAAAGCAAGTCAAATTTAAAAGCTGCTAGACATGTGAAGAATTGAAGTTCGGTTCGCTTTCCATTGCCAGTAAAACAAAAGGAATATGAAACGAAAGGTGACCGTTTGAGAAAGCATTGAAAAAAAAAAAAAACAGGAACGCTACAACAAAAATGTATATGTCTTAGATTATGTAGGATTTTTATGTAATAAGTTTTTGTCTATTTCCTGCGGTTTACCAGTTAAACAACATTCAGAAAAATTCATCCAGAAGCTATTCCCCAAAAAATGTAAGATATACATTTTACTTGTGATGGAGTTAAGTATCTTTAATATAGTTTTAATAAAAATGGTTAGAGATCTTTTGAGACAAACAAAATTTTGAAAAAAAAAAATGTCGTGTAAAAGGTAGTTCGTGTCACATCCTTGGAAAATACTGAACTTAAATACCAAGTTTTGTATTTAACAGATACATTCATACAGTCATACATACATGCACTACACCTGGACCTTTTTAAACTTTTTTTACTCAGGTGAAATAAAAACATATTTCTGGCAAAATCTCGACACCGGGTTTTTGGGTGGAATATAATACCTTCTCTGTACATTATGTACATAGTATGTGTAGAGAGACTAAACTTTGGAATTCTATTATAAAGTACATTTATGTTTGTGTATGAGTGTGTGTGTATGCGTGGTGTCTGTGAAACGCTTAACTAAAAGCAAAAGTCTGAAACCCCAAGCTTGATTCTCAGAATTGCAAGAAAATACCTGCAGCCCAATGTACCATTTACATGGAATATTTTTCAAAATTTTTAATTTTACCAAAAAGTTCCTCTATCAATTTTGATTAAAATAACATTTATTTAAGATATTTATATGACAGAAAAAAAGTGTTTTTTTACAAATAGCCTATGGAGTGCACCCCTTCAAAATAGTTTGGTACAACTTTGTTTTTCTGATAAACTATGAAATATGAAAAAAGTAGATTTCTCAAACACAAGTCCTTCAAATTAACTTTTGCTGCAACAGCCATTTAAGAGAAACTCATATTTGTTGGTTTGAATTGTCCACAGTTTTGTTCGTTTATTTAATGTCTTGTTGTCATTCGGTTGTTTCTCGAGATGCCTAGTCTAATACTAGTTAGTATGCAACGAGTTGGATTTGAAACGTTCCAAACATCGATTCACATTCCTCTATCACCTCTGTATCTTCAAGGAAATGTGTACTGAAATTATTTCTCCAAAGATTTATCACGATAAGAATACATAAGAATAATATTACGTAAGAATAGTTTGTAGAGTATCAAAATAAAGGCTACCAGGTAGAAAAATTATGTGAGTGTAAAAATCAGATATTTTTGTAATGGTTTAACGCTCCTTAAGAACACCGAAAGTAAAATGATTACTACAATCAGTCAAAATTTTTAAATTTCAAGCTTTATATATGTAGCAAATAGTTTTTGGAACCTTTTGGACATTATTCAGTGAGTGATCATTTAGCTATTCCACTTGCTACGGACTCTACAGTCATTTAAAGATCGTGCAATGCACCTGTTTCCTAACATAATATTTTATAAACACAGCGCTTTTCTGAAACTTAAATTTTCAAAACGTTCCAGATTTTTCAGTTTTTTTTTAAATACAACTAAAATTTCCCAGAATGTGCAGAAGCATCTATTGCAATATTACAGATGAACAAATTGCAATGGTATTGTTTCAAAAAGGCATTTTAATAGAAAAATGAGTAATTTTTAGATATTAAATGTTTTAAAGTTTTTAAAAAACTATCTCAATTCAATTATCATCTCGTAAAATTGTGTGTAGTTCCAGGCTCCAATTCAAAATAATGCAAACCAATTTTTTCAAATTTTAGATTTGCGGAATATTTTTATAATCCAATATACTTATATGATAGATTTATAAAATAAGATATACCATTCAAAGTATATATCAAATTTGAATACATTTCAAGTTTGATATTTCATTTCCAGTGTTTTATGATGGGGAATCAGACTATGGATGAAATGATGCTCAAATGAGCTCGAAGCCCTTGGAACTTACACTTATCCAATTCCTCCATTAAGGGTAAAGGACCACCCTGGATAAAACATTATTCTAATAACTCATCCTACACGAGTTTCGAACCCGAGATATCTTGAATGTAGAGCAAAAACACACCTATTCCCACAGAGGTGCGCTACTGGTCGTTTTGTGATGAAGGCTCGGAAACGGAATTTAGTATTTTAAGAAATTGTATGTGCTGACAAGTGAAAATTGAAATACAGGCGAGATTTTCAGGATAATTCATAAATTTAGCACTATGAGGAGAAATGTTTTTAGAGGCTGGTCCCAAAGCTCAGTCGTTAGAGCATCTGCCTGTTATACGAAGGGTCACGGGACCAATTCCAAAATTGGGGTGGGAATTTTTCTCAAGCTAAAATTATTTCCTATCCTCTCCATGCTCTGGAAGTATGAATGAGAATCTCAATATGTAAGTGATCTAAAAGTGAAAAAAATCTAAAGAACAATGACACCGGTACACTAGTTAACACCATTGCCGACAGACAATATGTTCAAATTGCTAATGAAACCACTTTGGCTTTCGTATGATGTAGATGCCATTGAGTGATTGTGTAGTATTTCCCTTTACATGGTAGAGTATGTCCGAATATCTGACTACAGCCACATGATAAACGTGATTTCGTTTTATTTTATTTTGTTAGGGCAGGTTTCATTGTTATTTTAATCTTCTGGTCTATCAGCTTCACAGATGTCATGGACCTGGTTTAAGGGCCACTGCTGTGTAGTTGAGAATCCGTACGCCTGCGTGGCAGTGAGGAAACAGGAGATAGGGAGATGAAGGGAGGAGGAGGGCTACCATTCGTCATGAAAGAGAGGCATGACTTTGTTCTCCACGAACACAATATCCTGGATGTAACAGGACCATATCCTGATTCCAGATTAATGCCGTAGATCTAGCTCATCATGGGCTAGACCACCCCAAAACATAACAGTTCGCCTATGATGTCTAGCAGGTAAGCTTTAATATTAATGTTGTGTTGCGCTGTGGTTGTTTCCTGCTTGACAATCCATTATAACAACAAGAACAAATGATAGAATTATTTTAAACTCGGTGAACAGTATCACTCATATCGACATTCTAAAATAAAGCACTTCCGATTTGTTCTGTTTAGGTCAATTCCTAAAGCTTGTTTTTTATGGGTTTACCTGGCATATAAAGACACCTAAATGTTCCCACCTGCGTTTCTTTCTCTTCATTGGCTGAGGTTGTTCGCGCCGTAAATAGGCTTATACAGCACGTCTCCACAGATGGCATAACTTACATGGAAACCTAAAAACATGCATAACTCATGCAAAGTAAGCGTCGCAATCATACAAAAAATGTATAACGAATATTTGACTCACAACTGCTCAGTATGTGGTAATGGAGCAATCCCTTCCTAATCGTCAGTTTTGTTGTCAGATGAACTTTCGGTAAAGTTAATAATAACACATTGCCCATATGCCATCTAACTCCCACGTTTTGTTTTCTGTTTGACCACGTGAGTAATTGCTCCTTTCCAACTGATGTCGTTAACCTGCGACAATGTTGAATTAAGCAGCGCCCTAACCTCTAGCAGTTGGAATGTTTCTTACAAGAAGCAGTTTTCACAAACTCATCACGTCATTCAATCAATTTATGCTTTCTGTGTATGTTTTTTTTTTTTATCTATTTTTCTTCTTTTTGCCATTATACACAATTTGCTCACATAATAAGAAACACACACTTTTCACCCTTTGTAAATAACGCCGTTAAAAAACTGAAGCTTCAACTCAGCTTGGTCGGTGAAGATGCGGCAATGACGCACGTGCTGCTGTTATACACATACCAGTAAAAAACAAGTGATAAAGCTCTCTCATACCTCATATCAGGTCATTGCTTGAAAGAAAAATAATTAGACAGAAATACTTTGAATGCATAAAATAAATTATTATTTTAACTAGGGAGTTATGTTGTACGGTAGTATACAACTATGAGTCCAGCAGCCAATAAGAGAAGAATAAAGTACATCATACTGTCGACATGTGGGGTCAGTTAAGAAAAAACAGACATTAGTTAGGTAATAATAGACAAGTAGTAACGTGACTCCATTGTACAACAGTCCACAAGAGACTGCTGTGCAATGTTCGAGATAGGTCATATAGCTGACTACCGCCCGGCCGTTGCATGTCCCATCTCAGTCCAGACGTCATGAAAGGGGTGTAGTGTTGGAAAGTAGACGTGATCAGCGCCTCAAAACCCTCCCGGCCGGTTGATGCGGTCTTCTCGATCTGGAGCCGCTATTTTTCAATCAAGAGCTCCTCAATTGAGCCCCTAGGGACCTCACCCCGAACCAGGTCTCCCAGCGAGGGAAAATCCCCTACGCCGGTGGCGGGAATCGAACCCAGGTCTCCCGCTTGGCTATCAGCCGCGCTCTAAGGGGACGACTATAAACATGTAGTACCTAATATAATTATTATGAAAAAGGAAATAGAAATGCGTTTGAGATTTATTAGAGGTGTATCCTCGCTATTTACTTCACATAGATTTTGTACTAAACGGAAGTTGCAACCAAATGGTGGGGAGAAAAAAGAAGGAAAAAAATCCGTTAGAAGAGGAACGTGGATTCCATAAGAAAGACCATGCGGTGTTAATCCGAAAAAATTATGAAAAAAAAAGAAGAGATTATAATGAACCTTTCCATCTCCTGTTCTTAGATTATGAAAAGGCATACGACCGGGTGATCAAGGAAACGCAATGGAATATCTTATACTAATATATACTTGATCTGAGTTCAATTAATGCCCTTAATCATTACATGTTG
Source organism: Hymenopus coronatus (assembly GCA_030762935.1). Taxonomy (NCBI): domain Eukaryota; kingdom Metazoa; phylum Arthropoda; class Insecta; order Mantodea; family Hymenopodidae; genus Hymenopus; species Hymenopus coronatus. Next base: position 100,360,793 of record CM060894.1, on the reverse strand, counting down.
AGAAAAAATATATTGAAAGTCATGATATTAAAAAATACAATACTATGTTTGGTGTTCATAGTGGCAGACAAGATAGAACTGCAATGCAGCCTTCATACTTCCCACTAACCCAGGAGCAAGCTCTGCCATGAATCAATTCAACAGGTCTACTTCGCTTATCGCCTCTCAATTTAACATCACATTACTTGAACTAATTCTTTCCTATATATAGAAGCTCAAGTCTTCCTTAATTGAAATCTCTATGTCTAGATACAGCGAACCACTCCGAGAGCTCTATTTTACGAAGTATCTCCACATCAAATTTATCTTCGTTTCCAATATGGGCTTATCAGTTGTCAAGTATTATCTCCAGATAATAAGCATGACTCCTTTGTCATATTCATGGACTCAACGAGTGGCTTATTAGCATTTCGCCACAAGATCTATTCGCCTCACCCATTTATTGCAGAACAACTGATATTATCGATAAAGAAACTATCTGGTAAACATATCAAACTTATCTGGACTCTCTCTTACGTCGACATCCAAGGAAAAGAAGCATCTGGCGTTGTAGCTAAAGAAACCACTAAGTCCTCCAAAGAACTGTAGAATAACACAACGTGACTTCCTCAGATATATCCGCAAGAAGACCACGCAAATGTGCAAGAAGCATTGGTATAGCCCATCTACAAGTAAACTGCATGACGCCTAATCTCTTCGCTCTTCCTCTCAAGGACCTAGTTGTACTTACACACAATACTCACAGGATACACACCCATCACTCATTCCTATCCTGTATCTCACGATTCTCCTTTCCTTCAAAATTCTGTAGTTATTCATTCGCTGTACCAATATGATAATGAATTTATGAATATAAGATGAGGTTCTGAAGTTCCGGCTGGATGTCGCCATCAACAAAGCAATGTTTTCAGAAATTATAGGAGAAGGGAATCGGGACCGAACCTAGGTGGTTACTATGCGCCCCCGAAAGGGAATGAGGTGAGAGGATACACCGGGCGGCCGCAACAAGCAACAGTTGAACAGGCAGACCAGGGACGCTCTCCCACAGAGGATCCAAAGGCATCACCTGGAGCGAAACTCATCCCGGCAACCGGCCGTATTCCGGGGACTATGATAGTCACTTTGAGCATCCTTTTCCTTTGCCACGAGAACCATCGCCGACAGTTCCAAACCTGAAAAAAAAAAAACCTTAGGGATGAAGGATGAAACAAATGACAATTGAAATGATATGGAAGGACAGGAAATTCGGAGAATGCAGGAAACCTACCCAGCATTCACCTGCAACCCGAGGAAAGTCCTAAAAACGCATGGGTCAGGTAGGCCGGCCAATGGGATCGAACTCGCGACCTCCTAAATGTGGATCACAGAAATATCGCCTCATCCACCGTTTGGTTCATTATACGGTGGTTTGGAACCTTGTGGAATCGTGATATATACCAGCGAGCTCAAGCAACTTTAAATAAATTGAAACGAATGAATAAAGGCGTCCGACAAGGGTAAGGATTGTCAGTGTTGCCATTTAACATTTCTACAATTACTAAGATTACAGAAATATATATGGTTAACACATCCCAAAGGGAATCTGCCTAACAAAGAAATTAGCAAAATAAACCTGGTCAATGACAAACAAGTGTTTCATAAAATAATGAGAGTATTAACTACGCTAAATAGTAAAGGTATGACATGAAATATAACCTAGGAAAATATCAGAGACGAATAAAATTGGATGGAGATATGATTGAAGATATACCCGCAATAAAAAGTTCAATAGTTAAAAAAAAAAACACACACACACACAAATTAATTTACAATTTTTACCTACTTTACCGACTTTTCGACATAGTCACTAACTTTCTCAACACGTTTGTCCCGTCATGTACCAGTTTCAATATGCACTATTCGTAGAAGTCCGTTTCCCTGGAGTATAGCTATCTGCGGACTGCTGATTTCACTTCCGCATCACTTCCAACGCAAAAAGTTGGCCGGCCAGAAACTACTTCTTGGAACCAAACAGATGTAAATCCAATGGTGTAATATCCGGACTGTATGGTGGATGCTCGAGCACCTCTCAACCAAATTTGATGATTTTCTGACGAACAGCAGCAGCAACATGGGGGGGGGGGGCGAATTGTCATGAAGTTTGACATCGTCAGCATTAATGTTGTGGTGTTTGACAAGAACCGCACGACGCAACTTCACCAAAGTTTTACTGTATCCTGCAGCATTCACAGTGGTCCATGATCAGCAAAGTTTACCAATTAAACACCATTCATATCCCAGAACACTGTCACAAACACTTTGAATTTTTTCTTTACTGAGGAACCAGCATATTTCAACTCCATACTTGTCTAATTGTTTCTGGCGAGTAGTGGTATGCCCACGAGTCCTCACCTTCTGCGGTGTACCGCGTTAAGTGTTCCAAACTTGTCATCAGTCCTGGCCCTTGTGGTCCTTTGTCAGCGAGCACTAACTTTACGAAATTTCAATGTGTCATGAATAATATTGTACACTGCACCATAAGAAATTTTGAACTATTGCGATGGGTTCGCAGTTGCACACGCCGGTGGTTCCAAATTGCAGCTGTTACCGGCCTCCCAGAGCGTGGCGAATCACTAAAGTTCACAAGGCCATCTTCGAAGAACGCACACCACCTGGAAACATTGCTACATAAACGCCACGCATGTTCCTGTGGATTTCACTCGGTTTATGCCCTTTAGCCTACAAATATAAGAAATCGTAGAAATATCATGTGATGAGAATATTACTATGTAGACTCCCAAAGCTAGCTCCATTTTATAAACTAAAGAAAACGAGATATCTTGGCAAACCTGGAAGAAGATAAAGCGGCAATAATATTTCACTGCATATACGTTAGAACTGAAACAGATCATTTTAGCCTAAACGTAGAAGTAAAAATCGTAAAGATTGATAAAATGATGCACAACTAGCGATTCTAGTATAAACGGACCATGGATTAAGACGTAGGTGCTTCTGATGATGATGGTGATGACGATACTTATAGTAATAATAACAACAACAACAATCTGATTTATTTTCATGTGACTTTACAATTCTTTCTCCAGCTCTATAGTCCAACAGATACTGCAACACACTTTCATGTATTTGTAAGTTATTAACTTAGCTCGCCTGGGTGGTATGATGGTAACGTGTCTGTATCACATTCAAAAGGTCGTGAATTCGAATCTCGCTTAGGGTGAGTTACCCGGATAAGGTTTTTTTCGGGGTTTTCAATTTCATTTCCTGATTGGAAATCATGCTTCTGACACGTCTGTTTATCTAGTTATGTATAATTATAAGTGTAAACCATATTTGAAAACCAAAAAAGGTCATATGTTTATAATTCGATGTATTCAACTAGGATTTACATCAGTATAAATAGTATGCTTCAGTGATTTTATTTCACTGTGTTATTACGTCTTGTCAATGACAGAATAAGTGATTCTTTGTTCCTTTGTTATTTTGTGAGGCCGTGAAAGGTTAAGAAAATATTTTTCTTGTATTGGCAATATTAGAGCTATCAAGTATCGTTTGAGAAGTAATAGAAATTCCTTTAGATTTTGTAAGCACTAACTAGTAATTAAATAATTAATCATTTGCAAAGGGACGAAATTTCGAATTCAAATGAACGCAATAGTTTTCTTGTGCCAAAATGTATTCTGTGCCAAGTTTGGTCGAAATCGGTGTAACGTTAAGCCGATATCCCAGGTCAAAATTTGGTCCAAATTTGTTATACACTCCCACGGGAGTGTGTATTGGTCCAAATATTTCTTGCATGCATAAGAACAGCTGATAGAAAATGGTGGAGGTTGCTGATCCACAATTATTTACGTTTGCTGTCGCAAGCTTAGTTTATCTATCTATTGCAAGAGCATATTATAATAGAAAGAAAAATTGATAAAAAAGCGTTGGTGGACTATACCATGGCTGGAACGCAGGAATGTAGGTCAAGTAAGTCGGTGTACTTCATATGCTGCAAAATTAACTCGTTTCTGACTAGTTTCCTTTGAATAGATGAAAAGTTGCTGTCCTTAGTTGAGGCAAAAATCACTCACCAAGAAACATATATGAGGCAGTCCATACCAGCAGATCAACCAGTAATTACGTTTTTATATTATTGTTGAGAAAAGTGGTTAGGTACAAATGGGTCCGAATAAATGTATTTGCAGGGGTCATAAATACCCGAGTCATTATTTTATAAATCTCTGCCGCACAAAAAATGTGTATTTCAACCGTTGCTCAGCTACTATAACCCTGTTAGTTAAGACAAAGTCTATAAGTTATAGAAAGGTTTCACACAAACAATCACGTTGGCGGGAAGGAAGACCCAGCGCTAGTTGCCATCTTATTACATCATTCCACCAGTTTGTTCATTGGTTGATTTCATACGTTTGGACCAAAAATTAGAAACCACTGTATCCTGTTGTAGCAAACGGAATAGATCCAAAAAATAGGACGGAAATTGTATACAATGAAGTTATCCGATGTCCTACGATCCAATTTGTAGTTTGAAGAGTATTGGACCAAAATATTTGACCGTGGGACATTATTTTTTTAAAAATCCATAAGAAACATACATACATACATACATACATACATACATACATACATACATACATACATACATACATACATACATACATACATACATACATACATACATACATACATACATACATACATACATACATACATACATACATACATACATACATACATACATACATACATACATACATACATACATACATACATACATACATACATACATACATACATACATACATACATACATACATACATACATACATACATACATACATACATACATACATACATACATACATACATACATACATACATACATACATACATACATACATACATACATACATACATACATACATACATACATACATACATACATACATACATACATACATACATACATACATACATACATACAATGATAATGATTTATTATTTATTACTATTATTTATTAATATATATTATAATTTATTATTTAATGCCTAAATAGTGAATTTCAAAGTAAATGGTTAGTAGGAGGAAGCTGCTATCGGGTTGCGTATAAAGACAAACTTCTCTCTAGATGTTTCCATTCGCCGTATTTGAGAGTAGTGGCCCCTTGATGTTCATTACATAATTAGTTAATTAATTTGGAAAGATATGGTCAGATTGAAATCCCACAGTAAGAATTTGAACCACGGATCTTCTGGTTTCCAGGCTACTGAATGTATTATTTTGACTCTACCTTAACAAATTCAGTCCTTCACACAGCTGGCGTGGAAGAAACAATATACAATTGACTAATTGCTTATTAACAACTCTGATAATTGCCAGCACACCAGTGCTTCTTTGTTCCGCAGGTGTTCTTTGACCTGCCAGTAAATCTATAAAAAATCTATATATATTTAAAAACCATTAATTGGGACCGGGTTTGAACCCGCGGCCTTGAGATCAGTACTTCTGCCCGTAACCAACTGAGCCACATAGACCAATGCCTCTTGATCTGGAAACAACAAGGAAATACGTGCAGCAGCACAAGACACGTATTTCCAGGAAGTAAGGAAACAGTATGAAAAAATAAATGTTCCACACAATTCTTGCAAATTGGTTTTGAGGTGATACGTAAGGTGTGGTTTAAAAATGGCAGAATTGCGTTGATTTTCTAGCTTTGCGGTAAAGAGAAAGTGAAGGTGTGATTTTGGCTTGGTCGCTCTGTGAGAAAGAAGGCAGAGAGATTTAAGTAATTTGAACTGCGATTAAAATCGCATCAAAGTCTGTGGTTGGCTCAGACCGCTGGCCTGCCCATTGGAGCAATACCCTACAATTTAGACAGAGGCTTGTAGGCTGTAATAAAATATAATTCTCCCAGCTATTGCTTTTGTTGGTTAGCTCTGTCCACTGGGGAAAAAAAGGCTGAATTCATTCATAAACTTTTAATGTTTATGTTTACACAAAGAGTGCAACACGAAGAGCCTTCAGATCTTTACAAACTTGTTGCGTTATTCTACCACGCATTACATATTTGCATACTGGAAGTGGGGAAGTATCTTAAAGTTTCAACAATGTACCTTTAAAGTTCACTCATCACTTAAAGCTAAAGAGTTCATATTTGTACATAAACGCTTTAAAACGGATTGAACGTCTTTCCACACTGGCTGTTGTACGTATTCTATGCAAAGAATGACTGTTATTTGAAGCATAAACTTCATAATGACTGGTGCTAATTCCACCATGCATTTTAAATATAATGATAGCGTTTAGTGCAATGGCTCATTTGAAGCCCTAACAACTTTTTAAATGGAGCTAATTAAATCTGGTGTATTTGATTCATGTTTTAAACTATTCCTCCTTATTATTATACCTACTTTCGCAAATTATTCCTACTGATTATTACTCTTTGTATATAGGCCATGTTAGGTAATAATGGTGAAAAATTTGTCATTACCAAAATTTATAACTTTAAGTAATTCTTTTCATAATCAGATAATACGAATTCTAAGCTTTAAGTGACTCAGTGAAGAAAATTTAAAATTTCTGCATTTTTTGTATAGATTTTCTGAAAGGTTATGATTTCATTGCTGTTAGATTAATACGACTACTACATGTAATTCAAATTGGATAGATACTTTGTAAGATATTAATTATTTTATAAACTTTGTTATGTGAATATATTGGATAATCAAAATCTTCTTAGCTCCTCAACATTTAAGAAACTTGTTTGGCATGTTTTAAATTTGAGTTTGGAGCCACATACGTGATGTTTTATAACTTTGACTACTGAATTGCAACAATTATTACTCTCAACAAATAATAAATATATTGGAACATATTTTATCTATTATAAAATAGACTTTTATTCTTATGTTTACCTTTGTGTAATGTTTAATTTGTGTCATGTCTTACTGAGATTTTTATTTAATTTTCTTTTTGATGTGTTTGGAGTTTTAATCTCTGAAAATTAATCATATTTCCATAAAAATATTCTGAAACATTATTATTGATATTAGGATATTTACATAGATACTTCTGCACATTCTGAGAAATTTTAGTTACATTTAAACAAAAATTGAGACGGTAGAACATTTTGAAAGTGGGAAAATGTAGGTTTGCAAAAGCCGGTAACTTATAAAATAGTGTGCTAAGAAACAGGTGTATTGTAGACCTTTAAATGACTGTAGAACTCATAATATGTGGTCACAGTTAAATGTTGATTTTTTATGGTTAAGCAAAGGTTCCAATAAGTATTTACCGATTGTAGCAAAATTGCACATCTAGTGATCGTTTAGAAGAAAAAAAAAGTTCTCCTACTTGGCATATTTAAATTACCAATTGACTGAGGCTATAAATAGACCGGAGCATGCTTATTTAAAGGCTCTCCAAAAGTTTAAATCTTGTTAATTCGCAAGATTGTTTCTCAGAATTGTTCCAAGAGTTTATTGGAATCAGATATGACGATCGCGGAAAATGAAACATAGTCTGCTTTTAAATTGTTATTTACTGTTAGTGCCATGATTTATACAAACTTATACATTTTTACAGCTATTGTGTTTTATTCAACAAAATTGTACCTATGGTAACGATGCACTGAAAAAAACAAAACAAAACGTCATTGCTTGCTCGTATCAGCTATTCTGTTTTGAATATATCTCAAATAATGTCATATTTATTGCAATTTCAAGTTTGAAGTAACTTTTGAAAGAACCTAGGTATTTAAAATATTTTAGAATAATTTTCAAATTTGGAAAACAATATTTTACTTTTTAAAATCCACAATTTTGAAGTAGAAGAATTAATAATTTTCCATAATAATTAGGAATTAATGTATAAATATGATATGATAGTACTTTTTAATCTCCTTTACCATAGTTCTAAATTTATATATGTATATTTTTAAAATGCATTGTGTGAAGCAGCTTAAAAACATTAATTTATGTAGTATAAATAACCAAAGATGCTAGAATTTTGAAAAATGGTAGAAACATTACTGCTATTTAGTGCAATAATAGACATCAAATTCAGTACTATGTCTAACACAACATAGATTTTCTAAATTTCACAAATCCAGAGCCTTAATCGAAATAAACGTCTTCAAAAATTTAATGTTACACGTTTCGTTTAAGGTACAAGGAGGGTATAGAAAACGAAGCGATAATCCAATCTTCAAAAACCTTAAAATTTCAAACTTTACTTGATATGACGTGTTTTGTGATATTTGCATAGTTTGGTTAGTAGCTACACATTTGAGAAACAAAACGGTGACGCCAATAAATAATAAACAAAACGAAAATATATTGCATAATGTTTACTCTTAAAATTACTTATGCCACATATTTTCATTTGGCACAAATTCTTTGTTTTAAACAACTACGTTTTGTAAAGCAAAGTTTCAACTCAAACAAGAAGTTCGATATATATCCGACTTTTTAGAAAAAGCTCTGTCTCTGGACAGCATCGTTCAGAAACAAAAAGACCGTTAAATATCAAACTTAGCATTTTGGTTGAGTATATTCTAAGTAAGACACACGAAAATTTTCAAGAAAATGGCACCACCACAAACTAACCTTTACATGGAAAAGCTTTTGAAAATCTTGTTTTTCTCAAAAATGGCTCTAAATATTTTGATTAAAATAATGTATATGAAAAATAGTTATGTGCAACATAAAATGTATATTTTGAATTTTCTGGAAATGGCCTCTGTAGACCTCTTTATCCTGGACGAATTTTTCATAACGGTTAAACCGTAAGAAATAGACAAAATGTAGGTCTTGATAAAACACATAATTTGTGCAATATACGTTTTTCTTGCACAGTTAGCCGTTTTCGAAATATTCCTTGTTATTGATTTCACTCTTAAACCATCTAACGTTTCTCAAACGGGACCATTCAAAACGAACCGAACCTCAATTGTTTCATATAGACCACTTTTTAGAAGATTTGTCTATTGCTTTCGCTAAATTAATTCTCTCATTATAAGAAAGTAAATAATAAAAGTAAGTAATTTTTATCCCGATTAGCATGTTTTTGACAAAAATAATCTTCGTAAGGATAGTTTGTATATGGAACAGCTAGAGAAGGAACATATGAATGGAACACATGAGCTCGTGTGCTAATGGGCGAACGGATTTTTGAGCTTCCGTTATGTGAAATATTTTAACAAAGTATGCAAAGAAAATATTTATAGAAGCAATCAATTGAAAGGTACAGTGAATAACTGTTAAATCACATCGCACTAATTTAGCAGTATACTCATAAAAGCTGTATTACCTGTTTTAAAAATAGATGGTTTAAGAAGCTCGTTTTACTTCAAAGCAATAGAGCATCTTATATTCAATTCGCACTAAAGTGTTGTTTCAGCACACTTTATCAGCCGCTGTAAATATTTCATGGAATGCTTAGTAACCCTCTGCGAGTTTTTCACTCGGCTTTATTCGCGTCATTTCGTTAGCAGAGCTGAGCGACAACATTGAGACATGAATTATGTTATACACCTTGATATCTACTGCTTCAAAGCTAAGGTTTCTGTAGATCCCAGAGTTACACACATGCACGTGAGCTTTGTTTCATTTAATAATTCAGCTAGTTCGCGGTAAATTAGATAACTATTAAGCATGATGGCTGAGAGCAAAAGAATTAAACATTCTTTATTTGGCAACACTGCGGAAAGAGAGGCGGGCAAGCTCTCCCTTCTTATCCCCAGCCCTCAACTCCCTGTAAAACTATCAGATATTTTAAAATGCAGGATAAAAATACCATTGTATTAATGTAATTCTTGAAAACTACTTAAAATACGCTTCGATATTGGCTAGGCATGTGCCTGGCACAAAACATTTGTTGAGAAGTAAGATATCAGTTTTTGACCAGTGATTAGCATTAGTAATTAGATAAACATACCTTCAAAACACAAGTATACCGCAAAATATGTCATTAGTTTAACAGCTACTAAATAAGTAATCAGGGTAAATTTATAGTCAAATTTAAAATTCATGTTACTACCATTAATCAATGAAAAGAACAAAAGAAAGATAACTAAGAAAGACTTTTGTGGAAACAAAATCAAAACACAGATAGGTTAGGACGATACTTTGCCTTTTCGGTTTTAAATCCTGAAGACCACTTATTTCAAGTACATTAAACATAGCTTTTTTAGCTTTAAAATAAAATTATACCCTTTTATTTATCGCTGTGAGCTTGTCTGGATTCCTTGCAGGTCTATTATAAAGCAATAAGATGAGAGCTGGGAACAATAACACCAACTCTTTCCCCGAGGCTTTAAATAACTTCTTAATGCCTACAAGAAAAGTACGATGAAGAAAGTCAAAACCCAGCGATTATTTCAAGAAAACAATATTGTTCCAAACTGCTCATTCTGCATTTAATTGAAAGCCACATAACCAGCCGTTAAAAACAGCCTTATGTCTAAAGCTGCCGCCACATTATGCCCGGCCCAAAGTAGATGCTCAGTTCATAAGAAAAAATCAGTCACGCGAACTGATTTCTAGCGACTTTGAGATAGTATCTTATTTGTGCCTATTTAGTTTGTAATTTGAATTTTTATTATTCAAGGAGTTCTATGCACACAGTATTTCTTTTTTAATAGTGTTTAAAACCCGCTTTTATACTCTGGCACCGCAGGTAATGACACTGATGATAGATGGAATGAAAAAGGATCACCGGTGGAATGTGATGGCGGGGGAAACCGGGGAAACCGGAGAAAACCCGCCCCTGCACAGCTTTTTTCCACCACAAATCTTACATACGGTCGCCTGGGATCAAACGCGGACCGTCTAGGTGAGAGGCGGGTGGTCTAACCACTCGGCCATTGCGCGGCGAAGGTATTGTATTGTATTCAACCCAAAAATCCGATCACCAGAACTATACATTTTGAATCCAAAAAAGAGCATTTGTAGAAAAAGGTCCCTGTGCATTTCTATGTATCTGTGTGTGTATGTGTGTGTGTGTGTGTCTACGAACACGATACTTAAAAACAAAAGTCGGTTACAATTCACAGTTTGGGGGATTATATAGGAATCCAATTCAATATCAATTAATAATATGACATAAATTGAATATTTTACTCACGAAATATTGTATCATCAATAGGAGCAATAATTTCATCTATCTATGTTATCAATCTATCCAAATCTAATTTCAGCATCCACCAAGGAATGGTGGATTTCTCAGAAATGTGGCTCTATAGATTTTATTAAAACACTGCATATTAGAGATAATTACATAAAATGCATATCTAGTAGCTTCTGAAGTCCTGGTTATTCTGAATGACTTTTGCATAACTTGTAAACTATAAGAAATAGACACAATTTTACCATGACATAAATGTAGAAGTCGTTAAAATACACAAGTTGTGTCCTTACATGTTTTGTAGAGTTAACCGTTTCCGAGATATTCCTAGTTATTGGTTTCAATTTTAGAGTACTTAAACTTTTTTCAAACAGGAAGCTGTCCGTCTTTCTTTTGTTTTAATTCTGGCCAAGCAAACAAACTAATTTCAATGACAATAATATAGCCACAATTCTAAAACATTTTAATATCATTTTAGCCCATTATATTCCTTCTGCTAATAAGGAATTAAGTAACAATACCATTTTGCTAATGTTTATTTTGAATATCATGAAGTAGAAAAACATCTTTTGTAAGAAGTTGCAGAACAGGTCGTAAAAGTCGTATGATTGGATAACATCAGATTTTATTTTTGTTTTCCAAGGGAAATAGGTTGCATTTCAACTAAACATACGATGTCGAGATCTCAGTGAAATATGTTATGAGGTCACCAGAAGAAAGGACATTTTTAGAAAAAGGTAGATATATGTGTGAGAACTAGTAGTGTTGTTTGTGTGTGTGCGTGTGTGTTTGTCTGTGTGTGTGGTGTGAACATCGTAACTGAAAAACAAAAAGCCGGATAAATACCAAACTTAATATTAAATTCCGCATATTCCAAGGATTACGGTGTTATCGTATGTATTTGGGACGCCTTATGCGGTGAGCTCAAACGTTGGGTGCCCGATAGAAGACGTTGGCAAGACTGACTCCTCTACCTATGAGTAGACCCACGTACCTAGTGAGGTGAATCTACTACCGTTGAATTTGCCTCGGTGTTGCTCAGCCTGCACGATGGTTGACTCTCTCGGGGTGGTGCAGGGAGTGATCTTACAATAATTAAAACTTACGTAACTTTCCTGGAGCTTATTTCTTACTAGGAGAAGCGAGATAAGCACTTTTGCTTTACAATTATGCTAACTTGTACACTTGTTATGAAAGTTAACACTTTGCTGATCACACGTGATTATGATTCCTTCTTCTTCCTTAATTCTGCGTTATACAAATGCTTTAACACACGTCACTAATTTTAAGGGTACTTAGAGCACTGAAGACTACTAAGCTTTCGTTACACGTTGCAGTGTTTAACTTTGTGTGAATAAGTTACATTCAGTCCGACAACCGACAGCATGACAGCGAAAGACAGATATCAAGAGACAGCAACAGACAGCAAAACAGGCCACGATGTGCCTTCTTGGGCTCTTTATATACTAAAAATACCGTCATTGCGGCCTTTTTCTGATTGGCCGCGCGATAGACGTAAATATTATCCAAAAGTCAATTTTCTCTTCCCAGGGTGCATGGAAAACCTCACGTGACATGTCTTGTACAGTGAAGAATTACCGTCTTCCGAATTTTAAGGTTCACACCCGTTGTAACTCGATCGTACGCGACTGGACAAAAGAAACATTCCCAACAAAAGCTCTCCTCACCCCCTTCTATTCTCTTGGCGTCAGCTTTCTATTTCTGCTCCAAGCTGAATTTACTTTGTTAAATACATATATTTGTATTCTTTTAGCTTTACATTGATACATAATTAATAACAATAATAATTTTTATAGGGAAGCTAATTAACGGTCTCAGGATACGATAAGGTTTTTAAGAAAATTCTTTTACACCAACTACCCTTTACATAGACAATTTATCCAAAAGGTTGATCTTATCAAAAGTAACTCTTGTCAAAAATATTTTTGTTGAAAAATCATATATTTAAGATATTTCATGGCCAATAAAATGTGTGGCGTATCTTGGATTTTCTGAGAATAGCCTCTGAAGTACTCTTCATTGTGAATGACTTTTGCAAAACAAAGTCTACACAAACAAAGATCTCCTTAAAACACATACTTATGTGTAATGCATTTTTGGTGCAGATAACAATTTTCGAGGTATTCGTTGTTATGAGTTTCAATTCTAAAGTATTTCTCAAAAGGGAGATAATTCTTCTTCTTTTTTTTCTTTGTTTTTTTTTTTTTTTTTTTTCTTTTCTCCTGGTCAACTTAAGAGAACGGAATTCATAGCCATCACATAGCAACAACTCTTAACAGATTTGAAGCCAGTATCTAGGTGGTTTAGTTGATTTGATACTAGCCCTCTGATTTTAAGGTCACGGTTCAAATACCGGCCCAGACGCTGGTTTTTAAGTTTGCTTCAAAGCGACATAGCTCCTCAGTAGATTTACGGCATTGAGAGCTGGTTAACAAATAAATAAAATTAAATAATAAAAGCTTAAATTGTCACGTTAGCACAATAAATATCCTTATTCTCCTTATACCCACATCAAACATATAAAAAGTCTATTTTTCGTTAATGTTTATCTCGTTTGATATAAAAGTTAGATAGCAAATATGTTTTTGTAAGAGTATAGCAGATGTTAATGCTTTATCAATAAGGTAAATGAATTCTTATTTCTGTTTTATTTCATCATATATATATATATATATATATATATGATGAAATAAAACAGAAATATGATATATATGTGTGTGTGTGTATAATTGAACTCTCAATATACCTGTTGATCATACTAACAGTATGAAATAAACAGACCAAGGGAAAACTAAAGTAAGAGCATAGATTTAATAAAAATCTTCTTTACCATCACTCACAAACGAATATGCCTGTTCCTATTTACTGTAAAAATAACAATTTTATTGCATTAAAATATACGGACCCCTAAAAACCTAAACACTACATCAAACATTAAATGGCAATATAAAGCTAACGAAAGAAACATGGTTTTGCCATTATTGGTGAATAAGTTAAAGTGTGTGTTAAATTCACAAAACTTTTACGGCCTTTATTTTTATTGCAAGCTATTTATTTTAAAAAACTATTTTTCAAACCATTTCGTGTTAATCCAGATAAATGTTAATTACACATTTCTTTGTAGGTGCATAGGAGACACAATATGCTGAATTAGTACTCTTAAGAAACTGCTTGTGTATAATGCTGGTTTTGCATAGCATCAGGAGAACCAAATGAAAGGGGACTTAGTATTTCGAAAAATGCAAAACTTTTGGGAAATTCAAACGATAGAAGAGAATATTCTGGAAATGTTAGAGAAAGATTTTCTTTTCATAAATTATGTCAATTATAAATTATGTTTGGATCTATGTTAATATTTTGTTCTTTTTTAATGGTTTGCCACTTAATCAATGATAACCGAGCGAGGTGACGCCACGTTAACGTGTGCAACTCTCATTCGGGAGATTTTGTTTCGATCACGCAGCACTATATTTTATAACATGAGATTTTCATGTTTCCAGCGTTCTCTCTACCTCGATTTCCTTTCCATTATTTTCCTTTTATTCCGTTTCCCTTTAATCTTTCCGATGTCGTTCGTGGTGTATGGCGGTGCAGGCAGATGACGCGGATACACGCTCAATCAAAACTTTCCTTGGACACTAGTGGCTGTCAAGTCAACGGCTCCCTTGCACGCCCATCTGCCGGCCTATAGTCTCTTCTCTTTATTTCATCCTATGTATCTTGATTGGTGCAAGACGCATTGTGCGAGGTGTTCCCTCCTTTTAACCACGTTTGATTCAAAATTACAAAAATAAAATAATTCAGAATGAAGAGGTTTTAATGTATTATTCGCAGAAGATTCAAGATATATGTTTTATTTATCATGAAAGTGTTTTAAGAATATGGTACTTAATTAATATTCTTAGAGAAATCTGAAGTAACTACCCTTTTTACACGCAAATTGTTGTTTAAATGGCTGATTTTATTGTACATCGTTATGATGCATAATTTTAAGATGTCGAGCTTTCAAGTAGTCTAAGTACTTATACGATTTCAAGCTTAGTATTTATACGATTGTACTTTTTTGAGTTATGCTATTCACACACATTCCAGGAAATGATTTCTAAAAATCTTCTTTTTGATTTAAGGGAGTCTCAAAGCATATATGTACTGTGAAATCTGAATATCGATTATTTTGATGGAATATATTATTTCCTCTATTTATTAGAATATTAGTATAAAAAGTTCTCTTTCTCTGTTTACCCTCCTCATATGTAGGACGTGCACCCCAGAGCCTGGGGTCAGACGCCTGTTGAGCAGCAGAGGCTCTGTATTAGAAAGTAGCCAGGAAGGGTGATTAGCACGATGCCTGGTACGAAAGTGTGGAAGTGGATGACATAAAATGACGGTGAAATAGATACAAGAAATATGATACTGGAGCCATTGGTGGAATAAATTGTGGGAGAAACCGAAGAACGCAGAGAGAACACGTCATTTTGTCCACCATAAATCTCATCTGCAGTCCCCCTTAGATTGAATTCGGGCTACCTAGGTGAGTCGAGCAGTCTAGCCATTCAGTCAAGGTCCTCCAATATGAAAATTAATGCTCATATTTATTACTTACCTAATTTATATATGTGTTTTTATTCTTAATGGCACATAGTTACAGAAAAATCTATAGTTGTTGAGGCTATCTACAATCAGATTAAAATTTACAATGGTACACATTCCTCGTTGATTTTAAACGGTCTTTACTAAAAAAACTTTGGACAAGGAATAGTTGGGCATTTCATTTAAGCAGCAAAATACTTTAGGTATAAAACCTAATATATTTCAAGGTTGTTAATCAGAGTATCTCTCCTGTCGCATCTTCTAAGAGCCACTTATTTTGTGAGGAATGATGGAACACGTTCGTGTGTGTGTGTGTGTGTGTGTGTGTTATTTTTGCGAGGAGTGCGACAGTTATATATAAGCCCTTGCGAAAGGTTCTCTTACAAAGAGCACAAGCAACGGAAGAAATAGGAAAGAAAGGGAAAGAAACAACTGCTAGCTGATGATGGAGTAAGCGCCGAAGTGGACTGCCATGTACATTTTTCTTGGTCTTGCAAAAGAATAGAAAATATATAATAATACAGAGGAAAAAACATCCACTCTAACGTATGTGCATTTCATATCTGGTCGGCAATGGCGTCTGAATAAAAAAAGGATATTTTGTCTCTTGTAGCACGGTAGACTGTGTTTCAGAAAGAAATGCATGTTCTGAATCTGAAAAGTGCTTTTAGGAAAGGATGACCAAAGTTTGATAGCATCAGATGTATTTTAACTTCGCTGCTGGTGCCTAACGTTATATTACATTCCATTTAATGATCTGTGTCCTCGTCAAGTATCTCATAAGGCAAGATTTGTTATATTTTGTTTCAAACGATGGTGCAAATTGGAAAAAAAATTAAGATAAAAGTAGGTATTATGTGTTAGTGCACATATCTATGTCTACCTTCTATCTTTCATTAGTGAAAATAAGAACCATTCTTAAGGAATTTTAATCTCGATAAAACTGTTTAGAAATTATTTACATTAATATTTCGATACAAAGAAAATAGGAATAGATGTTTGAGACTTAGGCACTATTTGTTGGCATTAAAATTCTATACTCTTTCAATTTAATTGCGAGAAACAACTAAAAATAAAGACAAAATACTGAATCATATGAGCTATTAGTAACGGATATTTCAGAAATAGCTTCTGACAGAATTGTTTTAAATAGGTGGTGAGTTTTAAATAAAGCATTTTTTCTGTAGTATGTTTTAATATATCGTTTAGCTATTATTTATTATTTCCTGAAATTCAACATGTACATTTCATTTGTGATAAAATATCTGTAATAAAAGTACGTATTTTAATAATCTGTTTTAAAAATATTGTTGAAAAGTGTGACAATGTTTCATGAAATAGGTAGGGATAAGTGGATTTTCTTGAAAATATTCGTGTCGCATTCCTTGAAAGGTACTGAACTTAAATATCAAGCTTGGTACTTGACCGACTTTAGTATTTTGAGATATGCTGTTCATGGGCACGTAGGCGTACGGAATACACACACACACACACACACACACACAAACAGACATTTTTCCAGAAATTGTTTATTTGATTTAGGGCACTTTAAAACATGTGAAATCTCGGTGTTAAATTTTCGGGTTGTATGCAATAACCTTCTCTGCTTACTGCGTACGTGATAGCGAAAGCACTAGCTATATTCATGAACGATTGAATTACACATTTGCTTATAACAAACATACTTGTAGACATCGGAGATACTTTATAATAATTTCAGATTGTTGCTCTATCTTAAGATGAGGTATCTGTGAAAAATGGTGTTCTTCTCTTCTTTTCCACCTGTTTATCCTCCTTATATGAAGGACTTACATCCCCTAGGACTTACAAGTAAATGCCTGGGGTCAGTTGCCTGTTAAGGAGCAGACGAACTGTAGATCAGAAGAGTTTCCAGGGATGGCGGATCAGCCCAATTTCTGGTATGAACACAACGAAGTTGATGGTATGAAGGTAGGCAAAATTAATGATGGGAATGAATGACGCCGAAAACGAAGTACCTGGAGAAAGCCCACCCAGTGGCCGCTGTGTAAATTGGTCAAAACATGAAAAATTTCGAAAATTTGCTTTTTTAATCTTTAAACAATTTAAAGTATATTCTCCATCAAAGATATCTAACAGCCATAGGCAAGAGTTTATATTTTTAATCGATAAACTAGAAAGTTATGAATTAAAAAACAATGTTTTGTGTACATTTGATATAATTTTGAAATTATTCATAGGCTTATTTTTCGCGGAATTTCTAAATGCCTAATATTTTCAACAACATGTGTTTGGCGATATATGAGAAATGTCTAGTTGTAGTTTTGCATAAAAAATGTGTATTTATTTAAAGTTACAAAATTAAAACAATGTTGCGTCTTCATACCATGAGGATAGAAGTTGTGAAAAAATGTTTACAATTTCAGCAAAAAGGAATTTAGCGCTTGCTATGTTAACAAGAAACTAAAAGATTAAACAAAGGAAGATAAAGTCTTGTTTCTGAAATTTGTAGGTTGGTAACAGATTTAACACTAGAATTTGAATCCAAAGATAAACTGTAGCTCACCTTGTTTTATCCTGAATTAACTAGCTGAGAACCAAACGAGAAATATTAGAAAGTTGTCGTTTTGGAAGCAGAATAAATTTATCTTGAAGAAGGCATGGATCCCAATGTTAAATACACAGTCCGAGACAATTTAAAAGTTTGCTGCCGTATGTCTGTCTAAATTGCATTCTATTATGACAAAAGAAACGATGATATAACAATAAAGACTTCAGGTGAATTGAATCAAGTATAAGTAATTGAAATAATGTAATGGTAGCATTTAATCAACTAAATGCATTTAAAATGAGTGGCCGATCATCCAACCCATGCGGGAGATGATGTGGTCAGCATCCGGATCTCCTGGTCGGAAGAGACGTGGAACGTTGCCTACCGCACGCAGATCCTCACTTTTCTTATGATGGGAGTAGGCACCAGTCTTGTATCCCGGGTTTAAAATTCCTACCCCCAGTGATGGGATGAAACCGGGGCACATTCAGTACCAGAATTCCATAATTTAGCCTACAGTTCCATGGCGAGGACTTAAATGATTATTACAGCAATAAGTAGATATATAGAAGGCAATTGCCTAACAAAGTTTTAGATACGGTGTATCATTTCACTTGCTAGAAGTGCTAGAAGTCTTCTAGTAACAGATTGAAAGTTGTACGACACTGAGGCCATCTCCTTTCTTCAGGAAAAAGTTGTAGTTTCTATAAAATTAACCTTTGGGCTCTAGCTCATGAATATTATGTTAGAAGAAGCGCTGGTCACCAAAACTCGTATAATCATTCTTCTGAGCAGGAGTGTAATTTCAGTTTCAGGTTGGAGGGGAGGAGGAATAAGACTGTCTGAAGTATTTTCCTGACTTTTCATGTGCATTTTAACGACTCATTTAACATTAACATTGCCTTCTATTTTTTAAATATAAAATATTTGTATTAAAGGTACATCTGTCAAACATTTTCTTTTGCTAAAGCAGCAGCAATCATGATGATGATAATAGTAATAATAATAATAATATAATAATAATAGTATAATAATAATAATAATAAATGGAACTGTTTCTCATAATCTAAGGGGGCAGTTGTCTCCTCTGTCCTCATAAATTACGCCTCTGATTCTGGGATTTCACATTTAATTTTTAGTATCCAATTTTTCTGTGACTGAGCGGCTGGACCTCTAGATTTTACCTAGGCTGCCCGGATTAAATCGAGGACCGCACCAGTTGTTTCATCACCACCTATCCTATAATCTATTTCAGCTACATTTCATATAATTTATTTCGAGGTATTGGGCTGGTCCCTCTTCCCGGATACTCTATCTAATCCATTAACCCGACTCTTTTTCAACAAGCATCTGACCCCAGGCACTCACTTGCAAATCCTGGATGGTATGCATCCATAAGAGGAGGGTAAGAAGATGAAAATGATTTTCTACTATTACCTCCATTCAAATAGTTTCTTTGGTCATCGAACACCCCTATTCTTTTTAGCGACTTAGTACACAATATTCGAGTTTTAATTTAATCTGTAAACATTCTCCTTTGGTTTAATTTTACATTTAATTTCTGAATTTCTTATGAAATACATTTCATTCCTGTTGAATGAACTGCTTATCAGTGAAGATGGTGAGCTGCGCGCTCAATGAGAAGGGTAAAACGAAGGTTGCCTTTGCAAGTTCCCCACTGGTCTGTTTTAACTTGAAATAGCCGCGTTGTGTTCTGCAACTCTTTTAACGCACGAAGGAATATCTGAAATCTTGAAATACGTGGTAGGTTATATAATCTCTTATTGTATGTTCTATTTTCTGCCCATAAAGTAGATATAGCTTATTATTTTCTCTAGTATATTTATATTATATTTATTTATATATATATATATATATATATATATATAGTGGATAGAGAAGATATTGTATCGCACCCAAAAATTCGATATCGAGATTTTATTGAACATTCATGTTTCGAGACAGATGAATCAAAAAAAAAAAAGAGAGGCTTTTTATAAAATTTTCCGTTTGTATCTGTGAGCAACGTGACTCAAAAACGAAAGTCAGTTAAATACCATACTTGGTATTTAAGATTAGTATTTTCCAAGGATGTTACACGAACTTTTTCAAGAAAATTCTCCTCTGCCCTTTACATGGAACATTTTTCAAAATGTTTATTTTCTCAAAAATGTCTATATTAATTTTTATTAAAACACCATTTTCTTTTTTTGAACAGTACCGGAGTCTGGTCAGGACTCCGGTGCTGTATCCCTTGTTTACAGAACCCCCCCTAAATTTATGTATGATTACTGGTTTTACTGTTGCTTTACACAAACATATACACATTGCACAAACATATAACATCCATGCCGAAGGCGGGACTCGAACCCACGATCCCCTGGCCACGAAGCACCACGCCTTAGCGAGCGTGGCCATGGGGACCGGCTATGTTTGAGATATCTTTATAATGCATATCTTGAATTCTATATCTCGAAATGTATATCTTGAATTTTCTGAAGACCTCTTCGTTCTGAATGACTTTTGTCTAACTGGTAAACTGTAAGTGATTGGAAAAATGCTTTCTTCTCAAAAAATGTGCATCTCCTTAAAACTCACAATTTATGTCATTTACATTTTTGTAGAGGTAATTGTTTTCGAGATGTTCCGAGTTATTGGTTTCAGTTTTAAGCTACTTAAACGTTTCTCAAACAGGAAGTCAATCATTCTTTTTGCCCCCTTTGTTGACTCCTAACAAGAAAAGAGAACCGAATTTCACTTGTTTCAAATAGCGACCGGCTTTTAAAATATATGACTATCGCTTTCTCCTGTGCATTTCCTTATTCACTTCTAATTATAAAGAAGCAGGATAAGAAAAATTCTGGTAATATTTATCTTGATTGGCATTATGTATATATATTATTTTGTGGAACAGCTCGAGAAAGTCATGTGAATGGAACACATCAGATTTTTTTGTTTCTTTCTTTACACAGGCTGGTCTATTATCGATATTTTCTAGTAGAAGCTTTATTTGAATGACTCCTAAATATTTTAATATGCCAAACTTTGAATTTCTGGCGTTATGTCGGTACTGCTGTATCGTATACTTAAATAACTTTTCTGAAATGCAGTGTAACGAACCCATATGGTTCCAGCAATACTTGTATCACCACATACATATGTAAATTCATCTATCAATACGGTATCCCATTCTGTCATCCAGCTTGTCAAATATATGAGTCAGTCATAGTTTTCGAATTGTATCTATATATTTACAGCGCTAATTTCAGCTTCTGTTTGACCTAGTATCGCCATAACTATAAAAGGCAGGCCGATATGTTATTATGACAGTTTTTGTGGTATAAAATTAAAGAGTAGCTATAGTTATTTGTTATAAAGCGTGATTAAAGTGTGATTATAAAGCAAGAGAATATTTATAATGGTTTATACTTCAGGAATAATAAGGTATTTAAGTTCAGTATCTTCCAAGATACTGCAACACGAATATTCCAACAAAACCCCGTACTCCCAATTATTTCTTACATGGAACATTTTTCAAAAGTTTTGATTTTTTCAAAGTGGTTTCAACGGTTGTGACTAAAATACTATATTTTTAACATATTCTCACGACAAATGAAATGGTTATTTTGAAGTTCTGGAAATAGCCTCTGAAACCCTCTTCATTCTGCAAGACTCTGTATAACTTATACACTGTAACATACTACACAAAAAATGTAGATCTCATTATAACATAATTTATGCCCTATTATATTACGGAGATAGCTTAAATTTCCCTCTTCCAACTGTCCAAGTCTCCCATGTTTAATGTATGGTATTAATTAAATAGCTATGTTCTACTTCTGTAATTCTCTATGGATTGTAACAGTTTTATTAAATACTTTAAAAAAGGTAATTTAAACATTAAGTTATAACTATTTTATACACTCGCTCTATCTAAATATCCATTTTATATTATTGCACTCCGCAAGCGTTTTATACTACAAAGATACGTTTTCACTTTAGTTTTATTGTTATACTTTTTGTTTGTCATACTTTGTAATATATCTTTTCCCTACATAGTAAGTACCTACCTATTACATTGGTAGAGAATGTATTGCATTTCACCCAAGAATTATATATTGAGATTTCACCGGAAATTCAAGGTTTAATTCATATATAAATTATTTTCGAAAAATGTCCACGTCAGAGTATGTGTGTGTGTGTGTGTGTGTGTGTGTGTCCCCTTGTGTCTGTGAACACGATAGTTCAAAAACGAAAAGTTAGTTAAGTACCAAACTTGATATTTAAGATTAACATCTTCGAAGGATGCGACACAAAGAAATTTTCTAGAAAATCACCCCATCCCAGACTACTTCTGCATGGAATATTTTCCAACATTTTTTATTTTCTAAAATGTGGCTATAACGATTTTTATTAAATCGAGCGATTACATGATTTAGAAAAATTTTAAATCAATTATATATGTCAACTCTCACGGACTGTTTACAATAACTGCGATTAATATATAAAACAAAGGAAAACTGCAAGTCATTTGGTCCGAGTCAAGCAGCACTCTGCCGCCGAACAATCTCTATTTCACGGTCAGAAATATGCTGTTGGTGGGGTGTAGGGAGGCCCGCCGGATACTCTATCGCACCTTTGGCTTAGGATGAGGACGCCCAGGTTAAATAATCGGTGGTACGGCATGCCTGGATGATGATGGGGCAGGTAGAAACACATGGTGTGACATCTGTTTCGTAAATTTTGAAACATATTACTATACTCCCTTTTTTAATTATTGGTGCATATTATTGTATTTAAACTTGAAATACACACATTTATGGCCAAATGTTATTGATCAAATCAAATTTTGGATTTTTAAAACTTTTTCACCATAGTGTCAAGGAGCTGTTTCTCCTAAAAATACGTTAGCAGTGAAAAGGTTAAACACATTTATATGACAAATAAAATGTACATCTTGAACTTTTCTTGGGAATAGCTTCATTTTGAATTTATTTTGTATAACTGGTAAACGTAAGGCATAGACAAAGCTTACTACATAAAAATGGAAAATCTAGTTAAAGCACATAATTTATGCCATATGGATTTTTTGTAGAGCTAACCATTTACGAGATATTCCTTTTTATTGGTTTTAAAATTGTCAATACTTAGATTTTTCTCAAATGGGAAATCGTTATTCATCTTTTTCATGTTGGTCATGCAACCAGAAGGAAATTTCAATCGATCGACTTTTAAAAGATGTGTCTATCGCTTTAAAATAAGCCAGCCTTTATTTATCTTGTATTGAAAAGAAGCTAAGTAATACAGTCATTTCTGCTAATGTTTGTTTCAGTTGGCACAAAGTAGGGAGAAGAATAAGCTTTTGTTGTAATAATTTGTCGTAGAATAGGTCGAGAAAGTCAGGTGAATGGAGGACATATGTGTTATTACTTTCTCTATACGCACTGTGTACATAGTGTATGGAGAAGGTATGGCACTCCACCTAAAAATTCGATACCGAGATTTCACCGGAAATATATGTTTTAGGGCCCCAATATCCAAAAAAAGCATTTTCACAAAAATGTCCGCGTGTGTGTGTGTCCGTGTGTCCGTGTCAGTGTGCCCGTGTGTCTGTGAACACGAAAACTCAAAAACGAAAAGTCGGTAAAATACCAAACTTAGTATTTAAGTTTAGTATATTCCAGGGATGCGTCACGAAGATTTTGAGGAAAAAAAAAACCCACCGCAAACCTCCCTTTATATGGAATTTTTTTCGAAAATTTTGATTTTCTCAATAATGCCTCTAACGATTTTAATTAAAATTTCGTATATTAAAAATATTTACCGACAAATAAAATGTATATCTTGAATTTTCTGGGAATAGCCTCTGAAGAGTAGTTTATTCTGTTGTAATAATTTGTCGTAGAATAGGTCGAGAAAGTCAGGTGAATGGAGGACATATGTGTTGTTACTTTCTCTATACGCACTATGTACATAGTGTATAGAGAAGGTATTGCACTCCACCTAAAAATTCGAT
This sequence comes from Hymenopus coronatus, assembly GCA_030762935.1. Classification (NCBI taxonomy): domain Eukaryota; kingdom Metazoa; phylum Arthropoda; class Insecta; order Mantodea; family Hymenopodidae; genus Hymenopus; species Hymenopus coronatus. Next base: position 100,336,511 of record CM060894.1, on the reverse strand, counting down.
ACCGAGATTTCATCGGAAATATATGTTTTAGGGCCCCAATATCCAAAAAAAGCATTTTCACAAAACGGTCCGCGTGTGTGTGTGTGCGTGTGTTAGTGTGCCCGTGTGTCCGTGTGTTTGTGAACACGAAAACTCAAAAACGAAAAGTCGGTAAAATACCAAACTTAGCATTTAAGTTTAGTATGTTCCAGGGATGCGTCACGAAGATTTTGAGGAAAAAAAACCCACCCCAAACTACCATTTACATGGAACTTTTTTCGAAAATTTTGATTTTCTGAATAATGGCTCTAACGATTTTAATTAAAATTGCGTATATTAAAGATATTTACCGACAAATAAAATGTATATCTTGAATTTTCTGGGAATAGCCTCTGAGGAGTAGTTTATTCTGGATGAATTTTACTGAATTTTGAATAACTGCTAAACCGTAAGATATGGGCAAAAACTTACTACACAAAAAATGTAGAACACGTTAAAACACACAATTTATGTTATATACATTTTTTTCGTGAGTTGTCCTTTTTGAGACATTCCTTATATTTGGTTTATGCTATGAAAAACTTATACCTTTTTCGTACAGGAACTTGTCAACTCTTATCCATATAAACAAAGGAACTTCATTGACATAGCAAGCAGCTTTTGACTATCATTTTAACGTATGGTAGTCCCTTATTTCACTTCTACTTACAAGGAAGCAAGTAATAAAACTATTTCTGTTCATTTTTTCTGATTAGCATAAAGTAAATAGTAGTATAAGTTTTTTAAGAATAATTTGTTGCAGGGATATAGAGAAAGTCATGTGAATGGTACACATAAGATTTTTTTTGTAATACACTGAATGTGTTTGTTATATTTTGTTATTTTGTGGTAACTCACATTGGTGAGAAGTTTATTAAATATAATTTTATTCTCAAAATCTACAGAATACTCTAAATAGTTCACAAATATTTCAAAGCATATGTGTGAGTAAGCAAATGACTCTTTGTCACACATTTCATGGTAGGAGTGTTCAGTCTGAAAGAGACCGAAAATGTGTTCTTCTAATTTTTTAAAGGAGTTAGACAAATAAGAGCTGTTTCCTTGGAAGAAAAAAAACAGTTCTCCCCAGTTAAGGAAGGACACAGTTAGCCAAGAAAATGGTGTTGGAAAGGGACGTAGGTAAGGAAGAAAAGGGACTCACTCCGAGAGAGAGAAATGGCGATGGATTTGGTCACATCATCACTCCAAGTGACTGACTTGCAGGCTGGAGAGAGAATCCTGATGTGGCAAGCAAATCTCTGCTCGCCCACTATGCATTTTCTTCCTTACAGCCCCCATTTATATTACACCCAGAAGGAGGGGGCTAGGAGACGAAGATGTCACTTGCGTCAGGAGGTGCTCCCAGGAATACCTTACACCAATTTCTATCAAGATCCTGCACATTGCACCCAATGCTCTATTCGTGTATTCGTTATGAAGTTACGAGAACAGTAAGGTCATTTCTTAAAAGCGAAATAATGATATTGTTCCTTAGAATTTGGACGTATCCTTGCTTGTCTAAGGAAATAATCAAGATTAACTGTGAAAGAGGAATTTGATTTTAAAAATTATGTATTAGCCGGAATCTCGACTAGCATGATGTAGATAAAAGAACAACATTTTGTTAGAATTTGTAAAATAAATAGTGAAAGTCGTGTGAATGGAACATATCAGAGTTTTATTTTCTCTAGCTTATGTACATATATACATACATAACAGATAAAGTATGGTACTCTGTCCAAAAATACATGTTTTTGGTCCCCTGATTCCATTTTTAGAACAATGTCCATGTGTGTATATGTGAACAACATAAATCAAAAACAAAAAGTCTGTTAAACACCGAAATGGTATTTAAGTTCAATATCTTCCAGAGATGCAACACGAAGATATTTAGGAATATTCCCCTACTCTTTACATCGACTATATTTCAAATATTTAGATTTTTCAAAAATAGTTCTTATGATATTGATTAAAATACAAAAGTATGTTTAAGATATTTTATGACAAACGAAACATATACCGTGCATTTTTTGGGAACATCCTCTGAAGACTATTTCATTCTACATGACTTTTGTATAACATAAAAACCATACGAGATAGACCAAAGCTTACTACAAAAAATATTTAGATCCCGTTAAAACACACAATTAATGTTATATACATTTTTTGTAGATTAAATTTTGTCCGAGATATCCTTTGTAATTAGTTTTAATTTTAAGCTACTTAAACTGTTCTCAAACAAGAGGTCATCTTTCTTTTATTTTACTCCGGGTGAGCAAAGGGAACCGAATTTCAATGGTTTAACCCAGCGACCAGCTTTTGAAAGGTTTGACTATCTCTTTAGTCCAGTGAATACCCTTATTTGCCTTCTACTTATAAAGTAGACGTATAAGTAATAACATCAATTCTGCTAATATTTATCTCGATTATCATGATGCAGATAAAAGAATAATCTTTTGTGAGAATAGTTTGTTTGCAGAATAAATGGAGGAAGTCATATGAATGAAACACTTACGAGTTTTTAAATTTCAAAAGGTAATTGATAGCAAAGTGTATATATAAATATTAGATAATTAATTGTTAATTTTAACCATAAAAATATACTATTAATAGTAAAGGACCATAAATATGTTGCAGATCGAACTTGTGCTGCACTATGTTTGCTATGAGCTCGCTAACAGTGTTTTGTTATACTGTAGAAGAATGTCGTCTTAGAGCTGTTTAGAGCTCTGATATTGTGTCCCTTTTATCTCTGTGCCCCTGACTTCGTATAATAGGGCTGTGAGCACTATAGTGCAGATGTTGAGAATGGAATTGTCGGTTCATATATGCTCTTCTTTTCTTCATTTTCGTGGATATCTTAAGAACGATTCGAAACTGGTAGTACGATCTAAGATCTGCTCCGATTCTTTGTTCCCGTCGATAACAATTATAACACTACGGCAGTACCACACAATGCTCTTTTTCATGGACTTCAATTTTATGTTACGCAAAATTGAAGCAATATTCTTATTCTTACAAGCAAGCAATTGGCAAGCAATATTCTTATTCTTACAATGTATTGACACTTTATCGTAGCAACTGTCCATAAGGTCAATTTCAAGTATATATGGTAAGGTTGCTTATCTCACTCTGATAAGTGGTGTGTACCCCAGAAAGTGAAAAAATCATCATATTACTTTCTTTAGCTCGTATGATGTACAATGTACATAGTGGATAGAGAAGGTATTATATTCCACCTAAAAAGTTCGATATCGAGATTTCCCAAGAAATATACGTTTTGATTTCTCCTTAATAGAAAATAGAAAAAGGTCCATCTGTGCCTGTCCGTTGAATACGAAACTAGGTATTGATGTTCTCAAAATGACTAACGTTTTTTATTAAAATATCGTATATTAAAGATATTTAAATCACAAATAATATGTACGTCTTGAATTTTCTGGGAATAGCCTCTGAAGTCCTCTTTATTCTAGATGAATTTTGCACAACTGGTAAACCGTAAGAAATTGACAAAAAATGTACATCTCGTTAAAGCAAATAATTTATGCCATACGCACACATTTTTGTAGAACTGACTTTTCCTGAGATATTACTTGTTATAGGTTTCAGTTTTAAAATGCTTATACTTTTCTCAAGCGGTTCATACAAAGTGAACCAAACCTATATTGTTTCCCACATAACGGCAAGATTTTAAAGGATTTGACTATCGCTTTAGGTTAGAGTATTTCCTTATTTCTCTCCTACTGAAAACAAGGCAAGCAATAAGACCAATTATGTTCCAGATAAAAGAATATTTTTTTGTAATAATGGCTTATATTTCGAACAGCTATGTGAATGGAACACATCAGATTTTCTTAAGCTGTCATACCATCTCATTTGGGGACTCAAGAGCTTGCTGATGGAGCTTCACCAAAAAGTTGCATTCCTATTCATATGAACAGCTTTAAATTCATGGCGTCTTAGATTATCCCTAAGTTGACGAAGCTTATGGAGGGGTCCTCTAGTATGTACAACTCTGTAAGATAGACCTGCATAATTATCTCTGAGTGCCATACTTAACTTTCAGCACTCGAACAAGACCCACATCTCTTCGGTCCTTGAACCTTAGATCAGGCTATTTCACTAAACTTAATAATGTCATTAGTTTATCTACTACACTCTACAGTAAATGCAAATTAATATTCGTATTAACATTTTTAGCAATTCCATTAAAATGTTATTCAAATGTTTAAAAACTGTATATGGTTGTAACAGTTCACAATAACAAAATTACGATAAACATAAAGCCTCTAAAATTGTGCTGAGAGTATTTAAACACAAACCTAAAATTGCACTGATAATATTAACTACACTAATTCCAAACAGTTCAGCGTGATATATTACATTTGTTTCTCTTTACTTTTTTGTAGTTCAACGCTCTGTAACCTGGTAGGTCATATGGGACATAAAGTGATCCTCAAATAAGTCCGATGTATATGGAGCTTAAAGCTACTTGATAAGGAAAAGGAAAAAACTTAAGTAAAACAAAACTTAGCGGGATAACTTACCCTAGGCTTGGTTCAAACTCAGGACCTCTTCAATGTGAGCCTGATACTTTACCCCCTCCACACCCACTATAAAGGCAAGCTGCTTGGACTATTTGATGATCAAATTTTGGTACCATGTTTGAAGTGACCTCTAAATTGGCATCAGTTAAAGATGTAAGCTGTTTGTTTTTGTTCAAGTTAATGACAGAAAAGGGTTTTTCACAAGTATACGAGGGTCGGATGATAAGTCCCGGCCCTTACAATGAAAACAGCATTTATTTATTTATTTATCTATTTATTTGCTTTATTTCTCTACATAATCTCCAGAAAGGCTAATTCATTTGTCATATTGGTGTTCTAATATGATTAAATCATCTCTGTAGTGCGATTTATCAAGGACCTCAAAATAGCTGTTTACCGCATCAATAACCTCCTCATTTCTGTGAAATCTTCGTCCTCCAAGAACTTTTTGGAGGTTTGAGAACATGTGGTAGTCACTGGGTGTTAGATCTGGCAAATATGGTGGATGTTCAAGCAATTCGATTTTAATTCGCACATTTTTCCCATTGTAAAAACTGAATGATGGGCCGGAGCACTGTCATGATGAAACAAGATTTCACCTCATCACTCAAACGTTGCAGTAAGCTTGCGTAGTAGTCATCAGTGATACCTTCACCCTTTTCTAAGTAATCAATAAAAATTATTCCCTGTGCAACCCAGAAAATACTCGCCATAAGCTTGTTAGCTGATAAAATTGATTTTGCCTTTTTTGGAGTTGGTTCACCTGGCGCAATCCTCTGTTTGACTGTGGTTTACTCTCTGGAGTGTAGTGATGCATCCAAGTTTCATCCATGGCAATAAGCCATCTCAAAATTCACTGAAAATTTTACGGTAATCTTAACAAAAACAGTTTTTCTTTGCAACTTTTGATCAGGTGTCAACAAACGTGGCACCCATCTTGCACAAACCTTGTGAAAGCCCAAAAAATTACTTAAAATATTATCTGCACGTTCTGTTGATATGTTCAGAGCCTCTCCTATTTCAAACAACTTTAATCTGCTGTCTTCCTGTACTAAATGATGCATTTTTTTCAATGATCTCTGAAGTTGTCACTTATACAAGGCGTCCAGAGCGAGGCTCATCACTAGTGCTCGTAAGTCTCATTTTAAACTCTGCAACCCACATTTTAATCATTGAATATGAAGGGACAGAGTCCTTCAATGTCCATTTCCTTCTTGATTTTTTTAGGCGTTAAGCCTTTCAAATGGAATTATTTAATCACAGCTCGTTTTTCCAAATCCATTTTCGTGAAAACTCTAAAGTGTCTTATTTAAAATGCTGTCATTTGAAAACTGAACAAGCTATTGACCTGTAACTATGGATAAAAGCTAGTCTAGATTCATAAATTATACGATGCTACCGTCTAACTGGCCTAGTGGCGCCATATCTGTGTGAGGCAGACTCTAGTATGTGCTCCCCAATAAACAAAACACCCGGTAAGTAGCATTTAACAAATGTTTAAATGTATCGTGATCCAGAATAGCATAAAACTCTTGTAAAATATTCTCCGAGTGTTAAATTCGACTAATTTAATAGTTGCCCATATTTAACGATTTCAACCAGAGTGAGGGGCCAAAATAAATAGCATTACGAACCGCAAGTAGCCCGGGAGCCATATGTTGTGCAAGTCTGCTACGGTAACAATTTTTTATGAAATTATGAAAGTCAACTAGGTTTTCAAGTTTGGTGTTATGTTCACTTGTTCAGAATGCTCGACTTTGCTGCTTTTATTATTTAACTGCTGGGGTATAACATCCTACGGCATATTGTCTGGAAGTTATAGGATTTCCTTATAGCAATTTTGATCCTCAAATCTTCCTTAAAGTGCCATATTTTTGAAACTCCCTCTATTGTAACCGACTATAAAAGTATATCAGAGTGGGCCTAAAAATAATATTCTCTTCTAGCTTCTGCTCTTGTTCTTTTTAATGTTAAAACTGATATTTCATAATTATTTTGAATCCTTATAGTGTATTTTCCATAGAAAAAAATCTTATGTGCTACATTCACTCATCCCAAACTAGTCTTCACATAGAATACCGTACATTAAAGATATTTACATGAAAAATAAAATGTATATCTGAACTTCCTGGGAATAGCCTCTGAAGAGCTATTCATTCCTAATGACTTTTGGATAACTGGTAAACCTTAGGAGATAGACAACATTTTAGTGCACAAAGTATGTAGATCTCGTTAAAAAATACAATTTATGTCATAAACATCTTTTTCATGGAATTGATCATTTCCGAGATATTCCTTGTTATTGGTTTCAGTTTTAAAATACTCTTAACTTTTGTCAAATACTGATGATGCAAAGAAACGAGTTTCATCCGCATGGCTACCAGTTTTTCAAAGATTTGACTGTTTCTTTAGCCTAGTGCACTCCCTTATTTCCCTTCTAATTATAAGGAAGTAATTAATACAACAATTTCTATTATCTTCTGCTTATTTGATTAGCACGAAACAGAGAAAAAGTGAGCTTTTGTAAGAATAATATGTTGCAAAATAGTTAGAGAAAGTCATGTGAATGGAACACATCGATTCTTTTTTTTTTATTTGTGGACCTCAACATATATATTCAGTGAAATTTCGTAATTAATTTTTTGTTTCTTCATGATAGAGAAGGTAAACACTCTCTTTTTCATTTCTACTGCAGCTGGTTTTCAATTGGTAAGTAGTAGTAGTAGTAATAGTACTAGTAGGTCATGGGAAGAAATATTGATGTAGAGGTTCATATTTACAGAAGAGCTCCTAAAGAAACTTTACTAAAAAATCCACGGCTACTAGATAAATAGGATGTCAGATAACGAATGAAATGTTTTTAGAAGCACGAAATGAAGTAGTAGGGAAATAAAGTGAAACTGATGGATTGCTATTCTTATTAGCTTAATAGCCGAAGTACTGGTAAATGTTCGGCCTTAAGGCGCAATATATTATAAGAGTCATGCACGTATAACTGACGTGCATTTGAACACGATTTGAATAACATTAACGTTAAAAATTAGCGTGCATGTGTACAGTGGAATCGTGACGCCGCTAGGGACAAATGTATAAGAGAGTGGAAAGGATTTTTGAAAAGCGATGGCCTTCGAGTGAGATAGCCTCGCTTACCAAGTTCTGTATCTTTCCCAAATCTCTAATTACCTGTATTAACCAGGGAATTTTGTTCGTCTTTGGCACTAGGATAGGCTAGGAGGGGACTGGGCACTGTACTTGAGGTTATTGTATCTACGCCCCACGAGGGGATGTCTCCGGAAGGGATGAGGTAAGAACATACACCGGGCGGACGTAACCAGGAGCAATCACAGGGTTCCTACAGTATTCACACTAAAGCACTCCAGCATTCGAAATGTTTGCCCCCACCTCTGGGTCCTGAGCCTCTTCCAGGACCGGTCCTCATACGCCAACCAGTTCAAGTCGGGGAAGGGAGAGTGTTACTTTGAGCATCCATTTTCCCTATCACGCCGCACCGAGGTACCATTGCTGACACTTTCAACTCTGAAAAAACAACGGGATGAAGGATGAATGAGATGACAATGAAAATGACACAGAGGGACAAGAAATTCGGGGGATGAAAAATAACCCCACACAGTACTCGCCTGGTGTCCTGGGGAAACCCCCCCCCAAAAACACAATGGACCAGGTAGATTGGACACCGGTAGATAATCCGACACCTCTCAATTGCGGGCCACAGTCCAAACAAAGGCCGTGGTCATGTGGTTAGAACACTTGTCTCTCACTAAGGAGGCCCGGACTCGATCTCAGACAATCGCATTGGGATTTGTGATAGACAAAGCGGCGCAGGTGTGGGTTTTCTCCTGGTTGTCCGGTTTACAAAACCATCGCATTCCACCGAGGCTCCATCTTCATTCCATGCGGGGTCATAAGAATTAAAAGCGGGCGTTAAACAACCCCCCCCCCCAAAGGACGAAACCGCCTGAGCCAACTCGCTGGGTCTTTTGTTTTCATATAAGTTTAAAAATTGCTCCTCCTCAACTTCACTCTTACAAATCTACTGAGATTTTAAAACAATTCTACTGCAGTTAAGTTATATATTTCTCTAGTATTTACTCACATGTATCTATTTAAATTCTTTCTTAATTTTATATTATGTACATGGTAACTAGGGAAGCGATAGCATTTCATCGAAAACTTTCGATTCCGAGATATCACAGGAAATACATATTTAGACATCCCTGAATTCACATGTGTGTGTGTTCTCTAGAAACTATTCTTACAAAACATTATTCTTTTATCTACATCATTCTAATCGAGATAAACATCTTATTACATGTTAGTAAGAAGAAGGGACATATGGGAAGTATACTAGGCTAAAGCGAGAATCAACTCTTTGAACAGCTGATAGCTATATGAAACAACAAAGGTTGGGTTCGCTTTGAAGTAAAACTAAAGAGACGTAACGATATGAGGCTTCCTATTTGGGAAGTTTAAAATTGAAGCCAATAACCAGGAATATCTCGAAAACGTCAATTCTACAATAAAAACTATATAGCATGAATTATGTGTCTCCACGAGATCTACAATTTTTGTGTTGTAGGTCTTTGTCTATCTCTCACAGTTTATTAGTTACGCAAAACTCAGCCAAATTTATTTAGATTGTCTTTAGAGACAATTCCCAGAAAATTAAAGTCATACATTTTATTTATAATCTAAATATCTTTAATATACGGCACTTTATCTAAAGGATAGTTTGGGGTGCGGGGATTTTCTTGAAAAACTTAGTAACGCTGGACATTAAACATAAATGCCAAGTTTTGTATTTAACGGTATTTTTGTTTTTGAGCTATGCTGCCCATAGTCACACATGCTCATACGCGAGTGCGGACCTTTATCTAAAAATGCTTGCTTATCTTGGTCTTAGGAGACCAAAAACATATTTCTGATGAAATCTCGACTTTGAATTTTCGGTTGGAATACAATATCTTTTCTAGCTATCATATACAATGTATACACATATGTGCCAGAGAAAGTAATAAGGTTATTTAGGATTATTTGATAGAAATTATAAAAAACGATAGCACATTGAGAAATTCATGTGAGTGTAACGCACCAGATTTTTACATTCCACAGACACTATAAAATTGTCTGTAAAATCGATCTTACTATTGTAGAATTCTGATAGGGATAATCTTGATTAAGGATAACCTATTTACAAAAATTATGCATTTGCAACTATGTGGTTGTATAAATCCAGTGAAGAATTAATTCCTAGAGAAAGGAAAACGTACCTCAGAAATGTCCATAAATTCCTAGAATAGTACTCTAAATTGAAATGGATATTATTTTCAAATGTCGAGTCTATATTAAATGTTTAATCACATATTTTTACAGCACAGTTATATGAATTTCTTAGTTCTGTTCACCTAAAGAATAAAAGATTTAAAGAATAAAAGTCGAAGATTCTTTCAACTAGCTTAATCAAAAATTTAAGAATAAGCTTTTAAATACTTTATTATTTATCCAATATATTGCAGCATTATATATTATCCTGGAATAAATCTTAATTTATACACTCATTTTTGCAAAATATTCGTCCTATATCAAAGTATTATTATTCAAAAATTGTCATAGTATAAAACATCTTATGCAAATAACTTTCTCTAATATTCTGTAACAAACTATTTTTATGAAGATATATTCTTTTATTTTTTAACGCTGTTCAAGATAAGCATTAGCACAAATAGTCTTATTACTTAGTTCTTTATAAGTAGAAGGGAAATAAGGAAATATACTAAGCTAAAGCGATAGTTAAATATTTTACAAACTGATTGCTATATGACTGAAATTCCTCTCCTTTGCTTGTCTGGGAGTAAAACAAAAGAAACAGGAATAACCAATTCCCGATTATTTTCCATGTAAAAGGCAGCTTGGGATCCATGGAGGATCCTGAACATATTTATCACTTTTTATTTGGGTATTTAACCGAATTTTCATTTTTGAGTTATGTTGTTCACATACATACATACATACATACATACATACATACATACATACATACATACATACATACATACATACATACATACATACATACATACATACATACACGCACACACATACATATGGACCTTTTTCTAAATATGCTTTTGTATACAGCGGACCCTAAAAGTGTATTTCCAATGCATTTGGTATCGAATGTTTGGGTAGTATACAGTACCTTCTCTATTTCTATTTCATGTACTAAGTAGGTAAAGTAAAAATAATATAAAGCATTTAAATTTATAGTGTAAACCACCCAATCAATCAATTTCTAATCACTTCGCTGAGTTTCTATGTACTATGGAGGTCAATAAACTCAAACACTCATTTCTAAATATTATAGATATATTTCGAAGTTGAACATCTTAGGATGCGCCCTGAACTATTTTGTCTGCTGGAACCCCAAGCACAAGCAATATGACCAAGGACCAGGCTGATTAGCACGTCATAGATAGTAGCGTCAGCATTATACAACGCGATACCATTCTGAGCAAAATCCAATGGCAAACTATGCGAAATGTGTTGCTTCTACAAAAACGTGTGTAGGGAAACAGTTTCACTTCTTTTATCTCTCTATAGCTCAAATGTACTTTTATCTAAAACGAATCAAAGAGCATTGCTATGATTAGTGCTCTCCTTGTCATCAATAAAAGCACGAGACAATACTCCTAAAATGCATTCAGCCTGAGAGAATGTGTTGTTCCTCCCCATATGGTAGGTACTAGCTGTTCGTGCCTGTTAGAAGAATGACCTTAGCGAAGATACAGTGAGCAAGCCTACCCTTGATAAACAGGTCAGCAAATAGTTTATTTTACAATAACAAACAGCTCTGCTTCTTTATCATTACATTTCAAGAATACACAGTAACGGTAAGTGACTCGCATCTAATTTCTCATTGGAAAATGCCATTCGTCAAGAACGGTTGCGCGACCTGTAGCTTCAAGTTGGGAAATAATTACCAAACATGGAGTATCCAAACGAAAGCCTAACTGTAGTTTACTTTATATTCATCCAGGCAGAAACGCAGGCTTAATCATTCTAAACAGGTAATCTCAAGGACAATGCCCTCATATTCATTGGTTCGTGACCTGGAATACTTACTCTTAATCAACCAAATTCCCAACAAAATGTTAATCAAGTAGCCTTTAGCAAGATTTATTAGGAAAAGAGGAACCACACATGCTTATAATTGGCAGTCTCTAAGGAGGTTGATTATCGTTAAAGCAAATCACATGGACACGAACTGTAAACTGCTCGGGGAGAAAGCAAGGTGAATCCGTACAGGGCTGATTCTGTTCCGGAAAGTGTTGTTCATTAGTTGGGCGTTTGAAAAAGGAGACGCGTCAACCGTCGGCAGGTGTTTGCTCGGTGCTATCATTTGTTTCGTAAAATGGAGAAGCGGTTCGCTGTTTATATTCTGTCTAGGTTTGATAAAGTAATCCATCTCCTCGGATTATTTGGTCCGTTTTACAAACAGCACACGCCAGCCGTTACCTGTAAGCTCATCTGTTGTCAGCGTAGCGGACCACGGCTTTTGCAAGTGTGCTAAAATCAATAATTTCTGTAGCTAAAACCTATTGATATAGTTTAGATACTAAAATATCTGATACATTCACACGACTTTCCCTATTTAATAGCACTTATTTTTATATCATGCAACAAACTATTATTACGAAATATCATTTACCGTCTATATGTCAAAATGTAATGACACAAAAAAAAAAATAAATAAATAAATAGTGTGTTTTAAAATGAAATACAAGGTAAAGTACTGAAATTATAAAACAGCAATAAATTAATGACACGAGTTAACACCATTCCCGATATGTAATATGTTCTAAAGGGAAACGCTGCCGATATCACCATGCAGTTAAAGGAAGTGGAACAACAAAAAAGCATGCATAGTTAATTAATTTCAAATAAAAAATAAATGATTTTTAATTAGAACCAAAATATATATTTATATATACTAGAATATGAATATATATATATATATATATATATAGTAGAATATTAACTTAAAAGTTAATGCAAAATCTCCTTTCCATATTCAAGGTACTTTATATTTTTACTTTCTCTGATATATATTAGGGAAAGCATTGTATTCCACCCAAAAATAAAATCTCGAAAGTTCAACGGAATAAATATTTTGAAGTCTCCTGAACACACACAAAAAAAAAAAAAAAAAAAAAAGAGAAAGAAAAATAAGGCATTTTCAGAAAAAGGTTCGTGTGTGTATGTATGTGTCTGTGTGTGTGCGTGACCCCAACTCGAAAATTTTGTTTAATACCAAACATGGTATTCAAGTTCAAATGTTTCACGGATGCGCCACTAATATTTAAAAAAATATATCCTTCTCCCCAAATTAACCTTGGCTTAGAAAATGTTTTTCAAACTTTGATCTTCTCACAAGCTGCTCTAACTATTTTGATTAACACACTACGTATTTAAGATATTTTCATGAGGTATGAAATGGATATCTTAAACATTCTGTGAATAACCTATGAATTACTATTCATTTTGGATGGTGTTGAAACCAATAACACGGAATATCTCGGAAATTATTATCTCCACAAAAATATATATTTGAAATAAATCGTGTGCTTTGACGATGTCTACATTTTTGTGTAGTAAGTTTTGTTTTTCTCTTACCGTTTAAGAGTTGTGCAAAAGTCATTCAGAATGTAGGGTTATTTCAAATAAATTAAATATGTAAATTCTATTCATCATGTAAATATCACTAATTTACATTACTTTAATCAAAATCGTTAGATCTGGTTTTGAAAAAATAAAAAAATCAGTAAATGCTCCATATAATGTGTGTAGTTTGGGTTGGAAGAATTTCCTGAAAATCTTCGTGTTGTATCCTTGAAAGTTACAAGTTTGGTATTCAACGGAGTTTTTTGTTTTTCAGTTATGCTGTTCACAACACAGACAAACACACACACGCACACATATACGCACACGTGCATACACGGAGCTCTCGCTAAAACTACTTTTATTAAATTCAGGGTTTCTCAAAACAGTATGTCTCGCGAGATGTCGTATGGAATTTTTAGGTGGAATACAATATCTTCTCTACCTACTGTGTTCGTATATATACAGAAAGTAAAAAGTGCATATTGCTTAGTATCATGTCCGAAAAGAGAAAACTAGAGAGAGATGGTATCTACAAATCATAATGTTATGAATTAATAAATAAGGTGTAGCCTCGGTTAGGGTTAAATCAATTAATATGTACTAAGGAACATTTTGTAAACAACGGTTTACTTACTTCTGAATCAACTATTGTGCATCAATAATAAAGTAAGGCCTTCCATTCAAAATATTGCTTCGAGCTTGTCTCTTCGAATTAATTTTACCGTACTCGGGCAATTCAGATTAAGCAATGTTTTGCTGGATGCATATACATTAGATTCACGTTGCCCCTTTCTTGGTTTCGCGTCTAAGTGTGCACATTATAGTCTTTAGTAGTACACATCAGTGCGATTGGGGTTTATTTGGAGTATTCCTCATTATTAGTGAGAAAAGTATGTATTTCACATCCTCAACTCGACTTATTGTGTAGTACCGCGAGATATTGAGTTAAGGCCTGTTTTGTTATTCTGTTGTCATGCATTCTTCTTATATGTTGGAAACACTGGTATTTAATATAATTTATCTTCTCCTCTATATAACCAAATGTTTGTGTATCAGGTATGTATTCTTTTAATGAATAACCTGATATTCTTTTAAGAAATTGCATCTCGGCTGTTCCTAATCTTCTGTTAGCTCTATTTAAGATCCAGTTTTCACTGATATACAAGTGCGTAGGGATAACCAGCACCGTATAAAATGTCATAATTGTATCTTTTCTGGTTTTATTTCTTGTCTAAAGTTGCACACATATGTTGGAGTTTATTTAATTGTTATTGTATATATTTTTGTCTTGATCATAGGATATCCAGCATTCCAAGAATTAAAAGTATGTAATTGTTTTATTGGTCGTCTCCTTAGCGCGGTGTTAGGGCAGCTGCTTGCCAGGCGGGAGACCTGGGTTTGATTCCCAGTACCGGTGTGGGGATTTTTCCCCCTCTGGGAGACCTGGACCGGGGTGCACTGAGTCTCGTGAGGTCCCTGGTGGGCCAATTGAGGAGATACTTGATGGAAAAGTAGCGGCTTCAGGTCGTGAAGACCGCATTCACTGGCCGGGGAGGTTTGAAGCGCTAACCACGTCTCACCCTTCAATACTGCTTCTGTGGACCGAGATGGGGACGCAGCGGCATGGTGGTGGGCCAAGGCTCTTCTTCAGCTGTGCCATAGCGAGAGTGGTTCTATTATTTCACGTTTATTACTATTTTAACCTTATTGGAAACTTTCCTTTGAACTTTTGTTTGGCTCTATTATTTCTAGTTTCAGAAAATGAATACTTTTTGGGGGCTAATAGGATTTTAATCAATTCACATATAATTTGAATGCTAGTTAGCATTTCTTTAAACCTATATTTAATGCACATATTTGTATCTATAAATTCAGTTTTCTCAAAACAACATTTTTGGATACATATGTACCAATTTGTCAGAAAATATGAGAGCTGAAAAGCTTAAGAAAGCAATACATTGCAAATTTTCCACATTTTTACTTTTTTGAAATTGCAAATAATTTTGTTTTAATTCCTACTGAAATTGTATTATAGCTAATTAGATTGAATAATTTAAGAGTAGTGGTAATTCAGCTCATTTAAGCTGTAATTTCCGTATGTTTCGAGTATTTTGTTCCCTTAAATTGGGTCACAAAATGTTAACGGGAATATTAGATGATAGAACGGCAAATTATCAACTTATATACTAAAAGGAGGGAGAACTTGGAAAAAATGCTTCTGTAACCAACTTCCCATGATTGTTATTGAAGCAGATTTTTTTAAATTCAGTTTATTTTTATTCTTCTTCTTCTTCCACTACAATAGAAAGCTATGTAGCCCGTTCCGTCTCAAAGTCATCTTCCCATCTGATTTTAAGACGTCCTTTCGTGCGCTGACTTTCTGGTTTATTATTTAAGGTAATGCACCTGTGAGATTCATAAATCCAACAGTTTTCAACTAATTAGCCTGACATTTTGAACCTGCATTTACGTTGTGCAGTTGTTACATGCCTTAAAATTTGGTTTATATATCATAAGTAGTTTTTGAACTATTGCTTTTTAAATTAAAAACCTGACGCCAAATTCAAAGCACCCCCCACGATGAAAAAGATGAAAAATTTTATTTTTTTACTTTTCAAAATATGCATTTGTGTATTTGTAACATAAGTATCATATGAAATTATTGTACCACAATTAGTTCAAGAGGTAAACATATTAAAGCAAGAAACAGACAAAAATTCAATAAATGTTATTACACATTTTACTTTAAAAATCAATATCTACAACAATATTAGTAATTTTAAAAAATCGTATGATCGAAACCTTTTATGCTTGTTAAGAATCTATTCTAAAACTTTAAAAGAACTTAAATAAATCTGCATCATGTGGAAAATTTTGAATGACAAGGAATGTTGAAAAACTGTAAACGAGCAAATCAGGTTTTAAAGTACAAAACATTTTCCCTCTAAGTTGCATACCTTCAAACAATCTAAAACCCTTCAGACACATAAGTTGGACCCTTCTGCCTCTTTCTTCTCTCCTCTGCAGCAGTTTTCTTCAATTTTTGTTTAGGAGAAGCAAATTATTTAATTATCATTTTATTATTGTTTTTCTACTGAAATATGAAGTTCATTATTTTATTACACAAGCACTGATGATATTAGAAAAAAATCAGCTCATAAATTTTCTTTTGTACCATTTTTATTCAAGCATACCAATTTTCAGCTTCTGTTTCGAAAACTGCATTGTGTGGAACAATTTAAAGTTATCATTATACTAACATTTTTACTTATTAGTGCAAATTATTGTATTTTCAACTTTAAATAGACATATTTAAGGCTAAATGTTATTGGTTAAATCCATATTTCGGATTTTCACCTATTTTTCACCATAGTGAAAAGGTTAATGCATCACCTCCACTTACAGTCATCCATTTAAATCTTCACGTGATACAGTTTAAAGCTCCGCATGGTAATAAAATTAACAGGAAATTGAACTACAAGCATTACATTATTTAATTAGGCATTTTTTTTCATTTTTTACTCTTTTTGATCAAATTTCACAGATGTAAGTATTTCATAGAGATTTTGAGTATTTTGAAATTATAACTCCAAAGTACGACAGCTGACAAGGAACCCTAGCCTACCGCCCGGCCGCTGTGCCTCTCATCTCGATCCATGACAGACATTTTGCATGGGGTGTAGTATTGGAGGATGAGATGTGGTCAGCGCCTCGAACCCCCGCCCCCGACCGATTAATGCGGTCCTCATGATCTGGAGCCACTACTTCTCCACTCCATCAAGTAGCTCCTCAATTGGCCCCCATCCAGGAACCTCACAAGTCTGAGTGCACCTCAGGTCAGGTCTCCCAGTGGGGGAAAAATCCCCACGCCGGTATCGGGAATCGAAGCCAGAGTTCCCAATTGGCAAGCAGCTGCGCCACCACCGCTCTAAGAAGACGACCTTGTTTTGAAATTAGCTGTATAATATTGATAAGCGTGTACTTCTATAGTCGCCACCAAATTGGCGATAACATTAGGATTCAGAGAAGGGATGTTATATCATTAACAACTGATAAGATTACTTTTCTGCATATTGATATACGTTTTCCCTCACCCAAAAAACTTAAAGTGGAACCTATATGTGTAGAATCTTCATATCCAATAGCTTAACCTTTATTTAATTGTGTATGTTAAGGGCTTCTGCATAATGTAGCTTTTATGTTATTAAGTGCCTATTACACCAATGCTTTCGGTAATCTATTTTCCGCTACTTCTGCTAATATGTTGTTCCAGTGGTTTTTTTGTTGTTTGTTTTTTTGTTTTTTATTTTATAATTTTAGCTCTAATAGGCTCTAAGCTTTTAAAATCAAGAGCCTATGTTTTATTTATTGATATTTTGAAGTTATACCTGCTTGCTACATTGCTCAATATATAAACTGCTCTTTGTATATTATCTTGTGCATTTATCAAAAATGCCTGGTCATCTGAAGATTAATTATTTCAGTTAAAAAATTAACCTGCAACATCGGCTAAGCCAGCTTGCTAATATTCTTAAAAGAGTTCATATTTTTGCATAATTGAAGTGCAAGATGATTCTCCATAATCAAGGCTATGTGCCTACTTACCAGAAAGCTAAAGATATGAAAGGCAATTAAAATTTCTAGCTAAGTAAAAGGATTCATCCATAAAAAGCAAGAACATTGCGGAACTGAAAACTGAAAAGCGTGTTTTAAAAATGGTTGTTGATTATTTCTTTGCTCGTTACCGAGGTGCTTTGCACGTTTTAATACTCAATTGATATTTCGTCCAGCTCATGTGTTGGTAGCACAGTTAATCACCCGCCTGAAAAGTAGAACATTAATTCCGAAGTCTTTTTCAGGAACTTTTCACTGCTTGCTGCTGGCGTTGACGAATGGTGCGCCATATTTTCCTGCATCCCCTCTGTCCAGCAGATGGCGTCATTTAAAATCATTACGTGATTCCCAGCTAGTGTTAAATTAGCTACCGCGTGTGTGCATGTCACTGCTGCGATGGAATTTGATAAACACGCAATTAATATCTTTCCATATTTGAGTAATACATATAGTGCAACATAATCATTCATGTGCCCTTAGCTGCAAGGGCAATTCGTCTTCCAGTCAAACATTCATATGTGTGCTATTGCAATTACTTAACATCGTCGTGTCAACTCAAATCAGAGCAACATATCTGCTTTAGCAACTAGTTGCAGTTGGCCAGCTCAAGAAAGTGCTGGGGTTTTTCTTTCTAAGATAACAACAAAAGCAACTCACTTTATACCTGCGATAGTAAAATATTTAGAATATACAGAAAAGCTTTAAGTATATGTGCTTATACTATATGAGCTCCGTTTCTTGGGAGCTAGCCCACCTGCTTTTCAGCAGTGATGTCAAATAAAGAAAGTTTCTTTTTTTCTGTGAGGCTCTCAGCCATTATGATCAATGGATTATCTAATCTACTGCGTTCCAGCTGCACTATTAAACGAAACCCAGGACACATGTATGTGCAGGAATTCTGCTACAAGTAAAATGGAACCTTAGCATTGAAGCCACTAGGGTGTATAGCATACTTCATGTCTCAATGTTATCGCTTTGCTCTGCTTCCGAAGTTGCGCGAAACCTACATAATGAAGACTAGGGAGCCGAGCGCCCAATAAAAGGTGCGCACGTAGTATGCGCAAACCCTGAAGCACTTGGCACATGCAACACCCAACTTCACAACTGCATCATTTATCCAATGCGCATATTGTCGTTTACATTTGTGTTTAACATACACCAACGCTTAATAATAGGTATAGATACTCATGTGTTTCCTGCATTACTCATTATTATACCGCTATTTATAAGGCTGACCGACATGTACAATCACCGCTATGGGCAGCTAAAACTGATGCAGTCATTATTTATTACACCTAACGTTTCCATTGTAATTAATTGTATTTCGATAGCGATGAGACACTCCAATGTACCTTGTCAGATAACCTGTATTGCTTTTTTGTTTATTGTTTAGATTGTGGTATATAATAAAAACAGCATTTTGTTCTTAATTACATTCCTGTAAAGTAACGCTTATTTTGTTAGGATTCCAGTACATCAAGATTAGCAGAAAGGGTCTTACCTCATAGTTCCTTGTAAGTAGGGGGATATTAGGGAATAAACTAGAATAATAAGTTGCTAGTCAAGCCATAAAAGCAGGTTTTTATGTGATCAAAATTTGGTTCCCATTGCTTGAGCAGGAGTAACACAAAAGAAAAGCGAACACCAAATTCCCGACTTTATAATTGAAATAACAAGGATTAAGGAATATCTCGGAAATGGTTAATTCTACAAAATATGTATATGACATAAACTACGTGTCTTAACGAGATCTACATTTTTTGTGTAGTCACATTTTGTCTACCTATAAAGGTTTAGCAATTATATAAACTCATCCAGACTGAAAAAGACTTCAGAGGTTGTTCCCAGATAATTCAAGAAAAGTTAAGAATATATTAAATATATTTTCATTCAAATTATTAGGAACCATTTTTGAGAAAAAACAAATGTTCAAAAAGTGCTTTATGTAAAGGGTAGTTGGAGTTAGAGTTTTCCTGAAAATCTTAGTAGTATTGTATCCTTGAGTAATGCTGTATTTAAATAATAAGTTTGGTATTTAACGGAATTTTCACTTTGAGTTATCATGCTGCTCACAGACACACACTCACACAAATACACACAAACACACACACACATACACACACACTCAAAGGCATCTTTTTTCTAAAATACTTATTCTTTTTCGAGGTTTACGAGATCTCAAAACTAATATTTCAGGTGAAATATCGGTATTAACATTTTGGTTGGAGTACAATGCTTTCTCACTCACGTGGTATGCATACGTGGTAAGGAAAATAAATTGTTGCTGCAAATTCAGCCTTACTGTTGTAGTTTCGACGTGAATAAGATTTATAAAAAAGGTAAATCGTTTTCCGGGGCCGTAGTATATTTTGTTATGTTTCTTGTTCATTAAGCTCATTAATGTGTTTATTTATTTTTTCGCTTTCAACAGGAAATTATTCCGAATATCAGAAAGTAGTTTACAACGAAGGACAAAACTTCATAACATAAAAGTTTAGAAACTATTACGACGACTCTGCAATTGGAAATCTGCCACGGCCCGACAGTGCTAATAGATTACGCTATACATGGAAATCTATATCTATCACACACACCAAACTTCGGCAATGAAGGTTCAGTCGTATGGGGGAAGGTCAAGAACCTCTTTTGGTTCGTGAATCAGTAATCCCCGTATCCTTAAAACGTATAAAAATGATCCTACAGCACGAGAAAATGTCAATATCAAGCAGCTGCTTCAAAATCAAAGTGATTTGATAAAAAGGGTATAACTAGTATTATATATACATGTAAAAAGAATTGTTTTGATAATTCTTTCACCCTATTCAAAACCATTAAGGCATACAACGAACGCATTAGAAATGCAAGATATGACAAATCCTCAGTTAAAGTATTTAAACTTCCATTCTAAATTTATTTCTTTATTAAAATGTAAGTTTTAGTGACCAAAAATAATGAATACTTAGACTGATTCCTCCCTTCTTTATGAGTTTTGTGCAAGCGACCTCAACATTTGTCACCGCGAGGCGTTCCCACTCTTCTTTGCGCTTTATAACACTTCCATCCCATGCTCTCAGGTTAAAATAACTATGACTTGTTTATGCCAACCTACTTGGGATGCTAATCAACCTGAAACCACAGCACTCTTAATAACCAAAATGAAGTAAAATGAAGTAAATATGGATGTAATGTTATATTTCCTCAATTAAATATACAAAAATCGGCATATATACCCCAAAAATGTTCATTTATTTAAATTGTACGTGCATGAAGCATGTAAAGCATGTAATGAAACATGTCAAAACCTCATTAATAATAACTATTCTAATACTATAGAAGTATGTACTGAAGTTTCTGGACGGTAAAAACTTCTAATAATCCTCAAGCGAGAATGTTTTGCTTCACTTCCTTTGAATTATGGTGAGGTTAACAAGCCTGTATGAAGAGAGAAAACTGTTAATATTAAATATCAATCAGAGAACCGACACGTTGTATTAATAGTTTAGGTTATTTTTCCCGATGGTCGCGAACTATAAATAAATATTTTACAAAGAGGTTAATTTGGTGGCTTGGGATTGCGAACTCCTCATATTCACGAACTTTTCCCCTATTTCATTGTAGGTATACATATGTTAAGTGTTTCTGCAGTAAGTTAAAACTATGCAGCTTTAATGTAATGAAACATCTATATGACTAAACAATACTCGATATTCCTACCCAGGATTCTTGCATCACCAAAGAATTTTGCACCATTTTCGAAATTGAAGGCCATAAGCGGGAAATTAAGGAAGTCTGACGTTCAGCGGATGTTTCATGCCCTTTTGGGAGAGTATTTATCTTGTATTATTACCTGGGGAAGCCAAAATATGACGTAAAGGGAATGATTAGCCATATAATGTCTATATCATCGTAATACAACAATTTAATAAAGAACTGGGAAACCTAAATGAAATGAACTAATCGTTCGCATTTTTAGGTAGGTTATAAATAGAAGGGAACACTTCACGCACTACGGCCTACTGATCTATTATGACTTATGACTTAACATCTCCCAGAAGGAATTGAAGCAACACAGGAAGAGGAAGTACTTACAATTTCAGACTCGAAGAACTGTCCCGCTGCTGGAGCTGACTAGACAAGTAGATGAACGACACGACAACCAAGCAACCCTCTAGTGCCCTCGAATATAACTTCTTCCTTTGAGCAAGCATCCGCGTCTTCTGTGGGGCACCGCCTACTTTCTAAACCTAGAAGCACACTAAAAGATGAGAAGGAAATGAAATGGTAGGGAAACGAAGGAAAGGAAATTATGGTAAAGGAGACACCACTCCCATAATTCGACTATAGATCAGGAAAAACCACGAAAAACTCAGTAGATGGGAATCGAACTCGGGACCTCCCGAGCCTAAGTCAGTTTGTAAAAGATACAACATATCTCCTAATATAACAGCTTTGAGGCAAAGCTCACTTAAACATATGACTCAAAATTTCGTTTCTTTTACTTCTAAAATAGATAAAGATATAGAGTTTGCACTAATATTCTTACAATAGGTGACCTCCTTTTTATCCTACCACGCACTCACTAAACCTGAAATTTGTTTTTATTCTCTCTACTGCATATCTATGTTGAGTAGATATTATAAAATAAAACTTCAGATACGTGCTCTGAGCAGCGGCGGAGTGGGTGAAGTGTTAGACGCTGAAATCCTCCTTACTAAAAAAAAAATGTAAGAATAGCTAAATCCGTTTTAATTTCAATTGCTCCACCAATCTATGAATATAAACATATTTTTAAAATATTTAAAACTTATGACTAATTAATATTTATAATTTTATTTGGTAAAATTAAATTCAAAATGTATGCTATATATACATATATACATATATTTACATATAGCTCCCCTTAATTTTTCCTGCCTATGTTATTGAGGGTCATGGATCATAGAAAAGTCTTTTGGAAAAAAATGTTTTTGCGTGTCTGTGAATAACATAACTCTAAAATGAGAATTTATATAAATTCCAATTTCATATTGAAGTCAGACAGCAACTAGAATGCAATATACAAGATTTCGAAAAAAATTGAGACATTTAATAATTCTTTTAACATGGCAAATGTGCCCTTTTCCCAAAAATGTCACCTAGGTAAAAATGTTATATTTTGAGATATAAATTTGAAATGTAAAATGTAATCATGAATTCCCACTTTAGCATAGCCCACTGCAATTCTCTTCATTCTTTTTTTAATTTGTTATACCTTGAAACCATTGGCGCTTACCAAAGATGAAAGGTATTCTTTAGTCAATATTTGAGACAGTGAGGGGGAATTAAGGATATCATGTGATTGCACCGGTAACTATCACAAACTGTCGACACACGTAACCGGCGTGAGCACCAGCAACGTGTTGAACCGTCTCAAAAGCCTCATATCAAAGAATATGTAGACATACACAATTTGTGTCAAATTATTTACTTCGTAGCAATAGCCCTCCGATCACCTGCGGTGCCATTGCAGTAAAAGCGGGCGTTAAACACTACAAAAAGAACTCCAGAAATGTGTCTTGTATGCTTAAGTGTTGCTATGAATATCCTCTAATGCAACAAATTTGCATATATATTTTCCTTTGGACTACTTTATAAACATAAAAGTCTATTTGTCATGCAAACATTTCATATTTTTCCACATAATGCACCTCCTAAGTTCTTTTGAAAAAAACCACAAAACAGAAACTCAGCTACTTCTACTTCTCCCCCTCTTCCAATGACATTTACCATCCCAATAAAGCGCCGTTAATGAAAATAAATATCGTTAAGTATTTATTTTCTGTGTCCAAAATAGGGTATATAAACAAACGCTCTTTGCAATAACTACATTTGGAATGTTGCACAGTGTGGAGTTGTCAGAATTATAAAAAATCTGATGTGTTTCATTCACATGACTTTCTCTATATCAATGCAACAAATTATTGTTAAAAAGCTTATGCTTCCATGTAATTCATGCTGATTAGCAGAAATATTCTTATTACTTTCTTCCTTGTAAATAGAAACGTCCAGGGAGGCGACACGAAGATTTTGAGAAAAATCCCCCCACACCCAACTATACTTTACATGGAACTTTTTTCGAAGATTTTGATCTTTTGAAAAATGGTTCTAACGATTTTGCTTACAATTTCATTAAATATATTTACCTGACAAATAAAATGTATATCTTGAATTTTCTGGGAATCGCCTCTGAAGAGTAGTTTATTCTGGATGAATTTTACTGAATTTTCAATAACTGCTAAACCGTAAGAGATGGACAAACACCTACTACACAAAAAATGAAGAGCACGTTACAACACACAATTTATGTTATATACATTTTTACTTTCTCTATAGGCACCATGTACATTGTGTATGAAGAATGTATTGCACTCCACCAAAAAATTCGATACCGAGATTTCACCGGAAATATATGTTTTAGGGTACCCTTTATCTAAAAAAAGCATTTTCGGAAAAAGGTCCGTGTGTGTGTGTGTCCGTGTGTCCGTGTGTCTGTGAACACGATAACTCAAAAACGAAAAGTCGGTAAAATACCAAACTTGGTATTTAAGTTTAGTATCTATCAGGGATGCGACACGAAGATTTTGAGAAACATCCCCCCACCCCCAACTACTCTTTACATGGAACTTTTTTCGAAAATTTTGATTTTCTCAAAAATGGCTCTAACGATTTTGATTAAAATTTCGTATATTAAAGATATTTACCTGACAAATAAAATGTATATCTTGAATTTTCTGGGAATCGCCTCTGAAGAGTAGTTTATTCTGTATGAATTTTACTAAATTTTGAATAACTGCTATCCGTAAGAGATGGAGAAACACTTACCATACAAAAAATATAGAGCACAATAAAACACACAATTTATGTTATGTTTTCGTGGAGTTCGTCGTTTTTGTGACATTCCTTGTTTTTGGGTTCTGCTATGAAAAACTTATACTTTTCTCACGCAGGAATTTGTCAACTGCAGTCCATACAAACAAAGGAACTTCAGTGACATAGCAACCAGCTTTTGATTATCACTTTAACCTATGGTACTCCCTTATTTCGCTTCTACTTACAAGGAAGCAAGTAATATGGCTATGTTAAGTTCGCCGTTTTTTTGACATTCCTTATATTTGGTTTCTGCTATGAAAAACTTATACATTTCTCATACAGGAACTTGTCAACTCCTATCCATATAAACAAAGGAACTTCATTGACATAGCAACCAGCTTTTGACTATCATTTTAACCTATGGTAGTTCCTTATTTCGCTTCTACTTACAAGGAAGCAAGCAATAAGGCTATTTCTGCTCATTTTTTCTGATTAGTATGAAGTATATAGAGGTAGAAGTATATAGAGGCTTTTTAAGAATAATTTGTTGCACAGATGTAGAGAAAGTCATGTGAATGATACACATCAGATTTTTACTTTCTCTATACTCACTATGTACATAGTGAATAGAGAATGTATTGCACTCCACCTAAAAATTCGATACAGAGATTTCACCGGAAATATATGCTTTAGGGTCCCCTGTATCCAAAAAAAGTATTTTCAGAAAAAGGTCCGTGTGTGTGTGTCCGTGTGTCTGTGTGTCCGTGTGTCCGTGTGTCAGTGTGTCCGTGTGTCTCTGAACACGATAACTCAAAAACGAAAAGTCGGTAAAATACCAAACTTGGTATTTAAGTTTAGTATCTTCCAGGGATGCGACACGAAGATTAAGAGAAAAATCCCCCCACCCCAAACTACCCCTTACATGGAACTTTTTTCGAAAATTTTGATTTTCTAAAAAATGGCTCTAACGATTTTCACTAAAATATCGTATATTGAAGTTATTTACCTGACAAATAAAATGTATATTTTGAATTTTCTGGGAATAGCCTCTGAAGACTACTTTATTCCGGATGAATTTTTCATAACTACTAAACCGTAAGAGATGGACAAAAACTTAACCCACAAAAAATGTAGAGCATGTTCAACCACACACTTTATATTATATACAGTTTTTTCGTGGAGTTGATCGTTTTTGAGATATTCTTTTTTCTTGGTTTCAGCTTTGAAAAACTTATACTTTTCTCATACAGGAATTTGTCAACTCCTGTCCATACAAACAAAGAAACATCATTCATATAGTAACGAGCTTTTGGTTTTCACTTTAACCTATGGTACTCCCTTATTTCGCTTCTACTTACAATAAAGCAAGAAATAAGAATATTTCTGCTAATTTTTCTCCATTAACATGAAATAAATTAAAGATAAGCTTATTAACAATAATAATTTACAGAGATATAGAGAAAGTCATGTGAATGGAACACATCAGATTTTTTTTTTTAATACTTTCTCTAGCCCCATATGTATAATGTACATAGGGATATAGAAGTAATGTATTCCACCCAAAAATTCGATACCGAGATTTCACCGGAAATACATGTTTTAGGACTTCCTGTATCCAAAAAGAAAAAAAGCATTTTCAGAAAAAGGTCCGTGTGTGTCTGTGTCCGTGTGTTTGTGAACACGATAACTCAAAAAGGAAAAGTAACTAAAATACAAAACTTGATATTTAAGTTTAGTATCCTCCAGGTGTGGGACAAGAACATTTTGAGAAAAATTCCCCCATCCCAAACTACCCTTTACATAGCACTTTTTTCGAAAATGTTGATTTTCTTAAAAACGGGTCTGACAATTTGGATTAAAAGGTCCTATATTAAAGATATTTACCTAGCAAATAAAATGTATATCTTGAATTTTCTTGGAATAGCTTCTGATGACCTGTTTATTCTGGATGAATTTTGCTTAATTTGGCATAACTAGTAAACCGTAAGAGATAGACAAAAACTTACTATACAAACAATTTAGGTCTTGTTAAAATACACAAGTTACGTCATATACATTTTTCTCGTGGAGCTTACCGTTTTCGAGGTATTCATTGTTTTTGTTTTCAGTTGTGAAGTACTTATACTTTTCTCAGACGGGAGTGTCCGTTTTTCTTTTGTTCTACTCCTGGCCAAGAAAAGAAGCGATTTTTGATGACAATCGCATAACGACAGCTTTTAAAACATTTGACTATTGGTTTAGCCTAGTGTATTCCCTTATTTTCTTCCTACTTATACGGAACTAAATAATAAGAACATTGTGCTAATGAGTACCACGATTAGCAAGGTGCAGAAAGAAGAAGAATCTGATGTATGAAGTTTGTAGAACAGCTAGAGAAAGTCAGGTGAGTGTAACACATCAGATTTTTACTTTTTCCATACGCACTATATATATAGTGTATAGAGAAAGTATTGCACTCCACCAAAAATTCGATACCGAGATTTCACCGGAAATATATGTTTTAGGGTCCCCAATATCCAAAAAAAGCATTTTCACAAAAAGGTCCGTGTGTATGTGTGTGTGTGTGTCCGTGTGTCTGTGTGTCCGTGTGTCTGTGAACACGATAACTCAAAAACGAAAAGTCGGTAAAATACCAAACTTGGTATTTAAGTTTAGTATCTTCCAGGGATGCGACAGGAAAATTTTGAGAAAAATCCCACCCCCAACTACCCTTTTGATTTTCTCAAAAATGGCTCTAACGATTTTGATTAAAACTTCGTATATTAAACATATTTACCTGACAAATAAAATGTATATTTGAATTTTCTGAGAATAGCCTCTGAACACTACTTTATTCTCGATGAATTTTGCATAACTACTAAACTGTAAGAGATATACAAAAACTTAACACACAAAAAATGTAGAGCTCGTTAAAACACATAATTTATGTTATATAAATTTTTTCGTGGAGTTGATCGTTTTTGAGATATTCCTTTTTCTTGGTTTCAGCTTTGAAAAACTTATACATTCTCATACAGGAATTTGTCAACTCCTGTCCACACAAACAACGGAGCATCAGTCACATAGCAACAAGCTTTTGGCTTTCACTTTAACCTATGGTACTCCCTTATTTCGCTTGTATTTACAATAAAGCAAGGATTAAGACTATTTCTGCTAACTTTCCTCGAATAACACGAAATAAATAAAATATAAGCTTATTAACAATAATTCGTTACAGAGAGATAGAGAAAGTCATGTGAATGGAAGACATCAGATTTTTACTTTCTCTATACGAACTATGTACATAGTGTATAGAGAAGGTATTGCACTCCACCAAAAAAGTCGATACCGAGATTTCACCTGAAATATATGTTTTAGGGTCCCCTTTATCTAAAAAAAAGTATTTTCAGAAAAAGGTCCGTGTGTCCGTGTGTCTGTGAACACGATAACTCAAAAACGAAAAGCCGGTGTGATACCTAACTTGGTATTTAAGTTTAGAGTCTTCCAGGGATGCAACACGAAGATTTTGAGAAAAATCCCCCCACCCCAAATACCCTTTACATGGAACTTTTTTCGAAAATTTTGATTTTCTAAAAAATGACTCTAACGATTTTGATTAAAATATCGTATATTAAAGATATTTACCTAACAAATAAGATGTATATTTTGAATTTTCTGGAAATAGCCTTGGAAGACTATTTTATTCTGAGGAAATTTTTATAACTGCTAAACCGTAAGGGATAGACAAAAACTTACCACACAAAAAATGTAGAGCACATTAAAGCACACATTTTGTGTACATAATGTTTTTAGAGTTAATCGTCTTTTAGATATTCTTTGTTTTTGTTTTCAGGTTCGAAAATACCGCCTGCGGTGCCATTAGTGGTTAAAGCGGGCGTTAAACACTACCAAAAAAAAAAAAAAAAAGGTTCGAAAATCTTTACTTTTCCATACAGGAATTTGTCAACTCCTGTCCATACAAACAAAGGAACTTCAGTCACATAGTAACCAGCTTTTGACTATCGCTTTAACCTATGCTATTCCCTTATTTCCTTTCTACTTACAAGGAAGAAAGTAATAAGACTATTTCTGCTATTTTTTCTAGATTAGCATGAAGTAAATAGAAGCATAAACTTTTTAACTACAATTTGTTGCAGAGATGTAGAGAAAGTCATCTGAATGGAACACATCAGATTTTTACGTTCTCTATACGTACTATGTGCAAAGTGTATAGAGAAGGTATTGTAATACACCCAAAAATTCGATACCGAGATTTCTCCGGAAATACAAGTTTTAAAACACCCTGAATACAAAAAAAGCATTTTTACAAAAATGTCGTGTGTGTGTGTGCCTGTCTCTCTGTGTGTGTGTCTATGTGTGTGTGTATCTGTGGGCATCATAGTTCAAAAACAGAAAGAGCGTTATACCAAATTCCAAACTTGGTATTTAAGTTCAGTATCTTCCAAATATGCGACACGAAGGTTTTCAAGAAAATCTCCCACGCCAAACTTCCCTTCACATGGGAAAATTTTCAAAAATTTTGATTTTCTATAAAGTGGCTCTAACGATTTTGATTAAAATATCGTATATTAAAGATGTATACCTGACGAATAATATGTAAACCTTAAATTTTCTGGGAATAGCCTCTGAAGACCACTTTACTCTGGATGAATTCTACGGAATTGTGAATAACTGGTAAACGTAAGAGATAGACAAAGACTTGCCACACAAAAATTGTAGAGCATATTAAGACAGACAATTTATGTCATATACATTTTTTTCCTGGAGTTGATCGTTTTTTAGGTATTCATTGTTTTTGTTTTCAGCTTGGAAAAAAATAATTTTCTCATACAGGAATTTGTCAACTCCTGTCCACACAAACAAAGGAACTTCATCACATATTAACCAGCTTTGGACTATCACTTTAACCTATGGTACTCCTTATTTCGCTTCTATTTACAAGGTAGCAAGTAATAAGACTATTTCTACTAATTGTTTCTCGATGAGCATGAAATAATTGAAGCTAAGTTTTTTAACAATAGTTTGTTGCATAGATGTAGAGAAAGTTATGGAACACATCATATTTTATTTCTTCTTATTCGTTTTTTTTTTTTGTCTATGTTGTTTTAAACAATGGATCAGCTAAAATTCCAAGAAAGTATCTGTACTTTCCGCAAGTTCACCTTTTGTTACAAGATTACCATGCTTTCACAAATAGACTGCTCGGCTATATTCCACAGACCTTCAGAAATATGACTAAACAATTTCTGTTATAAGTAAATGTTAAAGTTAGCCATTGAAATGTTCTGGTTCCATCACATACACACACATGTTGTATTTTTTGTTTTAAATACAGTTCCGGAGTCTGGTCGGGACTCCGGCGCTGTATACCCTACTTTTTATTTATATAATTTGTTTACTTTGATTACTGTATGGTTACTTAATTTCTGTTTTACTTTTTACACACACATACACAAACATATAACACCCATGTCCAAGGCGGGACTCGAACCCACGATCCCCTGCGCTGCGAAACACCAAAGCGAGAGGCTTTGGCGAGGGCGGCCATGGGGACCGGCTTTTGTTGGGGACTTCTCAACCTGCTGTTGGCCGCGCCGTGGCCCAGTGGATAGACCAATCGCTTCTCACCTAAGCGGCCCGGATTCGATTCCAAGCGACCGTATGTGAGATGTGTGGTGCACAGAGGGAATCAGATGCGGGTTTTCTCCGGGTTCTCCGGCTTCCCCCGCCATCGTATTCCATCTTCACTCCATGTATCAGCAGTGTCATTGCCTGCGGTGTCACAAGTAGTAAAAGTGGACGTAAACACGACAAAAAAAAAAAAAAAAAAAAAAAAAAAAAAGCAAACCTGCTGCTATTTATACCTGGGCTTCAAAAGTCGGTTTAAGATCAATAAGGCTCGGAACTTGAGACCTGGTGTGTCCTGCGGTCAAATGGTTCTACAGAACGTAAGGCACTAACATAAGTGTGCCCAATGACTGATAGTAGTTGTTTGTTCACATTAAATATGGACCGCACTGTGACCGAGTGGTTAGATCACTCGCCTCTGACAGGCCTCTGGCCGGGGTTCGATCCCAAGCGACCGCATGCGAGATTTCTGGTGCGGGTTTTCTCCTGGTCTGCCGGTTTCCCCCGGCATCGCATACCACCGGTGCTCCATCATCATTCATGTATCATCAGTGCCACCACCTGTGGTGCTATAAATAGTTAGAGCGGGCGTTAAACACTACCAAAAAACAAATTAAATGTCAAACTTCAAATTTATCAGCCTTAATGATGAAACTAACAGGTTAAAGAAATGGAAGGTGGAACAAAAATGTGATCATTAACGCTCAACATCTTCCAGGTATTCCACCACTAAGCTATTATTTACATTGAAACTTTTCTTTTTGTTGATTATTTTTTCAAAAATGGCTAAATATTTTTAATAAAATACCATATATTAGATATTTTCATCCCGAATAAAAGATATGTTTTGACTTTTCTGGGGCTAACGTGTCAAGTCTTCTTCGCCCTGATGACTTATTTTTATAATTGATAAACCATAAGAAATGGACAAAATTCTTACTACACAAATAACATAGATCGCTTTAAACTCAGAAGTTATGAAAAATACAATGGTTTGTGGTGTAATTTTATGAGCTATTGTTTGCTATTAATTTTATTTAAAAAAAAATCTTGTTCTTTTTTCCCTTTTTTTCTTGTGATTATGCAAAGGGCATCGAGTTTCAAAGACATTACATAGCGACATATGTTTAAATGTGTGGCCATATCTTTGCCGGTTGTATCGTATGACGAAATGCGTAAATGCAAATTGAAGATTTATCTGGTTTAAAATAAGTAGATAGTAATAAGCGTTTGCGATTTCTGTTTATAAAAGTTTGAGAAAAGAAAGTCATGTGAATACAACAAATCAGAATATTTACTTTCTCTAGCCCCATATGACCAATGTACATAGGGATAGAGAAGTGTTGTATTCCAACCAAATTCGAAGTCGAGATTTCACCGGAAATACATGTTTTATGACCCCCTGAATCTAAAAAAGCATTTTCAGAAACAGGTACTGTGGGTGTATGTGTGTGTGTGTGTGTGTGTGTGTGTGTGTGTGTGTGGGTATGTGGACAATATAGATCAAAAACGAAAAGACCGTTAAATGCCAAACTTGGTATCTTCCAAGGATGCAAGACGAAGATTTCCAAGAAAATCCCTCCACTCCAACTACCCTTTACATGGAACATTTTTCGAAAATTTTGTTTTTCTTAAAAATGACCCTAAAGATTTTGATTAAAATACCACATATTAAAGTCATATCTATCACAACTAAAATGTATATCTTGAATTTTCTGGGAATAGCTTCTAAAGACCTGTTTATTCTGAATGAATGTTGATTAATTTAGTATAACTAGTAAACCGTAAGAGATAGACAAAAACCTACTATGCAAAAAATGTAGATCTTGTTAAAATACACAAATTATGTTACATACATTTTTGTTCGTGGAGCTTTTTTCTCTAGGTATTCCTTTTTATTAGTTTCAATTGTGAAGTACCTATACTTTTCTCAGACGGAAGTGTCCGTTTTTCTTTTGTTCTACTCCTGGCCAAGCAAAGAAGCGATTTGCAGGTACAATCACATAACGACAGCTTTTAAAACATTTGACTATTATTTTAGCCTAGTGCACTCCCTTAGTTCCAGTATACTTATTAGGTACTAAGTAATAAAATTCTGCTAATATTTATCTTGATTAGTATGGTGTTGAAAGAAGAATTGTCTTTTGTAAGAAGTAGAGTAGCTAGAGAAAGTCATGTGAGTAACGCATCAGATATTTTTTTTTATTTTGGAAAACTTGAAATT
This sequence comes from Hymenopus coronatus, assembly GCA_030762935.1. Classification (NCBI taxonomy): domain Eukaryota; kingdom Metazoa; phylum Arthropoda; class Insecta; order Mantodea; family Hymenopodidae; genus Hymenopus; species Hymenopus coronatus. Next base: position 100,303,952 of record CM060894.1, on the reverse strand, counting down.
ATTTAAACATAACTACTTATTTTAAGTTTTATTTGATTGGATTGTTGGTGTTTCCTAGTCAACACTTATGCGAAATATGCTCTGCTAAATAAAAAAAATGAGCACCAGACTTTTCATTCAGATGTATAGTAAAATTACGCAACATTAGAGCCTAACAACACATTGGAGTTTCAGTTTTAGATAATTAAAAGAAAAAGTAATACAAAATACTGTAGTTCCCAGATAACTCTACAGAATGACTGAAGCCCAGCAGTTAAATTGCTTTTCTCCTTGTCATTTAACAACACCCTTCATTCAGGTAAGGACGGCGTGGAGATATTTTATATAAACCAACGTTGCTTACATGACGTCATGCAGGAGAAATAAATTGGTAGTGCCGTGGCAGGGCAGCAATTTTATATGGTCCAGCATCCCCTAATTAATGTCCCTCTGTCATTCGGGTTTAATTAGGCAATAGCTAATTAGTTTTGGGCAGTAATCCCTCATTATTCGATCAATTAGTTCAACATGGGACGTATGTGACAACATTTAACTTCCACGGTATCATTTTTGTTTCTGTCTTTTAAAGTGAAAGCAGACTTTATTGGTGTTTGATAAGTACTCATTGCGCTGTAATATTCAAAATGTTATACAAATAAGAGCGGGGTTAGAGCATTTCGAGGGTTTGTATAACACATTGGAATGACGCAACAACTTTAGTATTTCCTTTAAAATACCAGTGCACCAGTAGAAACATAGGTATCTGTAATTTTCACAATCATTTCTCTATCCTTTCTTCAACCATCTCTTTTTAAAAAAAATATTCGGCTAACTAATTCATGTTAGTTGTGATAAACATATGTAAAACATATCCTTGGAGAAAAAAAAAAAAACCGGTAGGGGTTACGGCATGTTTAAGAAAGCTAATTTTTATGAGTTGTTAACTATGCGATGAATTTGAAATTTCATTCCCTTTGCATGATCAGGGTGAAAAAAGATATTTGCTATAAGAGAGAGAAAAATGCTTTAAATTGACACCAATAACAAAGTAATGGTTAAGTCCACCAAAAAAGTAATTTGACATACATTGTAAGTTTTAACGAAATCTGCACTTTGTGTAGCTTTATTTCTATCCTACGGCTTACCAGTAATATAAAAGTTATTCAGAAAGTAGAGAAATTCAGAGGCTACTCCCAGAAAGCTCAAGATATTCAATTCATTTTCATGAAAATATCTTGATTAAAATCGTTCAGCCATTTTTGAGAAATACAAACTGTTAGAAAAACGTTCCATTTAAAGGGTGGTGCATCGGTTGTATCCTTGAAAGATGCTAAACTTAAATATCAAGCATTGAATTTAAGGGTATTTTCAATTTTGAGTTATGGATTTAAAGGGCTTCAAAACATATTTTTCCTATGAGCTCCCGATATTTGTAATAGAATACAATACCTGGTATACTTACTATAGACAGTAAAGAAGTATTAATAACATTAATAACAATAATATAATATAATTACAACAATTTAAATATTTAGGAATGAAATTGGAAATATAAGCCAAGGTCACAAAATGACATTCAGTTATCTGCAAAAATAATAATAAAAAAAATCGCTAAAAAAAAACAGAAAAGAAACAGTCATAATATAATACAGTCATAGTATATTAGACTCAAACAAATATGTTGACGAGGTTGTTGCGAACTTAGCAGGCTATGAAAGAATATACAGGAAAAATCGAGAACATTAGGCAAGAGTTAAAGATATTCAGTCTTAATGATAATATAAAAGAATCCAAAACACGTATTATTAGCGAATTCTAAGAATGAACATTATCGGCTTGTATAAAATCTAAAAGAAGAGACTGTGAGGACATCCATAAAAGAGATGGATGGGCGAAGTCGACACATTTTATGGTCGATTAGGCCAATAGGCCTAAACCGCATTACGATGAACTGGGAACCCCTATTTTAAGTTACAAACAAATAAAAACCTTACCCTTAAGTAACATTAAACTATCCGTGTGTTACTCTAACGCACTAACAATATTGTAGCACACCCAGTTTGGCTAGGAATCACCCCTACACTGCGCATACTAGGGGTAGTAGTTTAATAGGTGAAAGTGTTCGCACAGGAGAGAGGTAAGCGGGAGGCCTCAGGGTTTTATGGTGCAGGAGGTGTACTTTTGGTTAGAACGATCAAGAGCCATGAATAAATGTGCAAGGATGCTAGAAGACACAGGGCTTATGCTATTAAGAAGTAAGGTGTAGATAGGCCATTTATTCAAGAGTCATGAATAAATAGAAGACACAGGGCTTTTGCTATTAAGAAGTAAGGTGTGGATAGGTGTGACAGAGCCCAAGGTTTACTCAAACTCCATTTAACTCACCTAAATAAAACTCCAAAATAAACTAAACAAACTAAAACTATGCCCGTCGGTCAGTACGTCTCACAACGTCAGCAGCTCGGATGAACAAGCCTCTCCTGACTTCAAGTCTCTTTCATGAAAGCATAACTATACATATCTTTATTCGGCCTGAAATTATTTTACCGTTTATGTGGACGTTTAGAAATCCAAAATATATTTCTGCAGGTTATATGCATCTAGACTGCAATCATCTGATTAACGTAGGTAGTAAGTTAAGTGCATCTATCTGAAAATAGGAAGTTGAATCAAATCTATAAAACTGATTTCAGTTAAGAATGGACAAACTTTGTGATGAACAACATACAATATTCCTATGTAAAGAATAAGCTATATAGATAGATATTTTATTTCACTGCTTAGTCATAGCCTAAGTCGAAATAATAACATAATATAACAATGATGCTACCCTGTCAGACTAATATTACAATGTTTATAGTATACAGCCAATGCACTAGCACAGTTATTAATCCCCCAATTACTAATGTTATGTGAGATACAGAGGAATCAGCAATATAAAGCATTTGGTTATATAATGTGATAAACACATTATTTAAACCCTTTATAATATAATGTTTCATAGTGATAACTCAATATATATTAACTATCCTGACCATAACTCATTCTATCTTAGTCTTTTTTAAAATCATTTACTGTGAATAAAGTCTCCAGTAACTCTGGTGCATTTTATGCTAGTCGTTAATTTTTCTATCAGGACAAGAAAATTTTCCTATGTCAGTTTTCTGTTTTCTATTTGTTATTTTTAATGGTTATCATTTCGTCTCCAACATAACGGAGTAAATATCGCTTTGTTTTATCTTTCCATGCAGATTGCGTCTATAGGCTCTAAAATTGCACATAACCTTGCTCATTTTCTACATTTTTATGAAGTTTTCCATTGACATCTGTATCGTGTTCCCCTCAGTTATACGATGCAAATCCAAAATGCCTAAATATTTCACTTTATATTTTTGAACATTTTTCACATGAGACATGCTTCGGACAGGCTTTTGGCTTTTACAAACTTTCTATGATACAAATAATTGAGAAGTTTATTTTTTTTTTTACTTTGGTAAACAATACAACTATTTTATAACACTCCTAAGGAGGAAGCTAAAGAATTTTGATCACTAAATGTAATCTTAATTGCTTGCTTTCTCCTAAAAGAAAGGGTTTTATTCTACATGTAGTGATATAATAAAAAGAAACATTTCCTTTATTATTGTGAAAATAACAAAAAGTGGGTAAAAACAAATAAAAGAGCATAGCAAATAGCTATGGACATCCTACATCAGAATGGAGTGAGTTAAAAAAGAATTGGTTACATAAATGTTTCTTTAATATAGATAATATTCGTGTGCGCATACCACTAACCAAGGGAAATAGGAAAGTTTCTATCACATAACAAATTCAAATTATCAATTTGTGCACTAATTTTTGTGTTGTGTTATGTTTTAATGTCTGTTATCAATTCTATTTTATAAAAGTAGTTTTAAAGCAACACCTCTCGTGTAAGTGTGTTGTTTAGAACGAGGGGAAAGAGAATGATGGTGAAGCCAGAGGCAGACACAGAGAATAACAGAGAGAATCACAATAACCAAAAACCGCGAGAGCAGCTTTGGTTCTTCTAGTATTGGCATAGATATGGGAAAGATTCAAAGGTTTAAACTGCAAATAAAAAAAAAAAAAAACTTTATTAACAAATGTGTGTTCATTGCTTTTGCAGCTCTTCAAGTATTTCGCCAAAAGTAAATTATTAGCTATAGATATTTGGTAATTGCAACACCGAAGCATGCGCCATATTTTCTGATGTGATATGCCAGCCGTCTTATCTAAATGCAAGTGCGGTCGCGTCTCTTAATTAACACCTCCCTGGAATTGTTGCAGGTGTTTGCACTTAAATATGTTATATCCTTACCAATCGTGGGTCATTGTAGCAGGTATCTGACTTCTCTGGTTGCAGAATAAGTGACTCACTTCCCAGTGAAGCTTCGGCGCTTACATATGCGAAGAGGCTATTAGCTGGCGGGTTCAAAATTTCTAAGCCAGATTGGCCCAACATGAGATCGCCCTTGACAAATAACAGTGGAGATATTTACTCAGAGAATTCCGCTACAGATGTTACCAGGTTCCCCGCATGCTTACGGACACCAGAGGAGAAACGGTAAAGCTGTTGAAAGGCAACCAATTAACTTCAAATAAAACATGAATGCATTTAAATCAGAAACAAGAGAAATTACGAGCATGGATACACAATAGCACTATCTCCTTAATACCCTCAATCTCAAACCACCTATCACCCTACAACCGTCCTAATCTTTCCTGGGATAAAGCCCTAACAAGGGCCATATAGTAATTGCAACTAGGCTCTCCACGAGCCTACCAGAATGCTGTTGTCGGAGAATAGTTGAGAAAGAATGCTCGGAGAGTGCAGTTGGATTAGATAGCAGTCGACCAAAAAGTGTAAAACCATCAAGCAACGAGAGATAAGCATTGGTCTGCAGCAATTGAAATACATATTTTGTTACACTTGTGTTAGGAGTAGAATACTTTTAACTGAACGGAATCTTAATACATGTGTCTTTGATCCAGCAGGATCAATTGATGAGAATGAAGGCATTTTTCAAGGGTAAATTTGGTTAAGACGTACAAATTTATGGGTGATAAATGTCAACTAAAATTCATTCCACAAACTTAGAATAAAGGAAATTAAGTACGGAATGCAGGAAATGAAATACAAAATTGAGAATCACTGAAGACTAAGGAAGGTGCAAATTTAGGAATCACCTAACGGAGACTAAGAGAGGAGAGTAATTGTTCCTCCTTTGAAATAAGGTGAGGGAAGAACCAGTTGACTTACGCGCGTCAAACCCATAAAAGACGACTACCGAGGACCTTGGTAGGGGCGACATCTACTAGCTTCTATCTTCTAATTCTCCAGGTTAGCGTGGCAGGACGTCGACGCCTCTCACAACCTCAGCCAAGCATCACAGCCCAGGCATACCCAATAACCCGTGGGTTCCGGGATCACCGCCACGCCGAGCCCAATGCTGCTTTCGGGAGCAGCTCAGATGTTCGGCCTGACGTACTTCTAGAAAATGCCCACACACCACACTTCACATACAATAAATGTCCTACATATTGGTTTTCTCAAAAATACCTCTAATGATTTTATTAAAATACCGTATATCAAAGATATTAACACGACAAATAAATTAATATGTATATATTCCTTGTTATTGGTTTCAGTTTTAAAACACTTCCACTTTTCTCATACGGGAATTTATCAGCTCCTGGCTATGCAAAAAAAAAAAAAAAAAAATGGATTTCAATCACACAGCAGCCAACCTTTAAAAGATTTGGCTATCATTTTAGCCTAGTGTATTCCGTTATTTCCTTCTACTTACAAGGAAGCAAATAATGAGACAATTTCTGTTAATGTTTATCTCGATTAGCATGAAGTAGATAGAAGCATAAGCTTTTTAACAATCATTTATTACAGATATGTAGAGAAAGTCATAGTTTTGCGTCTAAAATATATTTTAGTAAATGCTGAAAATATTACATATTATATTTTAAGCCTTTGGATGTATGTCCACGGGCATAAAGCACTTGAATTTACAAAATTATTAGGCAGTATAAATAAAGTTTTGAAATATAATTAATGTGAGTGTGAGGACGTTATACTCTCTCGCAACCCGCAAACGTCCACGTAATGCACCTGACGGTGAAACCATAGGAAACGCAGTGATGGATGAATGGGCGTGCTTCACATAACGTGGCTAATTCCCGTGTATTTTTCTTGAAGCGGCGTAACATTACATTTACCTAATGATCAGGTCCATAAATGTATTAGGAGGATGAATCTCAAATCTCAGCCTGAAGACATACGTGGCCAAATGCCGGTAATGGGAGTGAACTTAAATCTGACTAAGGACTTTTTGCCTAAAGCAAAACGTAGACACGGTCATTACATTTTTTTCAAATTAGTGAACTGTATCTGAAGAGTTTTCGATATTCTGAAACCGTTGATTGTACATGAACCCGAACTGTTTTTTTTTTTACGTATGTCCCATTTCTCAGGATGTACAAGAAAATGTTCAATTTCCGAAATGAGTAACGCTTACGTAAACAAAAGGTAAGAAAAATCTGATGTGTTCCATTCGCATGACTTTCTCTACTAGTTCTGCAAATAAACTATTCTTACAAAAGATTATTTTTTTATCTATCTAATGCTAATCATCATATATGTTGGCAGAATTTGTATTATAATTTGCTTCCTTGTAAGCATAATGGAAATAAGGTAATTAACTAGCCTAATGCGTAAGTCAGATGCTTTAAAAGCTGTCGCTATGCGATTGAGATTAACATTCGGTTCTCTAAGAGTAAAACAAAATAGTTATGAGCAAATGACATCACCCGCTTTGAGAACAGAATAGTTGAACTATTTTAAATTTGAAATAAATATCTCGGATATATGTAGTAACTACAAAACAAAAAACAAAACAAAAAAACAAAAAACAAAAAAACTGACAAATATTGTTGGTGTTTTAACGATATCTACACTTCATATGCGTAATTTCTTTGTCTGCTCTTACCGTTTACCAATTATACAAAAGATATCCGAAAAGAAAGGGTATTTAAAGCCATAATTCAGAAAATCAAAATTATTTTCGAGAAATGTTTCATGTAAAGGGTAGTTGGGGTGGCAAATTCTCCTGAAACTCTTCGTGTCGCATCCTTGAAAAAACTTTTGTGTTAAACGGACTTTGAGTTACCACTCACACATACACACACACACACACACACACACACACACACACAGATAGACGAACAAACAGAAGAATCTCTTTCTAAGAATATTTTTATTTTTGTATTCAGGGCGTCTCTAAACATATTTTGGGTGAAATCGGCATTTTCTATTGGAATACAATAGCCAACTTTCTACCAAATGAACATCGTACATACGCGCTAAAGAAAGTTAAAGTTTTATGCAAATATAGATTGTTGCTGTGCATATTAATACGAAAATTGTGGCTCATTTCTTTCTAGATCTTTATGTCACACTCCGATTCATCTTCCATTCTCTGTTCTTTCCATATCATAGTTTGCCTATGACCAAATGCACACGCCTGTTCCTTTCCGGCCCGTAATCGCCGCACGTGCATGAATGGTTTGATTTCCGTCTGTGTAACTGATAGTTGCACGCTCGTGTTCGGCTTCCTTTCCATTCTGTATCTGTTGTATAACTATATGAGTTCGTCTGCGGTGCCACAAGAAGTAAAAGCGGGCGTTAAACAGTACCAAAGCAAAGCGAATCCTGTATGAGTGGACACATGTGCAGTAGGTGGCCGCATTACTTCCAGGCAACGCACTGTGGGATTTTGGGACACCGTGTGTGATTTTCTGGTGTAACAATAACAGCTACTTCTGAGAGTCTCTTTCTGCATGATTGATAAAATACAAAGGGCTTGACCCAGAAAGTGAGTTTCGACTATGAGCTCGGAGCTTGCAGTTGCATGAGAGAGTGTTGCTTGTGATGTTGGTTAGTGCAATTATACTATGTGCAACAGTTAACATGTGTTTATTGTCTTCCTTGCAAACAACATAGTACAAAGAGATAACACTTGAATATTAACTATATACAATTAGATTTACAATAAATGTAGCTCACTTAACATCAATCAAATATGCAACAGTTAACATGTGTTTACTGTCTTCCTTGCAAACAACACAGTACAACGAGATAACACTTGAATATTAACTATATACAATTAGATTTACAATAAATGTAGCTCACTTGACATCAATCAAACATCCTCCCCAACCTGGCCAGTTGTAGGACGAGAAATAGTTGATTCTTCTGCTGTTCGTAGCACAAAAGCCCTGATTCTGCCATCTCAACCCTGATTGCTGATTGACAATCCACGCCTTCCTCCACAAGACTGAGCAAATTTTCTCTTGACTGGTGTAGGACGTAGGGAAACTTTTCAGAAGTGTGAGGTACTCCTTTTGCGATCTTCAGAAATAATTTTTTGCTCCTACCTCAATTGTTTCCCTTGAATATCAACCATATACAAATAGATAAACAATACATATAGTTCACTTGATATCATTCCGTAACAGAGAGAGAAGGGTTAAGGGGGGGGGGGAGCAGTCGACATCCACGAGCGTCGAAGCAACGAAATGCTGCTATAATATCGAAATAAGCAGTTTGCCTTAACCGTTTAGAATATTATTAACGGATTTCGTAATTTTCAAATAATTTTGCTGAAAAGCCTCCAGCTTCCTAAACACATTTACATTTTCAACTCCTTTTTATCAGTCCCTGTCGGTTTTTGTTTTCAACTCCATGAAGCGAAGTGAAAATTTTACTGTATCTTAAGCTTTGTATTAGCCTCTAAATGCAGATTTTCTGTTGCTTTATTATTTTTATATAAAATTAAACCAAATAAAAACTTAGCTTAATTTATTAAGGGAAAATGTTCAACATTTTAAAATGTAGTAACACTTAAACACAGCAATCACTAGAGACTCTCTGTCCATGCTTGTGCCCATCGTCATCCGGATCTGATAGCGCTTCGGTTCTCCTCTCATCCTTCCTCCCTGGAGTCACGTAATATGCTTACATGCGGGGACCCCGTCCATGTGTGATCCTAATCGTAAACAAAATCTTTTATTTCCGCACTTAACCTATTATGAACATTTGCAGTCTTGAAATCTTTACATATTGAAATCTTTTAAACTTGTATTTTCGAAATATTCTTAATTAAACTTTAACTTGAAGAAAACGACTCTCATGCAGGAATTCCATTAATTCCATTCTATTTCCTCTCCTGGTTAACTACTATTGCTTAGGTATATGATTGAGATCAAAATTTACCTCTAAGAGTCATTATAAGTAAATACAGAAATTCCAATAATTGGGGTGTGGCAAACAGATTTTAAAAATCTGATGTATACCATTCAAACGAATTTCTACACTTATTCTGCAACAAACTATTCTTATAAAAGCTTATTATTCTTATAATACATGCTAATCGATATTTAACTCTACAAAAAAAAAAATATATCTGGAATAAATGGTGCGCTTTAACGAAATCTCATTTTTTTTTTTTTTGCGAAGAAAGATTGTGTTTATCCCTTAAGGTTTACCACATATCCTATCCAAAAGTCATCCAGAATGAAGAGTACTTTAGAGGTGATTCCCAAAACATTCAAAATACACATTTAATTGAAAACCAAAGCATAATGGTTTTGTAATCAAAATCGTCAAAGCCATTTTTGAGAAAATGTAAAACATTTTTATGGTAAACGAAATGTATATCCTGAATTTTGTGGGAATAGCCTCTGAAGACCTCTTCATTTTGGATAATTTTTGTTTAAGCGATAAATCGTAAGAGATAGAAGAAAACTTAACTCTATGGCACAACAGTCCGCAAGGGACTAAAGTCATCCGCCCGGCCGCTGCATTCCCCTTCTCGAACCGAAGGCGTCATGAATGGGGTGCATTGTTTGAGGGTGAGACGTGATCAGCATTCCAGGTCCCTCTAGGCCGGTTAATGCGGTCTTCTCGATCTGGAGTCGCTACTTCTCAATCAAGTAGCTCCTCAATTGGACCTCCAGGGACCTCACGAAGATGAGTGCACCCCGGACCAGGTCTCCAAGAGGTGGAAAATTCCCTATGCCGGTACCGGGAATCCAACCCAAGTCTCCCGATTGGCAAACAACCGCGCTCCAACACACTAAGGAGACAACCACAAAACTTTCTTGTTAAAACAGACCACTTATGTGATATACAATTTTTACTAGAGTTAACGGTTTCCGATTGCGTGTTATTGGTTCCAATTGAGCAGTTCAATCCACAACTGTTAATACCTACTGACGTCACCCTGTTATTGCAAAAATAAGATCAGCTACTACTTGCCAGAGTGACATAAATCACGATTTTGCTACGACCTGGTGGGAAAGTTCAGCAAGCTGAAGCTAGCCAGTCAGCTGGTAAACTCGACGTGGGATAGACCATCTTCAAAAAGCACAGCGAAGCTCACTGTGTAGCTGCCTAGGAAGGCTTGGGCAAAAGCGGGGGCTATACACATTTCTTATAATTGTGAAAATGTACTTCTTGCTCGGGATAAACAGGCGTTTACTTTAGTACCAAATATTTTTCATGGCCTGTAATTTATCATTTACAAATTTAGAATTTAAAAACCGTAACTTAACAATGTAATGACTGTAATGATTGTAATGAATGCTAAATCAAATATATATTTATAATGATTGATAAAAAAACACTTATTATAATAAATGTTTTCAACTCTGCAATGTTTATGCAGTTTGCTAAAAGTTTGTTTATTTAAAGATTCTCTCTGGGGTTGTTTGAACATTGGTTTTGCTTAGAATTACTACAGTACACACTTTTAAGATGTTTAAACTTTTCTGGGGGGGGGGAAATCATCTATCTTTTCGTTCTTCGTTTGTTTACACCAAGCAAGTAAAGATAACACTTGTTTCACAGAGCGACTGGCTTTTAAAAGATTTCACTATGCTTTAGCCTAGTACTACCTCAGCTCATATACCCCTTATGCTTATAAAAAAGCAACTAATGAGGCTAATTCTGCTAATGCTTATCTCTTTTAACATTATATAAATAAAAGAGCAATCTTTTGTAAGAAAATGTTGTTTACGGAACAGCTAAAGAAAGTCGTATGAATAAAACACATACGATTTTTTTAGTTGTGCTGTACATATATTTGGACATTTTTAAACTGCTTTTTTTGTTTAGCGGTACTCAAAACTTGTTTTTCCGATGAAATATCGGTATCGTATTTTTGAGTAGAATGCAGCACCTTCTCTACCAACTAATACGTGGCAAAGAAAATAAAAATGTGTAAATATCGTTTAAAGAGCTTTTTAAATGTTTAAACACTTTACACAGTTAATGAAATTGAATCAGGAAGAACTGATACGTTTATTTGCATAAATAACTCAAAACGTCATATTTGAGAATTTTACACGTTCCGATCTTGAAACGAACTAAAATTATTATCATTATTATTATTATTATTATTATTATTATTATTATTATTATTAAAATGCCTACCTTCAGAAATCTCAACAGAAAACGCACCTACAGTATTTACGCATTTTAAATTAAAGAATTGTTACGCCAGATTGGTGAGTAATGTTATTTTCTGCCCATGCATTGGACAAAGCCAGAGGTCTGAATGCAATATAAGGCTATCGTTTATTGCAGTAACCCAAAAGGAAACCGGCATGGCAGCGTTGTCCCAACCTATAATCAATCTACATAAAAAATATGGACATAATTAAGTGTCACCAAAACGGGCATATCTAATGACAGTTTAAAAGTAAATTGTGGATTCCTGCCTTGAATAAGAATGTCCATGTATTCCTACAAACCTGGTTAAGATACCAGACGATTTGCAACTCTTATTTAAATGCCATTTAAATTTTTTAAAATTCAAGTAAATGTTTCTTTGTGAGTTGATGACATGTATATTAATGTTCACTTAAACTACAGGTTTTCTTTAGTAGCCATGTTGAATCAGTAAACTTAAACTGGACTTTTAGTAAATTCCAAAACCATTGAGCTCTTAGACTATTGATTTCTCTATCATTCACCTATAAGTACTCCCCTTGAGAGATTCCATCTAGAGATTTTAACAATTTTTAAGGTATTCTAAACTTAAAAAAAAAAAAAAAATTAAAGGGTTCGCGCGCGAGCGGGCGTGTGTTTGTGGGTGTATATATTTGTAACCTGTCTCTGTATGCGTATATGTGATAAGCATAACTAAAAAATGAAACTTCTTATAAATATCAAAATACGTATTTGAGATCAGAAATTACAAGAATGTGAGAGAAAGATTTTTCAATAAAACCACAAACTTCACATTAGATGGCAGCAATTTTTTTATTTCTTTTTCCCACAATTCGTTAACGAATATCATTAAAATACCGTGTATTTAATTTATTTTTAATATCAATAAAATACATATTTATTAAACTGCTGCAGGTTCGATTCCAGAGGACCGATTTGGGGTTTATGGTGAACAAAGCGGCTGGTTGGTTTTATCCGACTTCCCCGCTGTCCATTCCACATTCAAATCATCTTCTTCTCTTCTTCCTCACTCTTACCAGGCTTTGAGCTGATCACCCAGCGTGAGTACTCTCTGTTAGAGGCTAAAACTGCTCCTCGAGAGGCATATGACCCCAGGCGCTGACTTGTATGTCCTGGAGGGGTGTAAGTCCTCCAAATGAGGAGGATAAACTGGGATAGAAGAAAGTAAAAAATAAATTTTAATGTTTTTTACATGGGCTGTTAAATCCTCTTCATTCTGAATGAATTTTGTGCACTATTTTAATTGGTAAACCGCTGTGCGAGGCGATAAATTACTACACAAGAAATTAAGATATCTTTGAAACGCACACGCTTGTTGTAACATTAGCTGTTTCCGTGATATTCGTTGTTATTAGTTTAAACGGTTAAATATTTTCTAATTTTTGTCATACTAAGCCACCATTCGTTTGTTTCTCACAGTCATAAGCGTGCAATATAGAGTAGTTTGTAGAAGAATAATTAGAGAATGTCATGCGAATGTAGCAAAAACTATAGTAATAACTAAAATACTACTACTAATAATAATTGGAGTTCACTTAATATTACTTTTAAGTTGGAATTATATACTAAGCAAGTAGTATTGCTTAGGATATTAAACAAATACCTACTTATATTAGTTTAAAAAGGGCAGAAACAAGGGATTCTGCTGCTGATAGAAATGAGGCAACTTACGGAGGAACCATAAAACAAGATATAGATGGCAAATAATCTCTTATTCAATAAAGCTATCACGTATTTAGCACACTAATCTCAAAATAATAGGAATAATAAAGGAATAATTCGATGTCGAGATTTCACCGTAAGCCTATGTTTATGGTCCAAAAAAGATCCGTGCATGTGTGTGCGTGTGTGTGCATGGTGTGTGCGTCTGTGGACAGCATAGCTAAAAAAACATTAGGATAAATACCGAGCTCATTATATATATTATACTTATATTTAGTACTTTCCAAGAATGCGATACGAAGATTTTCAAGAATATTCTCCCACTCCAAACTATCGTTTACAGTGAAGTTTTTTTAAATGTTTTTTTCTCAAAAATGTCTGTAACGATGTTTATTAAAAGATCATATATTCAAGCTATTTACATCAAAAATAAAATTGATAGCTTGAATTTTCTGGGAATAGCCTCTGAAGACTTTTTTATTCTGGATGAAATTTACTGAATTTTACATAACTGATAAATCGTAAAAGATAAACAAAAACTTACTGCACACAAATGTAGATCTCGTTAAAACATAATTAAGTCATAAACATTTTTTATGTTGACTTGACCGTTTTTGAGACATTCTTTTATTATTGATTTCAATTGATTTCAATTTTAAACCACACGTAACTTTTCTCAAACCTCATTTCATCTTTCTTGTTTTACAGTTGGCTATGCAAACTGAATCGACCTCCAATTGTTTCAAATAGATTTTAAAATATTTGACTATCGTTTTAGCCTAGTTTATTTCTTATTCCCCTTCTACTTACAAGGAAGTAAGTAATAAGACAAAGTCTGCTGATGCTTATCTCGATTAGCATCTTTTGTAAGAATAGTCTGAATGTGGAACAAATAGAGAAAGTTATGTGGATGGAACATCAGATTTTTATAGTGAAAATAATTATTTCTTCTGTGTTTAAAGCTTTCAATATTAAAATTATCAATTTCTAAAAATACAATACTAATTATTTTACGTCTTATTAATAGCCTATACCAGGGGTGCTCAACTTATGTTACGTGCATCATTGAGTCACTGTCGGCTGTAATAAAAAGATTACAAAATAAGATAAATTAATATTTCTGTTATACAAAGTTATTTTAGAGCTAAACAAAAACAGAAACAAAGCATATATTTTAAGACATACATAAGCTTTAGTGTGATAATTCCAAAATTATTACGGAAGTTTAACTTCAGTCCTAAGACATAACACCAACTCGAAAATATTTTAATAGACAACAATGGGAAATGAGTGTATGTGGGGGTACATATTTCCACTTTATTAGAAGCCATTACTTCCAAGCTAGGCATCCAGCAGTGGACTAGCTTTGACTTACCTTTGGGAAGGTGGATTTTCTTCTGTATCTTATTTTTGAAAATCTGATGCATATCATTCACATCACTTTATTTATCTATTCTGCAAACAAATTATTCCTGATAACGCGAGCAAAAGTGTTCCTAGTTAGTTTTCTAGGAACTGACAGTCAAATCTTTTAATAGCTCACAATGAGAATGACAATCTCTTTACATGGCTAGGAGTAAAAGAAAAGAAAAAAATCATGATAACTTCATGTTCGAGAGAAATATAATCTTTTAACATTCAAACCATAAATATAATAACTCGGAAATGATTAGCTCCACAACAAACATTTATAGGTCATTCATTGCGCCCTTTATACCCAGTCATTCAGAACTTTCGTTGTTATTTACGTTATATTAGAGCAAATGCAAAGTTCTTTATACAACCATTGTTTAGCTTTTTATGAGCAGCGATAAAAACACATAAAAATCTGATGTGCAGTGCAATGTGAATGCAATATGGTTTTCTTCCTCTTAAGCAGTAGGGAAATAAGGGAATACGCAAGGCTAACGCGATAGTTAAATCTTTTAAAAGCTATCGCTACTGAAACAATTGGAATTCGGATCTCTTTGCATGGTTAGGAGTAAAAAAGAGAGGTATGGACGAAAGATGACTTTCCATTGCAGAAAAAATTAAGCAGTTTAAAACTGAAACCAATAACAAGGAATATCTTGGAAACGGTTAACTCCACAAAAAATGTTGATGACATAAATTGAGTGATTTAAATAGATGTTTTTTAATAGTTAGTTTTTGTCTATCTCTTACGGTTTACTAATTATACAAAAGTCATCCAAAATTAGGTCTTCAGAAACTACTCCCAGAAAATTCAAGATATACGCTTAATTTGTCATTAAAATATATGAAGCATATCGCGTTTTAATAAAAGTCACTAAATTCAATTTGAAGAAAAAAAGGTTCCATGTAAAGAGTATTTGAGAGTGGAGCAATTTTCTTGAAAATCTTCGTGTCGCATCCCTGGAAGACAGTTAATTTCAGTACCTAGTGTGGTATTTAGTGGACTTAGTTTTTAAGCTATTTGTCCCCCCCCCCACACGCACACATAGAAACACACCGGCATTTTTCTTAAAATACCTTTTTTTGGATTCAGGGGTCTCAAACTTGTATTTCTGGTGAAATATCGGTATAAAAATTTTGGAGGGAACACAATAAATTCTCTATGTGCACAGTAAGTGAAGAGAAAGTAAAAAGGGTGAATTTAATTTTAAAAAATTAAATACGTCTAATGCCATTCACTTTTCCGTAAGATTATCAATCAACTTTTATTCAAGATATTTCTTTCATTCTTCCTTCCTTCTTTTCTTTCTTTATTTCTATATTTTAACACTAAACTAAAAATAAATTACCCATATAGAAATATTAAACTTCGGATAATTGCAACTGAAGCACAGATAATTTTAAACAAAATTAAAATGTTAGTTGGCTTAATGATTATAAGGCTGTAGACGTACCAGATTATAATAAAAGTTTTCGGCATTTGGAGTTTAACCTTTTCACTGTTAACGTACCTTGCGCAAACAGCGGGCGCATATCAATGGGTTTATCGCGCTATATTCAAAATTTTCCGCGCGATTTCATCAAAGTCTTAAACAGGTGCTATCATTTACGAGCTTTGGTAACGTCTGCTAACTATCCGATCATGGTGCCACTCCTGTTGGTTTTTTCTATGAATGTAGGATATAATGAATACCGCATGCAGATTTCATATTGCACAATCTATTTGTCTCACTCTGCATTCACAGAATCCAAGACGAGTCACCAACAAACTGCAAAGCTAGCGTGCTCAAACAAATCATAACTGTATAAAATAAATGTAATTCGGGTACTTTTCTGTGTAAATTGAAAATTCGAAAATCTTGTTCGTATAATGAGTATATCACAGATTGATTTTTTTATGTATAAAATAAAGTTGCCAAGTCTTGTTGGGATTCTGGTGCTGTATTCCTTTTTCTTTTCCTTTTTCTCAATTTATTCCCATTTTACTCACATTTCCTATGTTTTTTTTTATTTGTTTACCCTTTTTTTGACTTAAAAGCACTACCACCACCACCACCGCCACCACCAGCAGCAGCACCAGCACCACCACCACCGCCACCACCAGCAGAACTACCACCACCACCACTACCACCTCCTTCGCCACGGCCACCACCAGCAGAAGCAGCTTCACCATCACCGCCACTGCCATCACCAGCAGCAGCAGCAGCACAACCACCACCACCACCCCACCACCAGCACCACCACCTCCACCGCCACCACCAGCAGCAGCAGCAGCACCACCACCACCTCCACCTCCACCGCCACCACCAGCAGCAGCAGCACCACCACCTCCACCGCCAACGCCACCACCAGCAGCAGCAGCAGCACCACCACCAACACCGCCACCACCACCACCACCACCATCGCCACCACCGCCACCACCAGCAGCAGCACCACCACCGCCACCACCAGCAGCACTACCACCACCACCACTACCGCCTCCTCCGCCACGGCCACCACCAGCAGCAACAGCACCACCATCACCGCCATCACCAGCAGCAGCACCACCACCACCACCAGCAGCAGCACCACCACCTCCACCGCCACCGCCACCACCAGCAGCAGCAGCACCACCACCAACACCGCCACCACCACACCGCCACCACCACACCACCACCAGCAGCGGCACCACCACCACCACCAGCACCACCACCACCACCACCACACCGCCACCACCAGCAACAGCAGCACCACCACCACCACCAGCATTACCACCACCACCGCCACCGCCACCACCAGCAGCAGCACCTCACCACCACCAAGACCGCCACCACCACCACCACCACCACCACCACCAAGACCGCCACCACCATCACCACCAACTCCAGCAGCAGCACCACCACCAACAGCACACCAGAAGCAGCACCACACCACCACCAACACCGCCACCACTACCACCAGCACCACTACCACCACCACCGCCACCACCAGCAGCAGCAGCACCACCACCACCACCGCCACCCCCAGCAGCAGCAGCACCACCACCACCACCTCCGCCACCACTACCATCACCAGGCAGCAGCAGCACCACCACTGCCACCACCACCTCCACCACCACTACCATCACCAGGCAGCAGCAGCACCACCACCGCCACCAGCAGCATCACCTCTACCGCCACCACACCACCTGCAGCAGCACCACGATTACCACCACCACCGCCACCAGCAGCATCAACACCACCACAACTCTAGTAGCAGCATTAGCACCACCACCACTGCCACCACTAGCAACACCACTACCGCCACCGCCACCACAGTGGCACCACCACCACCACTAGCAGCAGCACCACCACCACCACCGCCACCACCAGTAGCAGCAGCACCACCACCATTACTACCACCACTGCCAACATCAGCAGCACCACCACCACCACTACCACCACTGCCACCGCCACTGCCACTGCCACTATCTCTACCACTACCACCACTACTACTACTAATACTACTACTATTACTACTACTATTACTACCACTGTTAATGAGTTTGGTAGGAGTATGCTCCAGATATGCAACAAATTGTTTATTGAGGGGAATTACCCTACCTGCTGGGGAAAGGGCATTATTCATCCCATTTATAAAGGGAAGGGAACTATTGGAAATCCGGATAACTATAGGGGGGTTACTCTGTTGCCAATTATGGAAAAAATTTATTGTAGAGTGTTATATAACCGGATAAAGGACTGGGAATCTAAATTTGGCAAACTTTCAAAATTTCAAATGGGTTTCAGAGAAGGACACAGTACCATAGATGCCGCTTTTATATTAGACACTTTAAGGACGCAGCAACTGTTAGTTAAGCGGGGAAAGCTTCATTGTGCTTTTGTGGACTTTAAGAAGGCATTTGACTCTATCAATCGAAATGCATTATGGTACAAACTAGGCAGAAAGGGGTTATCAATTAAAATGGTTAGAGCATTGCAGGCAATATATCAAAATGTCCAATTCTGTGTGAAGTACGACAGAAACAGAGTGTCCGAGAGCTGCCGAAGCTATAGGGGAGTGAGGCAGGGCTGTATTTTATCTCCCTTGCTATTTAATCTCTTTGTGGATGATATTACTGATACAATGATAGCAGAGAATATTCAAGCACCAGTAGTAGCGGATTTGCAGATCCCAACACTTTTATACGCAGACGATTTAGTATTGTGCTCTACGACAGTAAACGGATTGCAACGAGGACTGGACAAACTTAAGAACTATTGCGATGAATGGCTACTTACAGTTAATGTGAATAAGACTAAGGCAATGACTTTCAAAAAGGGTTGTGTTTATAGCAGGGAGGAGACTTGGACATATGCAGGACAGATACTGGACAATGTTAAATCCTTTGTGTACTTAGGACTCACATTTACAATGAACGGAAAATGGACAAAACACATTGACATTACGAAACACAAGGCAAGGGTGAAAGCGGCGGAAGCTCTCCGGATACGCTGCAGAATTCCGAATATCTCCATAACCTTAATGGAAACTGTATACGGAGCGACAGTTAGATTCACGATGACATACGGAGGAGAAATATGGGGGTGGGAACAAACAGGGAATCTGGATCAAGTGAGGACCCAATTTTTGAAAGGAATTCTGGGTGTAGGGAGGGGTACGGCAAACTGCGGAATAATGAGGGAATTCGGGGTACATAGTGAAACGATAGAGTGCAAAATCAGAGCAGTTAAATATTGGATGAGAATCGTTCACGGAAACCAATCTCTAATTAGGGCAGTCTGCTACCGTGAACAGTTGCGAATGGAAGGTAATTTGACGTGGACATCAAAATTAAAGAAAGGGTTGGAAACCATTGGGATGGGAGACATTTGGATGGCGGGGCAGGAAAACAGGCGAAGTATTTGGAGAAAAATTAAGAAACGTCTCTGTGATATTGACAGACAGCAAATAATTGCGCAATGCACAGAGAAGGTGTCATTAGAAGTACAGTCTGGGCTGAAATCGGAGTGGGGTATGGAGCAATACATCAAAACAGGTACCAAACTCATTAGAGAGGGGCTCGCGTGGATTAGACTAGGAGCATGGAGGAGCACGAAAATTTCTGACGTGAATGGTATAAGAATCTGTCCCATTTGCGAGGAGGAAGAGTCGTGGACTCACATCTTGGCAAGATGTAGGGGTACGGAGGAATGGCGGGAAAAATATTTGCCGCGATTTTTTACCACTGCGAATGTAGGGATAGAAGCATGTTGGACGCTACTGGCAGGCACGGAAAACATGGACGGGCTAGGTAAATTTATACTTAAGGCAAGACAGCTGAGATCTGAGGAGGCTGCCAATAGAGAAGGGGGGGGGATAAGATCAACTAAACAAAAGTGACTACAATGTTCTACATACATGTATATTATATCAGACTTAGGTCACTGTTGTGCTAGGGTTGTATATATTATGTGTATATATGTCTTTTAAGTGTAATTATCTATGATAAGAGGGTGCATTTATGGAGGTGTACTCTGTGCTGTAAATTTAAATTGGTATATTTGAATATCTTTGTATCTTTATTTTCGGATTCACTCTTAATTTTTATTGTTGTTTAATATTGCTTTTGACTGTTCATTTCCTTTGTCTTTTTATTTTCGTGTGTACTCTTTTAATTCTTTGTTGTGGTTGTTGTTTTAATATTGTTTGTAATGTGTATTACAAAAGCACGTACGGTCTGTGGACCCGTGCGACTGTTGAAATTCTATGTATGATATTGCTATATTAATAAATACACTTATTCATTCATTCATTCATACTACCACTTCTACTACTACTACTACTACTGCTACTGCTACTACTACTATCACTACCACTACTATTACTACCACTTCTACTACTACTAATACTACTACTATTACTACTACTATTGCTACTACTACTACTGCTACTACCACTACTACTATTACTACCACCACTACTACTACCACCACTCTTACTACTACCACTACTACTACCACTACTACTACCACTACTACTACTACCACCGCTACTACCACTACTACTACCACCACTCTTACTACTACCACTACTACTACCACTACTACTACTACCACCGCTACTACCACTACTACTACCACCGCTACTACTACTACTACCACCACCACTACTACTACTACCACTAATACTACTACTACTACTACTACTGATAACAGTACATTTAGTTTGGAAAGCGTATTACTTCTGTTACCAAAACAAACTAATGTGCGAAACGAGAAACGGGCAGCAGAGTGATGATCTTAAAGAATTAAGGAAGATCGGAGAAGCAGTACATATGATGGAATGTAATGAAGCGAGGCAATTTAACGGGCAAACTCAACACTCTTAATGAAAATGAAACAAAAAGAAGAATGGAATGAAAAAGCATACAAGCGTTTTTAACCTATCAGTCTAATAACGTCATTATGCGTGCAAGGCACATACAGGGGAAGATAAGAGATTTTCGAGGGGGCCACAGTTTTTATTTCCTGTGAGTGTATGTAATTTCCTATAGGCTAAGCCCCCCGCTTCCTCGCAAAGCCTTCTCTCCATCCAATTCCAGGCAGAGCCGTGCTCTTGGCAGAGACGGATCGAGGAGTATACGTCATCAGCAAGCCGCCATATTTCTCCTTCTGTACCCGTCACACGAGCCGTCACATAGCGCCAATCCAATCCCGGGTCCTAGGCCCCCCACTTCCCTCCAACCCCCTCCACTATTTTTTTTTTTTTTTATTTCACACAAATTAAACTTCACTTGCCTGGTTTTTCAACGTCATCCAATGCTCTCGTCTGGGAGTACAATTCGAAAAAGAACTTGAATTTTTACACCGTTGCCTCAAAAGTGAATGTGTTTCTGTACACACCAGACAGAGAAGAACTGCTTCGGGCTCGTGATCAAAATTAGTACATTAATTTATTTTTCTCCAACAAAGTCGAAAGGGATCGTAAATATATGCATCTCGTTAAACTTTAGATGTATTTATTTTGGGGCGCAGGTATAGAGGAAGCACTACTATAATTTATATTTTTGAAAGTATTGTTAATAAATGACAAAAATTTTAATAGACTATCCACACCCACTACTCCTAATTTTATTTTGATTACAACCAAATTTTCCGTCACAACCAGCACTAAAACGTTACTCAGAAGTTACACATTTCACTTATTGTTTTATTCTTCTAATGGGATCCCGAAATAATTCGAATAATTACTACATAAAATGAAATATTTATCAAGCCTATAAAGTAAAGATGAATAGTGCTATATGATGAGAAGGAAATTAGGAAATGTAGATGGGTGCGTGGCGCATAATATAAACTAGCAATTCAAACTTTTAATAATGTTTTAATTTATTATTTTTTTATTTATTTAGTTTGTCACTAACTTCTTGGTCCTATTACGAGGCTCGTCTTTCCGTGTCATCTGCTTTTGTAAAATTTCTGCCTGTTTTTGAATATGCACCTACTCTTGGTGGTACTGGACATAGGGTCGTAGTTCCGCAATCACCTTGCTGTACCATCTTCTTAGTAACTTACTGCTATTGGCCATAGTTGCGAATTTGTGACAGAAGAACTCTCTTTGTAAAACTCGAAAATATTCTGTTTTGAGTTTTGTAAAATTTGAGAATTACCATTTTATATGAGGCTTAGAATGCTTGACTATTACAGAAAAATCAAAAGCAAAAAATAGAAGCATCATTTATGAGGTTCTTGAGAGCAGTTGATGGGTGTAGAAGAACAGATAAAAAGTTCAGCGATGAAAATATAAGGAAATAATTGGATATTCTGTTTATTCTAAATAAAAGAAATAACAGAATATTACGAATCCAGAATCTCGCATTTATAAAAGGTTCTTTGATTACTAACAAAAGGAAAGATAGGGAAAGGAAGATCTATAAAGAGAAGCATCTTTGAGAGGATGGAACAGCTCAAAAGGCCTAAAACATGACGATGATGACCTAACTTTATGTCTTTTCTTTGCTCTTTTGATTGAATTTGGGGTTATGGTATACTGAATGCCCTAGGGGATGTATGACCAAACGGGGAGGGTAAGCCACTAAGTTAAGTAGTAGGTGGACGGAGAGGCCTGCACGAACTGCAGCACTTTGTGCTTCCAAAATGGCACCTCGGAGTGATGAAGGAGCGATCAGATCCGGACGAGGATGTGCACTAGCAAGGACAGGTTCCCTAACAATTTCAAAATGCCATTAATCCTCCCTTAACTAAAAGTCACCAGCAACTGCTCCGGTAAAAAAAGAGATTATCTCAGAAGCAAATTGGGCCACCAGTGGTCCCTGACGCGCCAGGAAGAAATCTTTCCAAACCGCAAATTCCATCGACACGTAACATACAAATTGCCGTCATCATATAAGGGGAAACGCATGTGTCATTGTATCGATATTGCGGCGTCTGCCATAATAACGTGGTGGTGAAAATGTGCGATTGACACGGAACCTCACCTACCAACCCAGGGAAGTTATGAAAGATGCCATGGTCAGAATTGTCGATCCAAAGGCGATTGAATCACGTGAACTGATGATTTAGAGTGTAACTTTAGCGCCAACCAGTAAGCATTAAGAGGGACATCTTCCTTAGATGTCAGTATATTACCAAGGGATTCTAAACAAATAAATCCTATTTGTAGTGAGACAAGAAGTTCATGTTACGGTCTTTAACTTGTAATACTAAATGCAACATTTTTACGTTTAAGAGTAAGTTCTTGTTGATATTTACGATAATTTGTTGAAAATTTAGCACTCTGATTATTAAAAAACATTAGTTAATACGCACAAATGTTGGGAATTAGGATAAAATACGTATTTTTCGCATTCAAGATCAACCTTAAAACTGTTGTATGTAATCTTTTAGGTAAGTAGCTCCCTTTGCCCTTTTTCCTGAAAGCTAGGATAGGTTTACTGATAATGAACAAGGAGGATTTCACAGTGATGAAATTTCAATGTTCCATAGAAATATACCCAAAAGAGATTCGGAATTGTGGCATTAAACTTCAGACTATTTCAAATATAATCTATAAAACTATAATTTCGAAGCAGCCTGTACACAAAAACCGCTAACTATAACTTCTTTTGTCGACAATTTATAGACCACAACGTGTTTTGTAAGATACTTAAATGGGAGAATGGTTTAAAAATGCAAATCAGTTTGGCTCACAGAATCTCATGCCGTTGATGGCAGAATCGTGTCTTGAGTCTAATGCTTTACAGTATAAATTTTGAGTGCATATGCAAGAGTT
Organism: Hymenopus coronatus; assembly: GCA_030762935.1. NCBI lineage: Eukaryota > Metazoa > Arthropoda > Insecta > Mantodea > Hymenopodidae > Hymenopus > Hymenopus coronatus. The sequence goes on along the minus strand of CM060894.1, from coordinate 100,280,083 downwards.
TAAGAGGGATTATGTCACTGAAGATCAGTGCTTTCGTTACTTTTTTACTTGTACAGATGACCTTGTATTGTATTTTAGAAACGACACTTACCTCGTATATTTGAGGATGTTAGCTTTGGTTGGATGGCTGCATTAAGAGTGGAGCTACCTCTCGATTAAGTATTGTTTATTAAAGGGCAGAGCTTTACTACTGGTGTGGTGATGCTGGCCTGTTCTTCTTGATTTACCTTTTGTATTTTACTTTTAAATACTAGATGGGTTCTCTCCTAAGCAAATTGTTAGCAGCGCTTGTGTTTGCGCTGGCAGTAATCAGCTCGCTGAAAGTTTAAACTATCCTTTGGAGACCATGCATGCAACGCTGGGAGGAGGACGATAATAATGCTTACGATGTGCATGTAACTGGATCCCCACTTTAAAACTATCAAGGATTATGTGTTATCACCAGAGCTAAGAACTTCGTACCAATTTCCTTATGCAGAGTACGGGCGACCAGGCTGGCAACACCATGCGGTGTTATTTGCACGAGCAAAGGTCAACGTAGAGTGCAACCCATTACTGTAAAACCGGTATTACTTCACAACACGTGGTTACCAAGACGTTCGGATCTTTGCTCTCATATGTGATCAAATCGATTTGTTTTACAATCATAATAAGTTTTTTAGTAGTGTTCTTATTCGTGTACTATTTAGAAATCAATGCAGTTCTAGTGTACCAACTGTTAAACGTCTAGTAACAGAGCAGCTTCACAGGAATATATTATTGTTTGCAAATTAGTTCAAAAGGTTACACATAACTACACTGTTACAGTCCAAAGGTATGGAGATGAATTGAAGATGTGCGGCATGTAGAACTGTCAAACGGAAATCTAACAATCCACGAGCATCCTACCTGAAATAGAGATGAAACTGAAAAATGTAGTTAAAAATGAAGTAGGGTTCAGTGTAATGTATCAAATTCAAGCTTCACTTTTAGATCCCAACAAATGCTATTTGCTTGGTGATTCGGAATTGATAAAATATATCAAATATGCCCAGATCACAACATATGAAGTAGAACGAACTTTTTCGCATTACAAATCTTATTTGTCGGAACGTAGAATGAACTTTTCATTTGAAATACTGCAGAAGTACATATCGTTTTCAGCAATTCGGCTGCAGCTGAGTAAATATTTAGCTTAGTTCCTGCTTTCGTTTTTACCTAGTAAGAGCCTGCAAATGTTTAAGAAATTAATTTTAATATTTGAATATTATTTTATATTCGATCAGTAAATATTACAATCTGCGCAATAATTCTTGGGTGTTTTCATAATGTACATATGTAAAGAAGGTAATAACAATCAGCCTTATATATGTAAAATTTTGTATTTTGTACATAATTTAATATCTAAATAGGTGTGCTTTTATGAATGTCTCATAAGTAATTTTTGTTCCCTGGAAACAGTACTGTTTACTTGGCAATAGATTTGTTTACATCTCCACCCATGCGTTGTTATGAATCACTTGTTTTGATGCAGCGAAGTGGTCGGTCGCAACCTATATATGGAATGACGAACGGTACGAATTTCCTAGCCCTGGTTATCACTTTTCTACTCCGTGTCATTCTGTCGACAAGACTTTTCTATTTCCATATCAAATATCTGAACGAATATAAGTTTTCTTCATTGTTTCCCTTAAAAGCCCAGCACGATATCACAGGAGATAGGGCTCAAGCCTTGCATTCGGAAGGTCCAGGATTCCATTTGCATTGGATCGGTCACCAACTTTGGTTTCCTTCGTGGTTTTACCAGGTCGGTATGTTAATGTTGAGTTTGATTGTGTACTGCCATAAGTTTTTCTGTGCCTCATTTATTCTCATTTGATTAACATGCATCTTTCAGAGTTGCAGGGTTTGTCTGGATGCTCGGTGATTGTGGTGCATGTGGTAGATATGCTTTAAGTTGAGAACTGTTTCTTCCCTGACACTATACCTTCGCAAAGTAGAGTGCTAAACTCTGGTGACGCTCAGGCTGAAACGTAATGGGCTCCGCAGAGGTGTTATCATCAGACCTGGCCGCCCTTCATTCTCTTTTACACCTCCGCTTCTACTTACCTCTAACATTTTCTTAAAAATGCCACATGTGTTGATTGTACCGTTTTCAGCCATCTCACTATCTTCTCATTGTCATTTCCTTAATGTGATACAGTTGAGTTTTGCACTGTTTCACTTTATTTGCGATGTGTTCCGTGATGAATTATGCACGACGTATCATCTTCGTCAGATGGCTTACTCGCTGGGGAGTTGAACACAATACTTCTCCAATCTCCTGCAGTAGTAGCACTCACTGCATGGTCGTCACAAACTAGCTCGGTGAACGCAAGCACTTTGTTGATACTTTCACATAGTATTTTAATGTGTTCTGGCATCAAAGAGAAGGAAAGATTCACATCTGATAGCTCTTCCGATGGTTATGACGGTAAAAAAAAAATCGATTTGGTGTTGTTGTTTTAGTTGAACTTTTGGAAATTGATAGAGAATAAACATTTAGTTGTCCTCCTTTGCTTCTGGATTTGCAGTCATTTAAACATCGTATAACACATCTGTTTCCCAGAATATTATCTTATAAAAATCTAATGTGTTGCATTCTATATATCTTTGTAAAAAATTATTGTTGAAAAGCTTATGCTATCTACCTTCATGTTAATCGGTATAAGCGTTAGCAGAAATGTTTTCTTGTAAGCAGAAAGAAAATAATAGAATACCCTAGGCTAAAACGACAGTCAAATCTTTTAAAAATATTTTAAAACTGGTTGCCATGTGGATGATATCCGTTTTTGTACATTGTCAGGAGCTCACAAATTTCCGTGTGTAAAACGTTTTAAGTAAGTATTTTAAAACTGAAACTAATAACAAAAAGATATATCCAGAATAAAGAGGTTCAGAGGCTATTCTCAGAAAATTCAAGATATACGTTTTATTTATGGTGTAAATGTCTTTACTACACGGTATTTTAATCCAAATCGTTTGATCCATTTTTTGGAAAATAAAAATTTTCTAAATGTTTTCCATGTAAAGGGTAGTTTGGGGTGGGAGGAGTTTCTTCAAAATCTTTGTGCAGCATCCTTGGAAGATACTAAACTTAAATATCAAGTTTAGTAGTTTACTAACTTTTCGTTTCGGAGTTATCGTGTTTACAGATATATGGACACACGCGGACACAGATACACACGAACCTTTTTCTAAAAATGCATTTTTTACAGGCGACTCTAAAACGCCTATTACGTGTTAAATCTCCATATCGATTTATTAGATGGAATGCAATACTTTCTCTATACACTATGTAGATAGTACGCGTAGAGAAAATAAACAAGTAGTTCTCTGAAAACCACATTTTGTCACTTTGAAAATCTTACGTCTCAGTTTTTCTTTAATATTATAACATTTCCCAGACATTGCAGAAGTATCTATGTAATATTACGTGCGACAAAATTGTTCTAACACCCATAGTAATTGTTTAAAAAAACTATATATATTTATACACATATATATTTTTTTTTTAAACATACATATATATATATATATATTCTCTCATAATTCAATAATCAAGGTTATTGAATTGCATCCTCTACATCCAGACGGTCACAGGCTATATAATGTTGCAAACGATAATTTGGGACCTCCTTGTGTAGTTTACCGAAAAAAACGCGAGTTAGTTGGGCAATGTAATCCTGTATCGACCTGTTGTTAGATAGCTCAGTGGTTAGAGCAATTGAACGGTGACCAGGAGATGTTTGGTTCAAATTCCGGCTATGGAATTGAATTTATCAACCTTAATCTACCTTTCCAAATCCTGCCCTACACAATAGACAGTGTGAAAGAAACAATTATTTCACTGTTCTTACAACAGCTTATTCTTCTATACTCTATGCTAATCGAGATAAATATTAATAGAAATGATTTTATTACTTATTTTCTTATAAGTATAATGGAAATAGGGAAAACACTTGGCTAAAATGATAGTCAGAGCTTTAAAGTTCCGGTTGGTAGTTGTTGAAATTCGGTTCCGTTTGCATGGCTAGGATAGAAACAATGAAAACAGAATGACGACTTCTTATTTGAGAAAGTTATAAGTATTGGAGAATTTAAACCAACAGCAATAAATATATCGGAAATGGTTAAAGCAAAAGACAAAACAAACAAAAAACTGAATTTTATTTAAATTGTGCGTTTTAAGAGATCTGCATTTTCCCTGGCGTATCAGCATCACAAAAAAAAAAAAAAAAAAAAAAAAAAAAAAATCATCCAGAATGAATAAAACCAAAAAAATCCAGATATTCATTTCATCTGCCATAAAATTGAGTGTTATTTATAGACGTGGTTCTCAGTGTGAGACATCAATTAATTTTGCTCTTTTAAGTGCTGTAAATTGACGACACGGGACCAACAGCTTTGCTTCCCTTCCCATGGAAGTCATACTAAGGATTTTTACGCCTTCCGCCGGGTTTGAAACCGAAACCTTGGGTATTAGAAGCTAGCATGGTAACTTCTACATGTACTTATCATGAAAATATTTTAAATATACGGTATTTTAACAAAAATCGTTAGACATTATTGAGAAAATCAACATTTTCGAAAAATTGTTCTAACCTAATTATAGTTAGGGGTGGGGATGGAGTTTTCCTAAAAGGATCCGTGTCGCATCTTTTGAAGATACTGGACTTATATAAAGCTTTTCGTTTTTGAATTATGTTCTTAACTGACACGGTTACACTTATGGACCTTTTTTTTTCTGTTTCTTTATGTTTATGGGTTCAATATATATTTCGGAGGAAACTTCGACTCGAATTTTGTGGGTAGAATACAATACCTTCTCTAACTTCTATGTACATTTTACGTGGAAATGAAAATAACAGAGCACTATAATGAAATACTATCAGTGCAGTTATCGAAGGTGAAATACTCGTACTATCAGTGCGTGTGGCTTTGGTTGGTCACTTGTCTTATAATCTGCCTGCCTTGGAAAATGGAATATTGAGTGTTATTATCACTTAAAATAGGTACTCCCTAATGTATTTTATGTAGGTTTTTTAAGTACCCAACTTGCTGTATAGAGCCAATTAGTTCAACCTTTTATATACAATAAGTGAACTTGTGACCAGTCACGATTTGCTCCCTTAAACATGTTCAGGTACTATGAATAGTAATGAGATATCTGCGAAGAAGCGCTATGCATTTTATGTGGCACAGATGTGATGAATGAGTTAGAGAAGAGGTCGACAGTTTTTTCGCAATTTATTCTCTCGACCGCGGTGTAGCAAAGGTTTTGGGAATGAAAAGGGCAATAAAAACACACGGCTCGACCCTAGGAGTAGCAAATTTCAATTTAGTTGACGTTATCGAAGTGCTAGTGCATTTACTTAGCGGTTTACTTCTTATATTATATTCTCTCTCGTAATCTATATCACTGACAGATCCCGTTTTTGGGAAATTTCAGTTTTAAGTGTCATGCCACTCTTCTAGTTTTGTTCAGTTTCAATCACTTCACTTTGCACGCAGCGGTGGAATGTATCATAGGCATAACCACCTGTTCTTATTTCAGATTTACTCATTGGAAGTATTAAACATTGAATTTCTCTAAGCCCTCGACGAACAGCACTGTCCATCACAGCTGTAGCACTATAAGTTGAACCAACATATAAACACGCACTAACCCACTGCCCACTGTCACGAGAACGTTCGCTTATATATGGTTGCAGAGTTTTCTGGAAAGTAATCTAGCACAGAAACAAAGTGCACACACACACACACACCAAGGCAAATGCTGGGTGGGATATTTTATGTGACTCCGATTGCCCTTATGTTCTCTCACTTCACCTCCCTTTACGTTTTAGGTGTGTTTTCAGGTCCTTGCAATGTTGGTGTTGATGGAGAGATGACACAGTTCCTTACACTTTGGAAAAATGTGTCTCTATGACCGTTAGAATGAGCGATTTTGGATGCTAAGATCCTATGGCTCCTTCACTTGTTTCATGTCTCCCGGAGGATATAGCTACTATAGTTTCGTAGTGCGCAAGGTGTCTCCCCCGTTATAATATCCTAATCCTAAACCTATCAGCATTCCTATTAATTAAATCCCAGGTGTATAAAAGATGATATTTGTTCAATTATACTTCCATCTAAAACCACTTTTACTCGTTTCTCATACTTCCTCTCTTACAAAGATAGTTAATAGAATGAGAAGGTAATTCTTTGACGTCACTGTATAATAAAAGTAATCATCTTGCTAACAAGTAGTTATAGACAATCTACAATACTTTAATTAGCTTAATCACATGTTTATATAAGTAATATACTATATTATTTCATATTTATATCTTAAATTGTTAATTTGTGCTAAGGCAAACCTGTAAAATGTTTAAAAAAAGTAAAAAGGCACGCCCTATTGTGTGTGATAAATTTGAGAATATGAAGAATTTCTTTATTTTACTTGCGTGTATCAGAGATATAAGTCGGAAAAGTCCTAAATATCCTGCAAAGAGGGTATTTTTCATTGTATTCGTCTATCACTTGGGGTCAGTACAATAGAACCACGTGAACTGATGACTTAGAGTGTAACTTTTAGCGCTAAGTGCCAACCAGTAAGCATTAAGGACATCTTCCTTGGGTGTCTATTTAATCTGTAACAAACCTAACATCTTCTCAGTGCTTCCTGTCTCTCAGAGAGTAACCCACGACACTCTTCATCATGAAATCGCGTCAGTATTATTTTAACCAGTGTTATCAAGGTTTCTCCGAGCATAGCAGTACTCATATTTAAACGTTAAATAAATGTTACTTCGAGGTGACTTCACCAAAAATACTTGATCTTTAACTTCAGAAGATAATCAACAGACTGAACTAAGGTCCTGTTTGTGTTATTTATTTGTCATCCAGTAGCCTTACATGTGCATTTTTCCTGTAATCACCCCTGGATTAAGTGCACTACCAAACCTGCAACAGCTAAGCTGAGGGAGAGAACATCATCTACCAGGTATGTGCATACTTAACAGGTCCTGCATCCAGTATGGTGGATTCATCTAAGTGCCTATATACTGTCTGTCATCACTCTGCAGGCATGACCAATATAAAATATAGAGAGTGACGCAACAGCAACGACCACGCACCAAAAACGACGACTAAAATTAAACATAGAAACCAGCATAGCTCACGAGGTTTTAAACTCAGATTTTTTTTCAAATTAAATCCTTTAAATTATTATTTTTACAATAATGTTATATTTGTTTATTATCTTAATTTTAATTACTTCATGATGAGTGTAGCTTTAATATTTGGATTTGATATTCTCATGTTATATTCCTTTGATCTTTGGAGATCATACTCCGTCGGTCGTCACCAAATATGATTATTCTAATTATATATAACTATATATTTAGCATGCAAATTATTTAAGAACTGGACCAAACAATACCAACGAAAAATAGGTAGGTATTGCATATTACTTCTAGACACAGCTGTTCGCTGTTTTCTGTTCAAGCTCAGGTTTTACATTACAAACACATATTTTTCTAATCTTCGCTCTATTTGTTTTCTTCCGCACGAATCATCGCCCACGCTAACTTCATATACCCAAGGTCGCGGGTTTAAACTCGGTGGAGGACGATGGATTTTTTTCGGGTGTAAAGATACTTAACATGGCTTCCTTCGGAAGGGAAGTAAAGCCGTTGATCCCGTGTCGTAGATTTACGGCACGTTAAAGAACATCAAGCCTGATAGAGAGGCCTCTGAGCAAAATTAAGCGGTCTTTCACGCCCAATTTGTAATGGGACGCTGAGAACCACAGCAGTTAAACAGCGTCCATAAATTACACGCCATTTACACTTTTCCGCATGAATCGATTGCCTTATAGTCTAATTCTAGTGCCTTCTACAGCTATAACCGCTTTTTTTTTTTTTTTCAAATTGTTTACATATGATTGGAGATAAAAATAATTTATTTAACTTTTGCTCGAAACACCCTCCAGTACATTCTGAATTCCAGGATTTTCCGAAATTTTAATAAAAATGTATACAATTGCTTTAACTGGTGTCACACGATAGGCTTTATATTTCATTCCTTATAATTGTCGAAACATTCATTTTCTAAAGATATTTTTGGAATCCTGGCGGAAAGGCTCCTATGATGGTAGTTCTGAAAACCTTTCATTAATAAAAGGATCATTTTTAAAATATACTTATATTCGGAACTAAAGAATAATTCCAATATATTTCTTATAGTTTTCAGGAAAATACTTTTATACAGTAAAATGTGTTTTTAGAAATAAAGCCAAAACCATATAACTATTTGAATTTCGAATTAAAGTAACTGCATTTCTTGACGAAATTTCAAGAGCTTGATGCTGAAAGTTTCAAACAGATTGGATGAGTAGTATTGAACACCGTGTTGAACATCTTTTTCTTCTTCTTCTTCTGCACTTCATGGGTTAGGCAAAAACCTGTTCCATCTTCACATTCACAGTTCCATATTTTCCATTGTCTTTCCTTGCGGCTAATAAATCATATCTGTTTTGGGATCTTATCTTCATTGATTCTGTTAATATATGCTTTCAATTTTCTTCTGCCAGCATTCACTCTTTCTCCAATATTATAAATATTAAATTCTTTGCTTATGTCTTCATTATGTATTCTGTGTAATCTTAAGCACCCTTTAACCTTTCTTAGAAATCTCATTTCCGCTGTTTGCATCTTATTTATATCCTTCTGTGTTGGCACTCATGCCTCGCTCCCAAAAATTAAGACTGGTGTTACCATTCTTTTATACATTTTGATTCTAGTGTCCTTTCCTGTTTAGTTATTCAAGTCATATTTTCGAAACGCTGCAAAATTAATTCCTTAGCAATTTTTTCAAATGTGCACAAGATTTTTGAAGATCATCGTCTCGCTGTCTCTCTCTCTCTCTTCTTTAACTTTAAGCTTATCTACAAACAATGAAACGCTTATTGTTGTATATTCGTTTTTAATCTCAGAATTTACCTCTGTTTTCCATTCTTCAACTCTATGGCTAATATATAATTACATAATGTGCGGGAAATACTACAATCCGCTAAGAGCATTCCTTATCTCCCTTATACATATAAGCAAGTAATAAATGAGATAATTTCTGATAGTGTTTATTTTGAATAGCGTGAAGATATATCTGTTATAATAATAGTTTGTTTACAGAATAGATAAAAAAAAAATCATGTGAGTGGAACACATCCGATGTTTTTACACACTCTGAAGATCCAGTACCAAAAACCAAAGCAGGCACTCCTTCGAGATTTCCAGGAAGCCAGCCAGATCTTGCGGGAGGCGTGAAATTCAAGGAAAGGCTTGGAGAGAAGCAATGCAGGATTCAGGCTCCTCAGGAAACTCGACAGAATCCAATTTATCATTGCGGAAGCTCATTAAGTGGATATCCGCCGCGAAATGATCACGTGGGATTAGGTTGCCAGTGACCTCTGCGCGGTATCACTGTACCACCGTCTCCCAGAACACTGCACCTGAGCTCTTTCCAAACTGTGTCGAGGAGCTAGCAATGCCAACTTAGGAACAGGGAAATATCTGAGTAACTGATTTCAGGGACATTGAAAATGACATTTAAAATGTCTATATTTCTGTATAAACTTTTCTTAAATGTTTGCTGTGAGTGCAATGCCGCTATATTAATATCAATCCCAAATATCGTTTAAATTGGATAACTACCTTGCAATATATGTTATTTAAACAATTTTATTATATAAATATATTGTGCATAATCAAAAAGTTCCACGCACCTCAAAATCTGAAAACAATGGTCAGCATTTTCTGAATTGGAACTTCCAGGCACACATAAAAACTTTAAGCTCTGAATATATAACTCTGTTTATATATTTTTAAAATGTTATACATTTTAATGTCTAAAATTAATCACCTTTTCATAAATATACATATACATTTTAAATACTACTGGTGTTAAAATAATTTTGTTGTTTTTAATGCTACTATAGATACTTCTGCACATTCTATTTAAACAAAAACTGAGCCGCTTGGAACATTTTGAAGTCGTGGAAAACTAGTTTTGTGAAAAATTTTGTTTTTTGAAATAGTGTGCTGGGAAATATAGGAAGGTATTATTCGGTGTTTAAATAACAATAGCAAGAGGAAGATATCAAAATCTTGGTTCTTTATAGATGCCCAAAGGTTTCAGCAGCTGTTTTCTATAAAAAGTTATTTTAGATTTTTTGACCGGTAGTAGATAAAACCTTCACTCCCAATAAACCTTAAGTAGTTACGTGTGTTTTTGGTGTTATATAAATACAAACATAGTTAGATAAAAATGAATAAATATATACAAGTAGCACTTTAGTAGTATAATAAGTATATTTTTGTAAATTGAAACGAGTTGATTTTTTTTTTGGTAGTGTTTAACACCCGCTTTAACTACTTATGGCACCGCAGGCGGATGAGTTGATTTCTCTAGCCCCATATGTACAATGTACATAGTGGATAGAAACGTATTCTGCTCTATTAAAAAAATCGAAGTCGAGATTTCACAGAAAATATATATTTTGGTGTCTCCTGGGTCCAAAAAAGCATTTGTAGAAAAAGATCCGTGTGTGTTTGTGTGTGTATGCGTGTGTGTGTGTCTGGACAGCATAGCTCAAAAACGAAAAGACCGTTAAATACAAAAATTTGTATTTAGATTAAGCATCTTCCAAGGATATGGCACAAAGAAAATCCCCCATCTCAAGCTACTCTTACATGGAAAAATTTTCGAAAATTTTGATTTTCCCCAAAACGGCTCTAGCGATTTTGATTAAAATACCGCATATTAAAGATATTTACATCCCAAAGAAAATGTTTATCTTGAATTTTCTGGGAATATCCTCTGATGATCTCTTTATTCTGGATGAATTTTGCCAGATTTTGCTTAACTGCTAAACCATAAGGGATACACAAAAACTTACTACAAAAAAAAAAAAAAAAAAAAAAAAAAAACATGTAGATCTTGTCAAAACGTACATTTAAAGTGTTTACATTTTTTGGGTTGAGGTAACCGTTTCCGAGATATTCCTTGTTATTGGCTTCAATCGTAAGGTACTTATACTTTTCTTAGATATGAAGTGTCCGTTTTTCTTTTGTTCTTTTCTTGGCCAAGCAAAGAGGCGATTTGCAATGACTATTGCATAACGATAGCTTTTAAAACATTTGACTATCACTTTAGCATTCCTTTAGTTTTGTTCTACTTATAAGGATCATTCTGGTAATGCTTATATCAATTAGAATTATGTAGAACAAAGATTAATTTTTTGTAAGAAGTTTGTAGAACAGCAAGAAGAAGTCATATGAGTGTAACAGTAACACATAAGATTTATTGCTATTACTAATTTTACCACTTTCAAAGGTATTGTATTCTAATCAAACTTTCGATATCTTCTATAGGTTATACAAATTTTGGGCCTTTGAAAAAAAAAAAAAAAAAAAAACATTATGGGTAAAAGATCCAGGCAAAGTGGTTTTGCTAAAAGGAACCTATCATTAAACCCATAACGCAAAGGCCTCAAAAGTTTTCCTGTGTCATATATTATGTATAAGTGCAGCAGCATGCTCTAAATATAGGCTGCTATTTTCAACATGTGGCTCCCAAAAATGAGTTCTAAATACCTTGGTACATATAGGAAGCAGAGCATAGCGTTGTTAACATGTGAAGAAGACTGTTCATATGACGCGATTATTTGTTGCATTTAATCACTGCATCAGCGGCACTCACTTCTGTGTCGTTTCGTCTTTGCAAGATGCTAACCAGCACGGTCATCTCCGCACATTCGGAACGAATTTAATCTTGCTTCCCTTCTACTCAAAAGGAACTAAGTAATACTAACTATTTTTGTTAATGTTTATAGCGATAGGGTGAAGTAGATAGTCCATCTCGGATTTTCTGGTAATTTGCAGGTTCTATCTCTGGTACTTCAAATTAAAAACAACAGCTTATATTTGGGGCATGGACTTCTTATACCACATAGATGCACAGGAAAGTTTTGAGGTATTTGAGATATGAATGACTATAGCGATAGGTTCCCTGTAAGAAAATAGAGTAATCGTGTTACCGTACGTGTCTAGGTGACCTCCGCTTCCTCTATATCAGCCGGTTTCGTTGCTACTGTTCCATTTATTCGCTGCATAAATACCAGTGGCGAACGATAGCAATATACCTTAAGTAAACAAGAATAACACATTAAAAGAATCATCACAATTATCATCCATCGTATTTGGCTAGCCGAGTGGTTAGACCACTCGCCTCTCACTAGATAACCCGGGTGAGATTTGTAGTGGACAAAGCGGCGCAGGGGTGGGTTTTCTCTTGGTTCTCCGGTCTCCCTCACCATCGGTGCTCCAACTTCATTTCATGTTTCACCAGTGTCATCCATTACCTGCGGTACCATAGCAGTAAAAACGGGCGTGAAACACTATCAAAAAAAAAAAAGAAGAAAAAAAAGACCAACAATTTTTATTACAAAATAGTATTCTTTTATCCACATCATGCTAATATAGATAACATTGCTATAAATTGTTATATTATTTTCTTAAGTCGGTCGCTATGTAAAGCAATTGAAATTCTGTTCTCTTTGCTTCCTATGCGCAAACTAAAGGGAGGTGAAAGAAAGATGTCTATGTTTTCTTGTAGTAAGATTTTGTCTATCTCTTACGGTTTACCAATATACAAAAGCAATCCAAATGAACTGGTCTTCAGAAGCTATGCCCATAACATTTAAGATATACATTTCGTTTGTTATAGAAATATCTTAAACATATGACATTTTAAGCAAAATCATTAGAACCATTTTTTAGAAAATAAAAATTTTATAAAAGTGTTACATGAAAAGTCCAGTTGTGGGTGGCGAATTTTGTGATGTACATTTTATTTTTCATGTAAATATCTTTAATATATAGTAGATTAATCAAAACCGTTACAGGCATTTTCAATAAATCCAAAATTCGAATTTTTTTCCATGTAAAGTAGTAGTTTAGGGTGAAGGGATTTTTTGTCAAAACCTTCGTGTCACATCCTTGAAGACATTAAACTTAAATGCCAAGTTTGGTATCTTATAACGACTTTTCGTTTATGTGTTATCGAGTTCATAAACACACGGACACACGCAAACAATCGGACACTTCTCTAAAACTATTTTTTTTTTGTATGCAGGAGACCTTAAAATGTGTATTTCTATTAAAATCTCAGTATAGAATTTTTGGTTGAAGTGCAATACCTTTTCTACCTATGTACTATGTACTATATAGAGAAAGTAAACATAAAACTTTTGGAAAAATGTTCCATATAAAGGAGTATTGGGATAATAGGATTCTGCTGAACATCTTCTTGTCATGTGTTGCGGAGTCCTAAACTTTAATGTCAAGTTTACTATTGTTCGACTTTTAGAATTACGCTATTCACCGTAACACGGTAGACCGCCTTAATGCACTACACGTTTTTTATAAGAATGCTCTTTTTTTCTTTCTTTTTACTTTCGCTGGCACGTACGAACAATGTACACAGTAGGTAGAAAACGTACTGTATTCCATCCAAACATTCTGTATAGAGATTTCACTGGAAATGCATGTTTCGAGGACCTGCGAATAAAAAGCATTAAAAATAATGCTCCATATATGTTATGTGTCTGTGTGTGTGAGTGCGTGTGTGTGAGTGTTTGTGAGAGTGTGAATGTGCGGCAGTGAGTCTTTGGGCAAAATAGCTCAAAAACGAAAACCAAAAGTTAGTTAACTTGGTATTTAAGTTCAGTATCTTCCAAAAGGAACACCGACGGAAAAAATCCCCCAACTCTTTACATGGAATAGTTTTTTCCCAAATGTTCAACTTTAATTTATTTATTATTATTTATTTATTTACGTTTTTGATTACAATAGCAAATACTAAAACTATTTAGATGACAAATATAATGGACCTATGCCTTGAAGGTTCTGGGCATTGCCTCTGAAGGCCTCTTCATTCTGGAGAGTGTTTGTATCGCCGGTAAACCATAAGAGACAGGCAAACCCATTAGACCCCGTTAAAGCACACAATTTATGTCAGATACATTTTTTGTCAAGTTAACCACTTCCGGTATATTTTTTTTACTATTAGTTTTAAGTTTAAAATACTTATACTTTCCTCAGATGGCCTATCGGTCGTGTTTCTTGTTCCTGTTCAGGCAAAGGGTAAAACCTACCACATAGTAACTAACTTTTAAAAGATTGGACTAAAGCTTTAGTCTAGTATATTCCCTTGTTTCTTTATATTTACAAGTAAAATGTAATAACAGCATTTATGCAAACATTTGTCTGAATTAACGTGAAGTAGTTATAAGTAGTTTTTTTTTAAGAATAGCTTCCTGCAGATTTGGTAGAGAAAGTCCTGTCAGTATTACGTTCATAATTTTTCTTATAGAATTTAGGGCTCTGAAAATATATACTTCAGTCAAACTTTCGGTTTGGAATTTTTGAATGGAGTGCAATATCTTCTGTATCAACAATATATGTGGCAGAGAAAGTAAAAAACTCTAATTGGTAGAGAAAATAAATGTAAATGTAGTAGATAAAATCCTTTCATGTTATATTTTCCAAATTTAGGTGGATAAATATCTGATTTCCTTTGTTTCAGAAATATGTGTTTGCAAAAAATACTGACACGTGCATACCCGCTGAAGTTTAGCAATGAAAGTTCGATGTAGTGTAGAATATTTTGTCGGCGTCCCTACCATTTTATCCAAATATCTAGTAAACTAAAGTTATATCGAACTTGCTATAATTTATGAAGGGTTGAACACTGAGCTTGCGTTGGACATACACCAGCAAATCTTGTGAAAGGCATTGGTTTTGTTTAAAAAATGAAAGTGAAAGTTACAGACGAAACACACGTTGATTGTTTTCAAGCTATTAACACCCTTAAACAATCTTTGATACTAAAAGGTAATTATATGGTTAGATGGCAGCTAATATTTATGGATAAGCTAGTCCGCAGAAAAAATCTTATTTATAGATTCATATGACATTATCAATTCTGCTACAAACTGTCTTTACAAAAGCTTATTCTTCTATCTCATTTGTGCTAATCGACAAAAACATTAGCAGAAATGGTCTTATTACTTTCTTATTTTCTCTAAGTGTAAAGAAAACAAGGGACTGCATTAGGCTAAAGCGTTAGCAACACTTTCAGCAGCTGGTCATTATGTGATGGCACAGAACTTTTGTTCGCTATTCATGGCCAGGAATAGAAAACGAAAAGTAAAACGAAACGAATTTCCATTTAATAAAATTATAAGACAGGACATTTTAAACCAATAACAAGGAGCATCTCTAAATTTTAACTCAACCAAAACAGTATTTGACAAATTGTGTTTTTATGAAACCTACATTTTTGTGTAGTAAATTTTCTATTATCTTACGGTTTAGCAGCGTGCAAGAGTTATTGAGAATGAGAAGGACTTCAGAAGCTATTCCTAAAAAGTACAACATATGTATTTACATTATCATGAAAAAATCTTAAACATAATTATGACATTTTAAACAAAATCGTTACAGTCATTTTTGAGAAAATAAAAGATTTCGAAAAATGTTCCCTCTAAAGGCAGTTTGGCATCTGTCTCAGAAGTACCGACCTAACAAAGAAAGCAGAACATTTCGGTGGAAAAACATTTTTATTTCTCTACGTGGTCTCCTTTTAGTTTACACTTTTCCCAGTGACGTTCAATAGATTCAATCCTTTTAGTTTACACTTTTCCCAGTGACGTTCAATAGATTCAATACCTACCCTGTTTATAGTGAGAACTATCAAGGTCTGCAAAATGGCCATCAACTCAAACTTCACCTCTTCATTGTTGGCAAATCTTCTACCACCAAGACATTTCTTCAAGTTTGGAAACAGAAGTTGATCAGAGAGGGCTAAATCTGGCTCTTATAAGGATGCAATTCAAACTTTAACTCACTGATTTTGGCCATGGTGATAATGGAGATATGAACTGGTGCATTGCCTTGAGAAAACAAAACTTTCTCTTTCGCTAAATGCGGCCGATTTTGCTCGATGTCATCACTCAAACGCGTAACGATGGTATTCGCCATCGAATACTCCATCGATTACTTTTCCTTTTTTGAGATAATCAATGAAAATTATCCCGCGTGCGTCCCAGAAAACTGACGCCATGTCCTTGCCTGCAAATAGAACTGCCTGAAGGGCAACTATACGGACTGAGAGTCCATACACCCGATATTTATTACGTTTATTTTTGTATTTCAGTTTTAGAAGATAATGGTTATTTACATATCTTGCTTTAGTTATTTAACACAAGTATTACTAGAATTATGTTTTTGTGTGCATAGATAGGCTCATAACTTCAAATACCAAAGTTATATTAATGCAATACTATGTTTTACGTATCCAGTCATGATATTAACAAACATAAAATGAAAAGCACTACAAGAGGAACTTACGAGTGGAAGCAAGGCCTATTAAACCTCTCGGCCACCGGAACATTGCTTTGTTATCGGTTTTCGGTACTTATAAGTTGAGTTGTCAGTCACAGACCATTGTACAGTTTTTTCGTGTGCATTGTGAATATGGGGTCGTCTCCTTAGCGCGGTGGTAGCGCAGCTGCCTACCAAGCGGGAGACCTGGGTTCGATCCCCAGTACCGGCGTGGGGATTTTTCCCCCGCTGGGAGACCTGGACCGGGGTGCACTCAGCCTCGTGAGGTCCCTGGGGGGCCAATTGAGGAGCTACTTGATTGAGAAGTAGCGGCTCCAGGTCGTGAGGACCGCATTAACCGGCCGGGAGGGGCTCGAGGCGCTGACCACGTCTCACCCTCCAGTACTGCACCCCATCCATGACGTCTGTAGTGGACCGAGATGGGGGACGCAGCGGCCGGGCGGTAGGCCAAGGCTCCCCGTGAGCTGTCGTGCCATGGAGTTATGTTATTGTGAATATGGAGGTCTTCGATCGACACATGGAATCTGGGGATGACTAAGTTTTTGTGTCCACGGGTGTACATGGTGCGTGTAAAGAAAGTAATAAAAGCAAAACTATTCACATAGTGGGCAAACAATGGGATTTTATAAAACATTGGGAAGATGTCCTTCGTTCCCTTGTTCAACGTATACATTCCTTCTGCGCAGCATTTTAGAGTACTTATTATTTATATTTACTTCAATATTTGCATAAAGCACAGTGACAACATTGATTACCTTTTGCCTTATAGATTTTTTTTTCTTCTCAGCAAAAGCACAAATTTTCTCAAGCTTCCTGTTTTGATCTCATAATTAGAACGAAACATGGGCATGTTCTGAAATAGTTAAGAGTTCTAAATTTTCTCAGACCTTAAGAAAAATCCCTTTTGCTTTCATAATAGCATTGAATCATCTGTATTCTTCACTTAGTGATAAAGCCATGATTTGCAACTTAAAAATTCTTATTGCGGATTGAATAAAATTACTAATTATTTGTTCAATTAAACTGTATCCATGGCAACAGAGAGCTGAAAAAATAAAAAAAAAAATAAAACACCATTGCTTGCCTAGTATAATAACTTCTTTTGCTTTTATCCTATTTCAATATTATAACATTTATAGCAGTTTAAAGTTTGAAGTGACTTTTGAAAGAGCCTAGTATTATAGAAAGAGCGTGTATATATACAGGATGTTTCAAAACGACACCAAACGAAGATGTGGACCTTGTTGGTCATACCGTGCGTGATACGTAAATATAATTTTCAGCTCTAAATTAAAAAACTGCCATATTATCACCATGGATTAGGCAGTCGTATATAACCAAATGGCACGTGCCTGGCCCGGCTAGTTGCTTGTATTCTTGTTTCAGCATTAATTCGCCTAAATTTTAGCTGTAGGTAAAAATGTGTAAGAATGCTGTAAGAAAACAAAAGAAAGAATGAATGAAAGTAATGAAACAAGATAGAAAAATCTGATGTGTTCCATTCACATGACTTTCTCTACATCTCTGTAACAAAAGCTTATGCTTCTATTTACTTCATGCTAATCGAGAAACATTAGCAGGAATAGTCTTATTATTTGCTTCCTTGTAAGTAGAAACGAAATGAGAGTACCATAGGTTAAAATGATAGCCAAAAGCTGGTTGCTATGGAACTGAAGTTCCTTTGTTTGTATGGACAGGAGTTAACAAATTTCTGTTTTTCAAAGCAGAAACGAAAAACCAAGAATACTTTAAAAATGATCAACTCCACGAAAAAAATGTCTATGACATAAATTGTGTGTTTTATCGCCAGCTACATTTTCTGTAGAGTAAGTTTTTGTCCATCTCTTACAGTTTAGCAGTTATGCACAATTTCGTAAAATTCATCCAGGATAAAGTAGTCTTCAGAGGTTATTCCCAGAAAATTCAAGACATACATTTTATTTGTCAGGTAAATATCTTTAATTTACAATTTTAATCAAAATATTTATAGCCATTTTTAAGAAAATCAAATGTTTCCATGTTAAGGGTAGTTTGGGGAGGGGGATTTTCTTGAAAAGCTTCGTGTCGCAATCTTGGAAGATACCAAACTTAAATACCAAGTTTGGGCTTTAACGGTTCTTTCGTTTTTGCGCTATGCTGTCCACAGACACACACACACACACACTCACTCACACACACACACTCACACACACACGCACATACAGACAGGTAGAAAGACAGACACACACGGACATTTTTCTAAAAATGCTTTTTTGGATCCAGGGAGTCTCAAAACATGTATTTCCGGTGAAATCTCGGTATCGAATTTTTGGGTACAATATAATACCTTCTCTATACACTATGTACATAGTACGTATAGAGAAAGTAAAATATATAAACATTGAGTTTTAACAGTGATACTCATATTACAGATATAATTTATGAAAGTGATATTGTAGAATATCAATGGTCATTTTAAAGAATGATATTTCATGTAAGAAGAAGTAATGCAACTATAAGAGGTCAAGATATCGCAAATTAGTATTGCGTGGTGTGAAAGGCACAACTCTGGTATAAGCATGATTATAGCTGTAAAGGCTCCGAGAACTAGGTCACGAAGAGCTACAGACACTGCAGGACACACTCTAGATCCACGTTGACATCCCTAAAACATGAATCCTCATTAATTCCTCTACGGGACAGTAAAATTCTGGGTCGCCTCACAGCCTTTGTTTACTTATTTATAGCTTGCAGATTTCTCTCTAGTTCTACGTCCTCTTGCTTCTTAAACTCTGAGATTATTTGCTATGAGCAACATTGTTCTATTTTGAACCTACTATCTTCTAAGATGCACAATGGCAGGGGTAATTCCTAAAAAACTTTGACTATCCTACATCATCAAAAATGAGTTGTAAAGAAAGTCAATGTGACTAGAGTACATCAGATTTTTTTATCTCAAAGGTTATAATATTTATAACGGTTTAAAGTATAAATTCATTTTTGATGACCCTATATTTCAAATGTTTTTTTTCTGGGTGATTTATATGACTAAACTACGTGGAGTAAAGCTAGAATTGTTATATTTCATTTTTTATTTTAATATATTTACAATTGCCAGTGTTCGCATTCATTGAAACACTATAGTGAAGAAAAATTTCTTACATAAACGCAAAATTTGCTATAGATGCTTTTGTGTGTGTTTCGAATAAAAGTGGCAGTTGCTTTAAGTTATAACATTCAAACTTATGTAGCAACGAGGTAAATTTTATATTGTTTAGAAGCTGGTAAAGTACAGTGAATTGAAATATAGATATTTTAGTATTATGACGGATTCAAGATTAAAAATATCGAATTCGCCGTACATGAAAGTATTATCATATTCTGAATGCAAATTGCTGAGTTATTTAAGGGGAGCAACTATTTCTTAAATATATTTGGTGTGAAAAGACACACGATTTGCTTTCGGAAATAGAAAACGATATGCAGAGGCAACTTTAATTCTACCGACGTTCTTACCCTTTCTTTTCCTTTGTGGCTCTAAACTTAATTAATTCTGTAGAAATTCTATGCTGTATTGCAGGAAATTATTCTCCCAGTGTATTCTTTTGTTATCCGCATCACGCGACGCTTGTTGTAACGATGTTATTTTCATATAATTTTCTTTCCTCTCTTTTCATTCATTTTCTCAATCCTTTTGATTAAGAATGCCAACCCGAAATAGATACACTTGGAAAGAATAATGCTGAGAACTTACTTCATTCTGTTGCAACGGCTCATAGAGGTGCAAACAAATTGGAGAACCTAATGTGTGAAATTGGTGCAAATATTCTAAACCAGAAAGATAATTATTTATGTTTTTAATGTTTGACAAATTAAAATAACCTTCTCCAAACGCTCAGCAAGAAACGTACCCTTATCTCGACGCTAAACAAAAACTATAGAATAGGTAATTTTTCAGGGCTAATTGTGTTCAAAGAGGTTGAATAATTTTAAATATGACACTTTTTATTTTATTTAGTTCTTCTCTAATAAGAAAATATACGATTTGGTGCAAAATAAGATATTGATATTCACCAGAAATACATGTTTTGAGATTACCTAAACATTTTTAGAAAAACCTGTGTTAGAATGTTTGTTGTGCTGTCAGTGAATAGTATAATAACCAAAAGTCGGATTGCTACCAAACTTGACATTAAAAGATAGGATACGAAGAGTTCCCAGAAAATCTTACAAGTCAAATTACCCTTTACATGGAACATTTTCCTTAATTTTGATTTTATTGAAATCGGTTATAAGGATTTTGATTTAAAACTACATGTTTAAGATACATACACGACTAGTCGATTTTCTGTGGCGTTACTATTCTAAATATTTGTTGTTATTGGTTTCAATTTTACAAACATTTTTGAAGTAGTCACCATTCAGTTGCCCTCCCTCTCTGAGGATTTTTTCTCACAACAGGAAAATGCCGGGAAGATACTCTAAACTTAGATCTGGAACGTATTTTTCCTAAATATGCATTGCGTGGAATGCATCATGAATATTCACCGTGTTTTGTTTTTTTTAAGTGTTTAATGCCCACCGCAGGCGATGACACTGATGATATATTGAATGAAGTTGGGTCACCGGTGAAACATGATGGCAGGAGAAACCGGAGAACCCGGAGAAGACCCGACGCTGCGCCGCTATGCCCATTACAAATCCCACATGTGGTCACTCTGGTGCCCTTTGTATAACTATAGTCGTACACTGTATTAACCACAACGTCTTTAAGTTTTAAAAATTATAGGTAGTTTCTCCAGGGCATTCTTTCATCAGAGGAGCAAAAGTTTATTTGCGAATGGTTTTCATTGGACTGAGGTTGTTATTAACAGAACGAGAAAAGAAGTATATTATGACCACTGTTCACTACACCCCTCAAAAATTTAATCTCCTAAAACTCTCATGGGTGTAATTCCTCCATACTAAAGGAAAAAAAAACTACGATTATTAATGCTACCATCATAAAAATCGGTAATGTCACTGAAATTTTGGGTCACAGCTCCTATTTCTTAATACATATCCCACAGCTGCCATATAATGTATCGTTTGGAAACATATATTCAGGTATCCGTCTACATTGTACAGCTTGTGTAAAACGTCTTGACAACTTCCCAATGCTGATGCAGTATACTCCTATAAGAGAGGTGGAGGCCAGTGTTTCACCTTCTACTGCGGTTCCTTGCTTCCGCTTGCGCATATGAAGTGTCAGGACGTTTTACGCAGTTTTTATCCAAAGAAGAATGTTCTTGATGTGAACAACAAGGAGGAACGAACTCAGCTTGTTACCTGTTTGAAGCTGCAGAGTGCATAGAATTTTGCTGCATTAGCTTCTTGACAATAAAATAAATAAGGAATTCATCGTGCAATAGTATCATGGTTACGCTTTGATGTTTCTTTCTTAAGCGTTGCGAAACAATGTGCTATCAATTACCTCTCACCGTTTCTTAAAATTTATCTTCATTATGCTTTATTTCGGCAGTATGACCAATCTGTTCCGTGATATTACATTGACTCCTTTTAAATTTTTTACAAGTGTTCTGAGCTTGTAAGGTATACGAGATAAGGTATCTTAAATATCAGAAGCGACTCTGTACAACAAACAAAACCATCTAAATCAGTATTCATTTTGAGGCCGACTTGATACCGAAATGTTTATAGAATAGAACTTATTATAGAAATGTTTATTTGTATTCCAGCCAAATTCCGATGTCAATATTTCACCCGAAATATTTGTTCTGGTGTCCCCTGAGTCCGAAAAAACAATTTTTAAATAAGGTCCATGTATGTGTTTGTTGTCTATTTGTCTGTCTGCCTGTGGACAGCATAGCTCAAAACGAAAGGACCATTAAATACCGACTTGGTATGTAGGTTTGGTAAATTCCAAGGATTTCCAAGGAAATCCCACCTCCCCAAACTACCATTTATATGGAGAAAATTTCGAAAATGTTGATTAAATGAAAATGGTTCTAACGATTTTGATTAAAATCCCGCATATTAAAGATATTTACATACCAAATAAAATGTATATCTTGAATTTTCTGGGAATAGCCTCTGAAGACCTCTTTATTCTGAAAGAATTTTGCTGAATCTTGCTTAACTGCTAATCCGTAAGAGATAGACAAACACTTACTACACAAAAAATGTAGATCTTGCCAAAACTGACAATTGATGTTCTTTAGGTTTTTATTTATTTATTTTTGTGGATGTAACCGTTTCCAGATATTCCTTGTAATTGGTTTTAATTGTAGAGTATTTATATTTTTATTAGATAGGAAGTGTCCGTTTTTCTTTTTTTCTACTCCTGGCCGAGAAAAGAAGCGACGTGCATTGACAATCACATAACGACAGCTTTTAAAGCATTTGACTATACTTTAGCGTGGCACATTCCCTTCTATTTACAAAGAACTTAGTAATATTCAGCTTATGTTAATCTCGATTAGCATGGTGTAGTCAGAAGAATAATCTTATGTAAGAAGATTGTTTGTAGAACAGCTAGAAAAAGTCATGTGAGCGTAACACATCAGATTTTTTCTCTATCCCGCATGTACAGTGTACATAATGGATAGAGAAATATTGTATTCTACCCAAAAAACCGATGTCGAGACTTCACTGGAAATATATGTTTTGGGGTGCCTTGACTCCAAAAAAAAGCATTTCTCGAAAGTGTTTGTGGACTAAAAAAGAAAATACCTTTGAATACCAAACTTGGTATTTAGGTTTAGTATTTTCAAAGGATGACACATGAAGATTTTCAAGCATATCCCTCCACCACAAACTAATTTTTACATGGAAACACTTTCGAAATTTTTGAGCGGCTAATGGAAGTTATGTGAATGTATCACTTCAGCTTTTTTAAAGTACAGTCGCTATTCAAATTTCTAGCGATGTCATGGAAAGAGTATAGAAGTTTTAAGCCATAGGGCTATCAATTCGTTTCTTTTATCTGCCATGTTAGTTTAAACGAAATTCATTATGAATTGCTAAATTAGAAATAGGCACATAATACTGTAGGAAATACATAAATAACTAGCACCACAAGTTTTATTACTTTCTTTATCAAACATCGTTTAGAACACAAGTACTGAATACAAAATGTATAACCTGTAAGAATTAAAGGAATTTGTAAATGGTTTCTTATATTTAATGTAAATGACGAAATAGTGGACTGATGTACTGTTAGCTTCCTGTGTACAACTTCAGAATGCTATTCTGGGTTTAATTTCAGTGCAAACTATATAATTTAGCTCCGATTGTTACACTCATATGATTTTCTCTATCTTCTATCGCTTACTAGTGGGTGAATGACTATTCTTTTGAAAGTTTCATTGGGGATAAACCTTAAGAAAACCATATGTGTTACATTTACATGACTTTCTCTAATTGTTCCGCAAACAAATCTTTTTACAAAAGATAGTTCTTTTATATACATAATGCTAATTGCGATAAACATTAGCAGATGAAGTAATTAGAGGCAAAATAAGGGTACGCACAATGCTCAAGCGATAGTAAAACCTTTTAAAATTCGTCACTATGTGAATAAATTCAAATTCGGCTTTATTTGCCCACCAGGAATGAAACAAAAATTGACGAAAAGTAAGATGACTTCCCGTTTGAGAAAAGTTTAAGTAGCTTAAAATTGAAACCAATAATCCGAAATATCTCGGGAAAGATTAGCTCAACAAAAATGTATAAAAATTATGTGTATTAACGATATGTATTTATATATATTTTACTTTCTCTAGCACGTAAAACACACAATGTACATAGTAGTGTATTCTACCCAATAATTTGATGTCGGGATGTCACCGAAAATATATGTATTGAGGTCTCCTGATTCGGGTTTGTGTGTGTCTGTGGACAGAATAGATAAAAAATGAAAAGACTTTAAATACCAAACACAAGATATGTTAATAAAATCCCCCCACCACAAACTACACTTTACAAGGAAACATTTTTTATAACTTCGTCTTTGTCAAAAATGGCTCCAGCGACTTTGACTAAAACTATAGGTATATTAAAGATATTAACGTCAAAAGAAAATGTATATTTTGAATTTTGTGCAATAGGCTCTAAGACTTGTTTATTCTCGATGAGTTTTGGAAAATTTTGTAGAACGGTTAAGCCGTATGAGTTAGACAAAAACGTAGTTCACAAAAATGTAGATCTCCTTAAAGCATACAATTTATGTCATACGCTTTTCCTGTAGAATTTGTCATTTTCGAATTATTGCTTGTTATTTGTTTCAGTTTTAAATTAGCCAAGTTCTCGCAAACTGGACCATGCAAAGCGTACCGAATTTCAAATGTTTCACATAGCGACCAGCTTTTAAAATATTTGACTATCGCTTTAACCTAATGTATTCCCTTATTTATCTCCCACTTACAAGGAAGAGTAACGCGACCAATTCTGCTAGTGCTATCTCCATTAGCATGATTTAGATAAAAGAATAAATTTTGTAAGAATAGTTTATGGAACGGCTAGAGAAATTCATGTGACTAGAACACCTCAAATGTTTGGTTTAGCAGCTTTTTATCTATCTCTTACATTTTAACAATTATTCAAAGTTACGCAAAAGCCATCAAGAATGAAGAGGTATTCAGAGACTATTCTCAGTAAATTCAAGATATGCATTTAGTTTCATATTAAAATATCTTAAACATTTTATATTATAGTCAAAATCGTTATAGTCATTTTTAATGAAATAACAATTTTCGAAAACATTGTCATGTAAAGAGAGTTGGGGTGGGGAGATTTTCTTGAAAATTTTAGTATCGCATTCTTGGGATATACTAAGCATAAATACCAAGTTTGGTATTTAACCAACTTTTTGTTTTTTGAGCTATGCTGCCCATAGGCAAGCACTTACACGTGGCCACCTTTTAATTTTTTTTTTTTTTTTTTGGATTCAGGGGGTCTCCAAATATTAATTTAAGGTGAAATAACGGTATAGAGTTTTTGGAACACAATATCTTCGCTATGTATCGTGTGCATACGTATTAGAGAAAGTAAAAGCTACGCCAGACATTTCGCTATAGATGCAAAGGAAATAGAGATGATCAGTTCTTTAAGTACTAGACGCCATATCCTGGCCTTAAAATTAATAAAAATAGCAAGAAACAACTGAGTGTCGAAAGAACTTTAAAAATGACAAGATATCTAACAATTCGAATCATTAATAACGAAATCTCGGAAATGGCCTGCAGAAAAATAGAAGTTAATTAGTTACAAATTGTGTGTTTTGAAGAGATAATATCTTGTGTAGCACGTTTTGTCTGTCGTTTAAACATTTATAAGTTATTAAGGTTTATATCTACACCATTCCTTTCAAATGAAGCGGACTTCACAGAATATTGACAGAAAATTCAATGTCGCGTCAATGGGCGACTCGGTTAGGTGCTGGGCTTCTGATCCCAAGGCGCGGATTCAAACCAACAACAGCCCGTTCTCAAGTGATTTACTGACATGTAAACAATTCTTGTGGCAAAATACCGGCACGCCGATAGCGGCGATATAATTCTGTCAATTAACACTGTCGTTTACAAACGAATATTTATAATAGGTAGAGTCAGACTGAATCATTCAATGCCATAGCCGGGATATGAACCACGGATCTTCTTGTCTCTAGACGTCACTCTGACTACTGAGCTAAAATGACAACCATGGCATTTAATTCCTCGACTGACTCGCATGTTTCCCGGTAAACCACAAGATGATTTCAAACTATTCTTCAATGTCGTAAGTAGTTTAATTTTTCTAATTTACTTACAGTTCAAGATAACCAGTTTAATATAAATATCTTTCATACCTATAACGTGATAATATTTTAAACATAATTGTCGGAGCCATTTTGATAAAATACACAATTTTGAAAAAATATTCAGTGTAAAGGTCAGTTGGGTTGCATTAGAATACGCTCATATGTATGTGATAAAAGGAGGAGCTATGTACGTTTGCCACGAAAGTAAGGGGTGGTAAAGAGATTTGATAAGATCTAGTGAATCAGGTCTGTAAATCCTCGCATAGAAAATTTCTGTCAGAAATAATTGGTCATCATCTCTCATTTGAGCTGAGGTGTAAAATAGTTTAGATAGAGAAAGGTTTTGTTTGAGTTTATTCCCCTCCCGCACCCCACTCTGAAAGGCTTATTGTGAAACCGAATGCAAAGGAAGCTTTCACTGTTTCCCAAAATGTGTTGTATTTTGGTTCCAATCTTGGCTTCCTATATAGAACATCTCTGATTACAGAAAATGTGTCTCATCTTGGTAGGAATGCAGATTAGACGTAGTTTCTTCATCCTCTTTGCACATTCTACAAGTGGGTTCATTCATGTAAGACCTACTTTACACAGATGGTTCCTGACATGTTCATGATTTAATATAGCTACTTTCCTTATTCCTGATATATTCCACCACAGCAGAAATAAAGAAACAATGTGACATAGACCTACAACCAGTTTCCTGGCTTGTTGTTCAGGATAGATTTACCATCGTGGCTGATGCTTTTTCCTTCATCCATGCTTTTACCGAGGTTTAACAGTACTGATTCCAACACATGTTTAAGGGCCAATGTAGCCTAACTCAGTTAATCAGTATTTTCAATTCTCTGATTAGGGTTGCCATACGTTCTGGAAAAGGATTGGAAAAGATGCCCCGGCGATAGATAAAAATCCAGGATTTTCAGGCTTTAGCTATTCACTTTATAATGCTATGTCATTGCCACTGTGAAGTGTATTTGAAATATTCCCCTCAGCCAGCACATTAAAAAGAAATTGATTAGTTTTCATTGGAAACTTGACTAAAGCGCTAATGGTTTAAATTTAGCGATTAATGTTGCCAGCCTATCTTATTTGCTGATTGGTGCTTGTTGACCACCTGTTGCTTGGCTCTGAAATTACTATACTTTTAACATACCGAAATGGTAATACATATTTTTTTCATTCACTATCTGATGTTTCTTCTTCAACTAAATTAATAATTCAACTATAAAAGCGTTAGCTGAAGTAGACTCAGCTACATTTTGTATAAATCTGTGATCAGCACCACAAATTTCTGAGATTGACATTAATTTTATTATCTTTTATTTCTTTTAATTAGAAGTTATTCATTGGAGTTAGACAAAATCCCTTATTATTTGTTTTATACTCAATTAAATATATTGATTTGATATCTAATAATCAAAATACATTAATTAAATATTCAAGGGATATTCAATAAAATATGTCACTCTAGTCTCATGGCCAACTAACAAAAACATCTATTGGAAGTAACCTGTAACATGTTATGAAGATTATGTTTTGTATAAGAAAATAGAATGATAATAAAGTCCGTGAAATTTTTAATAAAGTCATTCCTACATCTCTGTAGAGAAAATAAACACTATTTAAATTTATATAAGTTATTGTTAATAAGCTTATTGTTCTATCTACTTCATACTGATCGAGGTAAACATTAGCAGTAATTGTCCTTATAAGTAGGAGGGAAATTAGGGAATGCACTAGGCTAAACCGACAGTCAGATGTTTTAAAATGCGGTTGCTAAGGGATTGAAATCCATTTCTTTGCGTGGCCAGTAGTTGACAAGTTCCTGTATGAGAAACATTTTAAAGTATTTTAAAACTGAAATCAATAACAATCTCGAAAACGGTCAACTCCACGAAAAAAAAAAAAAAAAAAAAAAATGCATAGAACATAACTTGTATGTTTTAATGAAATCTACATATTTTGCGTGGTAAGTTCTGGCTATACCAGTTATCCAAAGCTCAGAAAAATGCATCCAGAATAAAGAGGTCTTCAGACGCTATTCCCATAAAGCTCAACATAATCATTTTGTTTGTCATGGAAATATCTTAAATATAAGAGTTTTAACCAAAATTGTTAGAGCAATTTTAGAGAAAATCAAACTTTTCTAAATTTTTCCCATGTAAAGGGTAGTTGGGGGGGGGATTTTCTTGAAAATCTTCGTGTCAAATCCTTGGAAGATGCTGAACTTAAATATCAAGTTTGATATTTAACATTTTTGAGTTATGCTGCCCACAGACGCTCTGTAATTGTAGAGACATAATAGCTTAATGGCCGGTCCCCATGGCCGCGCTCGCCAAGGCGTCTCGCTTTGGTGCTTCGTAGCGCTGGGGATCGTGGGTTCGAGTCCCGCCTTGGGCATGGGTGTTACATGTTTGTGTATATGTGTGTGTTGTAAAAGTAAGAAAACAGTAATAAACAGTAATAATACGGCAAAACAAAGTAAAAAGAAAAAGGTAAATTAAAGTAGGTTATACAGTGCCGGAGTCCTGATCAGACTCCGGTACTGTATTTAAAAAAAAAAAAAAATAAAATAAAAAACAAAAACAAAACGTTGCACATTGACTACTATATTTTAAGGCAACTCATTGTTGTAGCCTTATCCCTGATGCCTTGGCGGCCACTGCAGTTCGGACCTCTTGCGAGATGACAGAGCATTAAGGTACTTGAATTTCCAAACCAGTTCCAATTTTAACTAGTGTAAAGAAAGTGCTTTAAAGACTATTTGACTATCTGTGAGGACATGAAATCGGTAAGTGTTATAGTCGATATAACATTCTTTTTCTGCATTATATTCTAAATATAGGACCCTTGAATGAAAAAAGTCGTTTAGGGGACACCGAAGCGATAAAAATAATTTACTAAGGTATTAAAGCTAGAGCTAAAATTCTTATACAGGAATTGCTGGCAATAGAAGAAGTATTCGTAAGTTCCATTCAAATAATATTAAGTTTCATTTAAATAGTTTTATAATTATGGATATACGAATTAATTTATTTATTTGACTTAAGTATATGAAATTAATATCTATTTTCCCCTACAAAATAGTTTTCTAATTATGGATATGCGTATTAATTAATTTATTTTACTTAATTAGCTGAAATAAATATCTTATTTTCCCCTACAAAGGTATATTGAAATACAGGGAGTACTTTTGAAAATTATATTCATTAATACCATATATTTTATGGGTGAAATTTTATATACTAGACAGTAAAACCATGTTATATAAGACTGGAAAAAAGCTACAGAAAACATTAAAATATTTTCAATTAATTTTTAGATTAAAATCTATGATCAATATCAAAATTCCAAGCAGATTGTTTATTACACATATTTTACAGTGCTTTTGGGTAACACTTTCAGACTTCTAGCTGTATTTTTGAGAAAGAAGATAGATTTTAAATATGGAAAAATAAAAAAAACACTGAACTTGAAAAAAATGACTATAAAATTTGACATAATCTTTTAATTAACGCAAAGCTTTAAATTGCCCTAGGATAATCAAACATTACAAATATGTATTTTAAAATGTAGTACATTTTTGGCCAAAACAATACTTCTGTGTACTCTTAAGTCAGCAATGGGTGCAATAAGCTAATTAACCATGCGTTTAGAACTGGCATAACAATGGTATATAACTTAATTACTATTTAATTAATTTAAAGAAGCTTGAAGGTGCAAGCCGATGAAACCGGCTATGGGTTTGTGAATTGGCTTTATGGTAATAAAGCTTGATAACAAAATTAGGCACATATGAACACCGTAAATCACGGATTGTACATTGTGCTGGGTTCAATCCCTGACTCAGGAAAGCACCCCCCAGGAGAATGTTGTACAACAGTGATGGCATGCTAATGTGTTGTTATAGCAGGAATGTTAAGTGGTAGAGGGGTGCAAGTTCACGGGGTGGGGTAGGAGATGATGGCAGTGGGTACCAAAGTAAATAAAGCCATTTTACCGTGCGAGAGTAGAATATTAATATAACCAGCAGTCTCGTGGATCTAACTTCATTCTTTTGTTAAAAAAAATATAATCATAACTTAGGTAGAAGGTCAGTACTGTACTTGAATAATAAATTCATTAAAGAAACAAACACCGGCACGTATCTCAGTAGGCCTGGCGGAACGCACACTACAAACACAGGAGAACAGGTGACCTCCGAAGAATTCATCTTTGTCACTTTTCTTAATGTGATTTCGTTAAAGAAATATTGCTGTAGATGTACACTGTTTAGATAAACAGAGAAGAGGCTGTGATTTCAAGTCGTGCTACTTAGTTGCTATATAATTGCTAGTTTGGATTTGAAACAAACGATGAAGGACCTAGAAAGGAGAATCATATTGTAAGATTCAAAGCCAATGCGGAGATTTGGACATAATGATGGGAGTATTCGAATGCAAAATGTCGATGTATTCGATTCTTGGATGTTCTCGCGAAATTTGAAAACCTTAATGTTGCAACTGCTATTGATGACTTTGTCCTAAATATTATCTTAAATAGTAAATGACAAAGTAGCGTCGGTGTTATTGTATGAGTCAGTTGGTCCGGTTAGAGTGGAACCTAGTGATACTACCCTACCTTTTGATGTCTTAGCTGTTCCAGTTTTAGCTCAGGTTGTTCTTCTTCATCGGCGAACATGAATAACTTGGTACAGGGCGTGGTACAGAAGGAAATACAAAAAGATAGTGAAGAAAAATAACGGTAATCACTGGTTCGTAAATATTATTGAAGAAAATTGCATGGTATAGTATTACACGGTATAAACCCTAACCATTGAATTCTTTGTTTCAACCGCGGTGAGCAATGTGGCGCGATTTTGCATTAGCGACCGACATAGTGTTGCCCATGGAATCTGGTGTAGAACTGCCAAAACGGTTGTGATTTTAAACTTAGCTTCCTTTCTGTATAAATAGCGTCCCTTCTTGCTATTGGTTGCATGTACTTATGCTTCTATTCCCTAAAGTCACTCAACGTTATACAAAAGACAGGGCAATAACATTTTAGAATGTTTTCTTTTGAAAGCTCAACTCACAATACATCAAGGTCTTGCTAACGAAAAACTGAGCATTTACAGTTAAAACCACGTTTCAAACCTTGCCGCCTCATGGTGTAAAAATATTAACAAAATACAAATATTCACAAGTAAAATAATGGTTAAAGCAAAGCTTATAACCCCTTACTATGATTAATAAGACATTACTATACACAAAGGCTATCTACTTAATTATGATGATCAATATCGATATACAGATCGTTGCACAATAGAGATTATTTTTATATATTATTTTTAGTTAAATAATTTCGATGGTTTACGCAGATACAGAAGAGTTACTGTCTCAATGCTGTATTTGAAACCTTCACTCGGATGGGTTCAAATGCACAGTTCTAGTTTTAAGAATGTCTTGAATGCAGTAATCGAATGCTGCACTCGGATAGGTGCAGGTGCACCGAACTGAATCTAGATGAGATGGTGGTGGCACAGCTACACATAAATCTGATTGGTGTTCATACTTAAAGTTTATTCATACACTTGGGCACTTGCCGGGAAGAGCGCAGGAGTGTGCTGACGTAATTAACATCCTGACTCATAACTAATTCATTTTATTTTGGAAAAGAATTTTCAGACATTCAGGTTCTATAGTTTATAATGTTTTACGTTTTTCATTGACAATATCTATAATGCATGTAAACACGCAAAGAGCGTATGGAATTAAGTACGTACATACTTAAATAACATATCCTAAAATATCTTAACATTTTTCTGTTCAAACAAAATGTTTTCTTGCCTGAATAGCTTTAGAATCACTGCAGCACAGCGTCCACACACATAGAGTAAAACAATTAAGCTCGTGCGTTTAAGTGAATTGTTTAGGAGTCAACGATCCAAGCATAAAATTAGCAAGTAACTTTGTCATTCAATACTTCCAGCGTATGCAGTTGTTAGTAAAACCTAGCACTTAATTGTCAGCATCTAGCCGTTGTTTTTTTCGTCCATCATTTGAACTGAATCTTTTACTCGAGAACAACCGTTCTGAGAATTAATAGACATCACTCGAGTGATCTTATTCCAGAAGATAATAGAACAGTGGCATTAAGTAATGATACTTGGAGAGCATTAAAAGGAATTCTAAGATCCAATATTATAGCAGGTGCAAAAAAATTGTTCAAAAGAGTGGTCGAAGAAAAATACAAAGGATTATACATCATCGTAAACCATAATGCTAAATTCACAATGAGAGGCAAGCGCAGACGTAACTATGCGCAAGAGTTTGGACTCATATTATTTAATGTAAGCATTCACATAGAAACATGTAAGACGCAACGCAATGTAATGCAACTAAAAAGTTTGCAAACTCCAAACTTTATCCTTACGTTGCGTGCAAAGAGAAGGAATTCTGCTTATTTTCTCTATGCATTCCGTCTGAAATCAACAGACGACCGCACTGCAATATTTTACACGGCCTGCTGTACATGCATGCTCTTCTTTTTCGCCACGCAATGCCGCTCCATCTCTAATTTCCCTCATGAGGTTGATTTAAAGGAAAGAAGTATCATCTGTGTCTAGATTCCTTGATTCTCACAAATCGAAGGCGCAAAGATATAATTCTTAGTCCATAAAATGTTTAGCTTTATCACTGTCTGGAGTCTCAATGCTTGTACTATTTTCAATAATTTTGAATGAGCAATTATTCTGACGTTACTGCCTGAGCACCAGTTCTTAGTATGTGGTTTTAGAGCCTATTTATTTGTAAAAGATTGAGTGAACTTTCTTAAATGATATTGTTGGTTATCTTATTCAATTTGAAACTTGCGGAGCACTTGGGAGTTATCCGCATATATGCAATTTACAGATTTAGAAACCCGTGCCAACTTCTTGAGTTACGCTTACGACTGCATTTCGTGTGCACGTGCAATTCATTGTGAATATAGCTTAATGTAGCATCCGAGGACTTATTTAAGAAAACAGGCTGATTTCGATTAGCAAAAGCATTAACGAATGACTAGTATTCGAGAACACCGCTCGAGTGACTAGAGCTTGCATACAAACACAAGCTGATTTCGATTAGCGAAAATCGTAATGAGTAATAGTTGTATTCGGGAACTTGTACTCGAATGAATGATTCGATTCTTAAAAATAATCAAATTATTCCCAGCACTATTTGAACCACTCTTCGTCCAGTTGCTCTAACCACTGAGCTACCATGACAACATGCAAATACACCGTTATATTCTCCTATTTATTAACGTTATCAAACCGTATTGAGATCAGAGCATTGTGAAGTAATTTTATCACAGTAGATTAAAATTCACATTTACAAATGTATTGTTTGATTTGTTTCACCATTATGGACAAATATCAGATTTACTTATTATAGTTTATTTCATGTCGTCCATAGTTGAAGATAGCTGAAACACGTTAAACACGTTTGTTGGATACAAGTTAAGGAAAATTATTATCCGCAGCAATTTTATTTCAACAAACATGTCAATATACACTATGTTAAATTTCATGAAAATAATTGAAAACGCAATAACATATCGAATAGATGTGAATAACCTGATCCCACCATCTCTTGCAGAAAATACTAATCTCTTAATACGTTAATTTGCCTCTCTAACGATTACGGCTACACACAGGAACATTAAATAGACAATTCTATATATTAATATATATTATATTAATTCTAGGTATAGTTGTTCTAGTTGGTTTTACATGTTGCAACAAATCAGTTCTATTCATGCAATTTAAAAGATTTTCAAATTTTCATAAACAAACCTAATATTTAAAAAATATCTGTGTTCCAGTCACATGCCTTTCTCTACATTTCAGCTAACAAACTAATCTTACAAAAGATTATTCTTTTATTTACATCATGCTAATCGTGATAAACATTAGAAGAAATGGTATTATTATCATTATTTTTACTATTATTATTATTGTTATTATTATTTTTGTTATTATTATAATTATTATTATTATTTTCTTCCTTCTAAGCAGATAGAAAACAAGGGAGTACACTAGACCAAAGTGATAGTCAAATCTTTTAAAAGCTGGTTGTAATATGAAACGAAGGGCGACCCCGTTTGAGATAAGTTTAAAATTGAAACAAATAACAAGGAATATGTCGGAAACGGTCAAATCTACAAGCGTTTTTTAACGATATTTACATTTATTATGGAATAGGTTTTTGTCTATTTGTTATAGTTTATCGGTTATGCAAATTTCTGTAAAATTCACCCAGAATGATCAGGTCTTCAGAAGTTATTCCCAGAAAATTCAAAATATGCATTTTATTTATGATGCAAATATATTTAATATACGGTATATTAATCAAAATCGTTTAGAGTCATTTATGAGGAAAACAATATTTTCAACATTTTTCCATGTAAAGGATAGTTTGGGAGGGATCCTTGAAAACCTTCGTGTCGCATCTTTGAAAGACGCTAAACATAAATATCAAGTTTTGTATTTAGTTTTTTGAGCTATTTTCCACAGTTACATACATATAGCCACACGGTTTTTTCCTAAAAAAAAATTTTTACTTAGGGGATCTCAAAATATATATTTTCGGTGAAATATAAACAGGGAATTTTTGGCTTCTGTGGCTCTCAGTGCTCCAATCTGTTGAACGCGAAGAACCGTTTGATTTTGCTCAGAGACCTCTTTGTCAGGCTTGAGGTTATTCTACGTGCCATAAATCTACGATACGGAACCAACGGCTTTACTTCCCTTCCGAAGTCATGGTAAGGATTTTTAAGACCGAAAAAAATCATCGCCCTCCACCTGGTTAGAACCCGCGACCTAGGTATACAAGGCTAACATGGCAATCATCACTACACGAAGGGCATACCCTCTGTAGTACGTATTACGTTGTATGTACATGCATGCTAGAGAAAATAACAATTGACCTTACTTAATTCATTCATTTGTTTTGTTTCGCTCTGAGATGCGTGAATTATTACAACTCATTCTCACTTTAAGTCTCGGTTAACTTTAGACATTGATAACGAACTCATTCTAGGAATGGAAATATCTTCAAGTGCTTACCGTCTTCATAGGCAGAACTTACAGCCCCAGGACCTATGCTTTTAACTGAGTTAAAGTTGTGACTTTAAGATCTTATATTCATAACATAATATTATTATACCATTTTCGAATAATTTTATTAAAATTAAAATTTATTATTTTATATTTATTATTATTTATACAATTATTATTATTATTATTATTATTATTATTATTATTATTATTATTATTATTATTATTATTATTTTATTTATATTAGTGAGGGCCTGGTGTCGGCTTGTTGAGGAGTAGACGGGCTATGGATCAGATAGGTTAATCAGAAATGGCGGATCTGCCCAAATTCTGGTATGAACATGAGGAAGTAGATGATGGAGATGTAGGCAAAGTAAATGATAGTAAAAATGATGATGGAGCTAATGGTGGAATGAGTGAAGGAGAAAACCGGACAAAACCCGCCCAGACGCCGTTTCCTCCACCCGGATTGAACCCGGCCACCTTGGTGAGAGGTGCGCATGGCGAGTGGTCTAATCCCAATGGCACGCGCCGGCATATGGAAATATATTTGAATGAAATACTTTTAAACGATAGTTTTCACGATCTATCCATTGTTGCTCGTGTTATGTAATTCTTTTTAGTTTCTCTACATGTACTATGTACATACATAGTGTACAGAGAGAGAATTGTATTCCACCTAAAACTTCGAAACAGAGATTTTACTGAAATATGTTTTGAGGTCCCTTGAGTCAAGAAAAGCATTTTAGAAAAAAATCCTTGTGTGTGTCTGTCTGCCTGTGAATAGCATAACCTAAAAAGGAAAAAGAAACAAACAAACAAAAGTTGCTACTTAAGTTTAGTGTGTTCCAAGGGAAAAAATAAAAAAAGCAAAACAAAACAAAAAAGAAAGAAAAGGATGTGCCACGAAGACTTTAAGAAAAATACCCCCACGCCAAACAACACTTTACATGGAACACTTTTTCATAATTTTGTTTTTACAAAAATGGCTTTAACGATGTTGATTAAAATACGGTATATTATGGATATTTAAAACCAGATAAAACGTTTACCTGGAATTTTATGAGAATAACCTCTGAAGACCTCTTCATTTCGGATGTACTTTGCATAACTGGTAAACAGTAAGAATTAGACAAAAATTTACTACACAGAAAATGAAGATCTCGTTAAAACACCCCATTTATATTATACACAGTTTTTGTAGAGTTGACTATTTTCGAGATATTCCGTATTATTGGTTTCAATTTTAAACTACAAACATTTTCTCAAACGTGAAAGCTCCTTTCGTTTCATCTACCGTTTATTTTACTGCTGGCCGTGCAAAGTTAACCGAACTTTAATGGTTTACATACTGATCAGCTTTTAAAGGGTTTGATTATCGCTTTAGCCTAAAGTACCCCCTTATTTTTCTTCTATTTAAAAGGAAGCAAATAATAAGAGAAGTTCTGTCTATGTCGATTAGCATAAAATAGATAATAGAATCATTTGTAAGAATAGTTTGTTTGCAGAACGAGTAGAGAAATACATGTGAATGGAACACATCAAGATAACAGGTGCTAGGGAACTTATCACATTTATTTTGTACGCAAAGACGAAGAGGAAACAAGAATTTAGGACGCTGGAATTGCAGTGGAATAGCAGCCCTTGTACAGAATATTATGATTTATTTATTGGTTGATACCAAAGCTGCTCAGATACAGTCTTTTTCAAAATTACACCGAACAGATATAGAGTGTTCAGATCTATTCGGCCTTTGCCCGCACATGACTTTAAAAATAGGTAGCGAGTTTATCACACATTGCCCCTTGCAGAGGACTAGTGAACGATGAGTAGAAGTGGGAATGGATATCAACCGTTTCAAGGTTACCTTAGTGAAACGGGACTTACATCCTAACTTTCCAATATTTACATTTGAACATTCAATCGCAGCATTTATGTTGATAGATAACGTGTTCTTCCAGCTCGGATCTAGTACTTGTAGTATGCAAACTTTTTGATCGGTGGTCACTTCCATCTCGCAAGACCTGGTGAAAAACAATTCTGCATCGCCCAGCACATCAACCTGTTTACATAGTCAAAATCGCTTTTGAGATGAAGGGCTCGCTGAACAAACAATGGCATCATGCATTTAAACCCACTTACGTTACCGACCAAATAAATCTGAAGAGCCGGTATAACAGGTAATAGTTTACGGCTGAACTAGTCTAAAATTTAATGTAACTTCGAAACTCTTTTGGGTATATTGTATGTAATATTGAACACTACATCGTTTTGATATCTGGCAGCGCACGAAATACTAGAGTTGAGGGCAGTTACCCACTCGAAAAATTACTCATGACTGGGGCAGTTTTGAGGTTGCTCTGAACACACGTATTTTACCTGTCACGCGGACATGTTGTACTTATTATACTCCAGTTATCGTAATAGCAAACTCTCAACAACTTAAATATTAGCAAGAACTTGCTTTAAATGTACTTTTTTATTTTACGAGTTAAACAAAAAATAATATTCTTGTGTCATTTAAAAAGGGATTATTTTTGTTTAAGTGTATATATGTGAATATGTATGATCTTTTTGTAACATTCTGATAGCATTTCTACTTCTGTTGTTTTTATTAATTCCTAGTCTCCATCCTCAATACCATTAATATTAAAGTGTCTCAAAAAGTGGCATATTAGAGACATATGCATCCCAGCTTACCATGTATTGGTATGTACATGGTAGATAGGGAAGGTATTGTATTCCTACCAAGAATTCGATACCGAGTTTTCACTGAAAATATATCTTTTGAGACCTCTGAATCCTAGAAAAAACATTTTTACAAAACTGCTGGTGTGTGTATGTGGCTGTGGCTAGCATAACTCAAAAACGAAAAGTGCGTTAAATACCACACTTGTTATTTAAGTTCAGTATCATCCAAGGATACGACACAACGATTATCAAGAAAATCCCCTCGCCCCAAACTACCATTTCTGTGGCAATATTTTCGAAAATTTCGACTGTCTCTAAAATGCCTCTAACAATTTTGATTAAAATACCGTTTATTTAAGATATTTACACCAAAATGAAATGATACCTTGAATTTTCTGGGAAAAGCCTCTGAAGTCCTCTTCATCTTGGATGGATGTTTCATATATGGTAAACCGTAAGACATGGACAAAACCTTACTACACAATAAATGTAGATCTCGTCAAATGCTCTGTATATTTTTTGTGGAGGTAGCCGTTTTAGAGATATGTCTTGTTAATGGTTTCAATTTTAAGGGGACCTAGGACAGATGTTTAAGCCAAAATGGCCAAAATTGTTTATTTTTTGATTTCTGCCAAAAGTAATTGTTTATAATGTTATTCAACCGTTTAACTGAGTTGTATGGTGATCAGAATCTTTTTAAAGGGTTAAGCAGCCATTTTCAATAACCCTGCAAGGCAGTTTAAATACCTGCCACGCCCATTTTTGGTACCTACTTCAAAGATAAGCACTTTCTGTCCAAAATTTGTTCAAATTTGCATCATAACCAGTTTGTATTGGTTTTTGCTTCCATCTGGTGTCCTTTACTGCAACTACTACATCAAAACTTGATCAAGAGTTCAAAATAAAGCCACAATATTTTAGAATCAAAGCTAAACATGTAATTTCACACCAGTATAATATTTAAATATGTTTACAATTTATTTATAACATGTTACCTTTTGAATTAGGTTTTAATTATTATGAGTTATGTTTACATGCAAATTGGTTTTGTGACGTTAGTGGATTCAGTGCCTTAGAATTTTATTTATTGATATTTGAAATGTATACATCAGTGCAAGCTGGAGGAAACCCACAGGTAGGATGAGTAAAAGGAAACTCAAAGCTCTGAATAATATTGAAAAAATATGGAAAGGCATTCCCAAAGAAACTGTAGAACCACAACTTTGTCCATCAAATTTACCATGTGACCACATAGGTGCAAATGTTAGCACATTATCTACTGCAGTCCTACATAATACATTGCCCAAACATGCCAGTACACATCAAATAATTTCTACTAGTGACAAAAAGCTCAAATATTTTGAAACAATATCATCAGTTACACAGCCTTATCTAAGTGAAAACAAATACATTTTACTACATTCACAAATTCTTAGTGTGTAGTAATAATATGTGATGAATGTGTGGAGAAGTCTCTAATTATAGAATCAGGAGAAAACAAGGGCCTAGCATGTAAGCTCACTGTAAAATGTAACAATTGTGACAAAAGATTTTCAGATGTGTAATCCAGAACAAAAAGAAACAGAATTCTAAAAGTAAAAAAGTTGCATTTCATGTAAATAGAAGATGTGTGGAGTCATTGATAAAATTTGGTGGTGATCACAGAACAATAGAAAGATTTGCATGTGTATGAACTTAGATGTAATTGATTCCAAAACTTTCACTACACATATGCATATCTTATCAGCTGAATCAGAGAACATAAGAAAAAAATCTTTCCAAATCAAGAAAAGTAGTGCATAATGCCCATGCGGATCTGAATGCAGAAAATATAAATCAGAAAGTAATTGATATAGCTGTTTCTTTCAACTGCACATGGCACAAGAGAGGGTACACATCTCTATTTGGAATTGGCATTGTGATTGATATTTTAACTGGATTAGTTGTTGATTTTTAAATGTTATCCAAATATTGTCCCATGTGTGTCCTCTCTCAAAATGGATTGGGAGAAGATACCCCAGAGTACAACATATGGCTTAGAGGGCATAAAACTATACCTGGAGAAAACTTTGTTTTCTGGAAACAAAGGTTAGATATAGCAGCTATTGAAGCCATTTCTGAATACAATATGGGATGCATTGCTTCACAAGAAACAAAACCAAGTTCAACTGGAGAAGAAATCACAGAATTAGGAAGAGAAATTGCTCACAAAGGAGATTCACGTAGAAAGTATGAAAGTCGTTGCTCCACATCAGAAAAGCTGAAGTCCACCAGAAAGAAGATGATGTTGAAAGTGTCTGCAGAAGAGATTAAGAAGAAGGTGGAGGGAAAGAGCTATGCTGCAGGACAATTTTAACCGTTTACACTACGTTAATTGGCTGGAAAAAAATGTCCAGTATGAAATTTGTTTTCTCAGAACAACATTTTTCAATGTGTAAAATGTTCCATGTGGGATGGTTTTATTTACATTTGCATGAAACTTGGTACAATTGGTCCATAGTACTATCTAAAGAAGTTGTAGTATCCTTTTTGGACCACCATGTAAAACTTGGGCACTGTGGTGCTATTAATCCCAAAAAACTTTGAGTTTTTTTCTGAAATATCTGTATTAACAATTATAATTAATACTTTTTTATTCAATGCTCAAAATAAAAAAAGCAAACTAGGATTACTTATTAGTAGGTCAAAGATTAATGTGACCAAATGGTACTGATGAAAAAAAAATTGTACCGCAGGGAGTACTTTATATCTTTCCAAATATTGTTATATGAAAAACACAAAATAGCTCACATATAAAAACTACTTCATCAAATTTATTGAAATGTACACTAATGCTACTCATAATGATGGGAATCAACATACAAAAGATTGAATAAAAATTGTAGAAAATCAATATAATCTATCCTAGGTCCCCTTAAAATATAGCTTCTCTCAGGTAGGAAGTCGCCCGTGTTCCTTTTTGTTTTATTTCCGGCCAAGCAGAGAAGCAAATTTCAATGACAATCGCATAGTGGCATTTGACTATTGCTTTAGCACAGTGCATTCCTTTAGTTACCTGCTACTTATAAGGAACTAAATAATGAAAAGATTCTGCTAATGCTTATCTTGATTGGCATGGTGTAGAAAGAAATAGTCTTTAAAGAATAACTAGAGAAAGTAATATGAGTGTAACGCATCACATTTTTTCTCAGTTATTTACCTTCATTCATTGCCTGTTATAATGAAACTGTATCTTGGAAGAATAAACAAATATCTCACGGTATATGCTTTTTAGCGGGGTTTCATAAGACAAGGAATCCTTTAACTTTATCTAATGCTGTGTACAGACCGAGTGGGTAGGTCACTCGCATCTCACTTAGGCAGCCTGGGTTCGACCCCGATGACCAAATGTGATATTTGTGGTGGACAAAGCGGCACAGGGGCGGGTTTTCTCCGGGTTCTCCGGTTTTCCCCGACACAGCATTCCACCAGTCTTCCATCTTCATTCCATGTATCATCAGTGACTTTTTTTGGTAGTGTTTAACGTCTGCTTTTACTTGCTTTTGGCACCGCAGGCGATGACACTGGTGGTATATGGAATGAAGATGGAGCACCGGTGGAATGAGATGGCGGTGGAAATCGGAGAACCCGGAGAAAACACGCCCTTGCGCCGCTTTTCTACCACCAATTGCGGTCGCTTGAGATCGAACCCGGGCCGTCTATGAGAGTCAAGAGGTCTAACCACTTGGCCACAGTGCAGCCCGATCATCATTAGTGTCATCGCCTGCGGTTGCCAGAGTATTCATATTCTGTGTGTTAGATATAAGTTGTAAAATACTTTAAACGACACTTTATGCTTTATAACACAAGCAAAATAATATTCTGAGGCATTGAAATATGGTTTATTCGAAAGACCGCTCGCCATGTTTTTGCCATTGCCAAGTTCTCAATCAGCTGTCATAAGGAGATCTGGTCAGTGTGATATGGTATTTTTACGTAAATACTGCTGAAGCACGCTTCCCAACCTACATGCATTACTCGAAACCATGAGCCAGGCACGTGTCTTTGCTCCTGATTAACTGCCTAATCCGCGCTGTGAGGCGATTTTGATGTTGATTGGCGCTGAAAACCATATTTTTTCATCATATAGGATCTGAGCAAGAACGACCATGTCTTGAAAACCCTCTTGGCAGAAATGGAATAAAATATGTGTCAATTATACTTTATCATTGTAATCTCGTACACCAGGTATTTATTATTTTCTCGGCCACCAAATGATAGATAATAGGAAATATTGTATTCCATCCAAACATTTGATCGTTAGGTTTCATTTAAATATGTCTTTTAAAATTAACCTGAAAAAATAAAGGAAAAAATAAAAAAGTAGATGAAACGCAAATGTGCGTGGATGGAGGTTGAATGAAACATATAACTAAACACAAATTTTTGACTTAGTAAAAAGTTATATTTAAGTTCAGCATCTCAAAGTTTCCGAGATAAATAATCAAGACCACATTCAAGAGGTTGTGAGCACGAATCTCATTTATGGTGGGTTTCCGAATCAGGTTTTTTTTTTTTTTGTGGGTTATCCCTTATTTTGAGAAGA
Source organism: Hymenopus coronatus (assembly GCA_030762935.1). Classification (NCBI taxonomy): domain Eukaryota; kingdom Metazoa; phylum Arthropoda; class Insecta; order Mantodea; family Hymenopodidae; genus Hymenopus; species Hymenopus coronatus. Next base: position 100,237,478 of record CM060894.1, on the reverse strand, counting down.
CGAATATCAAGTAGCTCTATGCTCCATAGACCCCGAAATCATTTGAGCAACATTTTAACAACTTCAGTTAGCACGCGATATGACCAAGAGGCTAAAGAAGTTTAAGCCAAAAAAAAAAAAAAAAAAAAAACTATACAAAATGTTTTAACTGAAATTAAGGAAGTTTAGTTAAAATAACTAAGGAAAAACTCAGCTTCTGTCATGTGTTTGGATAGTGCAAATAGCACACTGTGTTTAAAATTTGTATTGTCATTTCTTATCATATAAAGTAATTGCAAAAATAATATTCTTATACAAACAATTATGTAGCTTATTTGTTTAGAACTATATGTATACAGGAAAGTGCACAACAATTTACACTGTTTTGCTATTGACCATAGTATAGTGATTTTTATAATGCACAAACTATCTTATTTTAAGCATACATTTATATTTCATTAAAACATTTAATTTTTTATATTCTCAAATCGATTCTAATTAAAGTCCCAAATGTTTACTTCACTGACATATTAATGAAAACGTGTACTTTGAAATTTGTGCTATATACTCTAAAATTACTAATGTTTGACTGAATTGTGTATAACTTGGTAAAATAAGGAAATCAAAAGGATTGAGGAAAATATTCAATATTAAAATACAAAGCTCATTAATTTATAACATATTTATGTTTATTTATATTTTGGAAATGTCGGCCGTCTTCTAAATAATTCCTACTTGCACAGATTTTTGCTAAGTATCCTAACGGACATGCTTCAAATTCGTGATTCTTGTACCCCCCTTTCTTTTCTCTCCACAACAAAACTTTGCTACCACCAACAACTATTTGAATGCTCCTTCTGCATATTAAAAACTTTTTACATAATTTGAAATCCTCCTAAGTAAAATATATCCGGAGGAATCTAATAAAATAGAACGATATTTTATATGGCCAGCAAAGTATACTAACACAAAAAATACGTTTAAATTAAATGTTCCTCTACATAATTACGTGTTTGGGTAAAATTATGCAGTTCTATAGAAGATCAAAAAGTATAAACAGTTTTAAAATAAATCTTCTTAAATTGCCCGTAAAATATCCTCTTTTCACTATTGATTAGTTTCTATGTTAATGAGGTTGATATACTTTGTAAATTAATTATATAAAGCAATTATATGCATACATACATTTTATTCGTATATGCAGCAGCAGTGTCTGTCAATTTTTTTTATTATTATTATTATTATTATTATTATTATTATTATTAAAGTCGAGAGTAAAGCCAAATACCTATTTTAAGGAATAATTTAGGACTAGTTAAATATCTCTATCTTATGTTTCATATAAAATTCAAACGTATGCAACGGTGCTTATGGAACCTTATCACCATTGTAAATTATTTTAAAAGTTTAGAGACTGAAATTATTTATCATACTATTTTAGTCGTTTGTTTAGTTCAGTTTTTTCACACAGCATAAAAGATATCATTATGAGAAGGTATGATTCAAAGATTTGTAGTTTTGGGATTCTCTGGAAAGGGGTAGGTTTATTTTTTAGCAACTTAGAAATCACAGTCTTTGTATGCTCCCTTTGTCAGCCGCCCGATTTCATAGAAATGTAAAGAAATCAGCTTTCTTTGCTATCCATTGGTATAAGCCAGTGATTGCAATATGACAAAAATTCCTTCCACGTAATAAAGGTGCTCAGAGGTGGATTTTCCAGCACACTAATTCTGTTTCTTTAATTACACATTAAAAAAAAAACATTTTATACCATTCACATTTTCAGCATCGTTTCTTAAAGTTTTCTCTGTCGCTAATTTCAACTACATTTCAAATATTTGTTTCATACGGTTCTTAATAATAAATATTTTGCATACATTTGAAAAGAGGAATTATATAATCCCAAAGCATTTAAAGTGTAATAAAATAACTATTCATGAAGCTTTGACGGATTATGTTTTAACTTTATAAGATCATCCAATCTTAAATCAAAACTTAAGACATTACTCGCATTTATCAATTCTGTTTTCTCCACTATATACAGAGGAAGTATTGCAGGTTACTTCAATACGAAATTTCACAGAAATCACGTTTTGAGACTCACCATATTTGAATATGGTACAAGAGAATTTGCATTAATTTTATAATCTCCACTACAAACTTCCCTTTACGGTGGTATGGACGATTTTCTCAAAATTTCGGTTTGTTTAAAAAGAATTCTATTTTGTTTTAAATATAATATGTTTTAGATATTTAAGAGAAAAATAAAACGTGCATCTCTGAAGTCCCTTTCATTCGAAAGAAACTTTGTGTAATTTTTTATAATGGGTAAACCATAAGAAAAATATAAACGCGCACGACAAAAAACATGTAGATTTCTTTAAATCATACAATTTATTGCAAACAGAGTTATATGGCTAATTATGAAAATTTTGTTGTGATTGGGTTTTAGTGTTCATTATTTTAAGTTTCTTGAAAGTGGTTGCGTATGTTTTATATCTTATAGTATAGAATAATTTGAAGATAAACATATAGGGCGCTATAATTCTTTTTGGGTTATCCATTTCACAGAGACACACATGTAGGAGCGCGGACAGACACTTCAATATACAACCGCCATCAAAACGCATGTTTTCGGTTGAAATATTGGTGTTGAATTTTTGGGTGGAATTCTCTACATATTAAGTAAGTGGTAGAGAATGTCAAAATATAATGCCTACAATTGGAAAGCTACCTAGCATAACATTTTATGGGTAAAACAAGAAATAATTCACATACCTTTGCTATTTAATTTTCTGTACATTTATTTCTTCCTAAGTTTCTATTTCATATAACATATCCCTTCCAATAATGTATTTACAAGTTCATTTTCTGATAATACATGATTATGGTTGTCATGTAATATGTTTCTTGGTTTATTTATTTTTACGTAATAACCCCTGGACATCTCGTCATCCCTGAATTGTAATTAATTGTAATTTTAATAGATGCTATCGTAGGTCAGGTTCTAATTTTTCCACAAAAATGTGGTAGAAACTTTCACAATTGCATTCTGAACAGACGTGATCAGACCTCAATGAGTGGGATCAAAATAACAACATTTTAAACACTTATGGCCTGAAATAATAACAGAAACATTTAATATCATTGGATATTTCAAAGCAAAGACTATAAACCAATTTTAGGACTAATTAGTTCACCTTCGTACAACTTTTGTAAAATGAAATAAAATAATTTGTAGAGTAATTATAGTATTTGTACCAAACTTCATAAAGATTTTTATATGATTTGAAAAATGTATTTATATACATCGATAGATTAAAGGAAATGTATGACGGATGGGAATGTTGGATATTTTGAAAAAAAACTTAGATTTTGAAAAAAAAAAATCCGCGCTTTGAAAAGGTTGCACACTCTTTCAAAGAAAATTTTCTAAAACATAAAAAATTGGACTGGAATTTGAGTAAAAATAATAATTATATATTTTTACTGTAAAGACAAAATTAAAAGTATTGAGAAAACTATACTTTTTTGCCTTCAACTTTGGTCTTAGGTAGCATTTATTACTTTACATTCTGTTTTAGACTGGTTAAATGGTTTAATCGCTTTTAGATTTGTTCTGTAACTTATTTTAAATATTCTTTGAGCTCATAGAACACTTGCATTATCTAAACAAGTGACTCTGGTTGTCACTTATTTGTAACTACAACTCCCAAGAGCAACTCGGTAATCAAGTTGAAACGCAGGTTGAATGTGTTTTATTTCTTTTCCTCGTTTTCCAGAAATTACGGACGAATGACATTTCATTAACAGCACCAGTCACTCACAATGTGGAGTAGCTGTAGATTAATTTCCGCTTAAGCCTCATATCCGATGACAAGATTAATGGACGTCTGGTTGTTTTTACCCGGTATAATTTATGTTCCCACTCTGATAAATTGCCACCATTAGACCACAAAAGATACTGTCCCCTCTCCAAACATGGACCAAAAGAAAGCAAGTTATGCAAATGCCTATCGCAAAAGCAAACAAAATGCGAACGTCCAGCATCTCATATCTGGTTCACCTTTGCAAAGAATCTCCGGTTCGACAATTGGGCCTAGGGCGTTTTATAAAGTATTCTTTTCCTCGTTATTTTTGATTTTGGAATCAATAGTTGCTACTGACTCTCTAATGTAAATAATGCCGTGTTTTTTAAATTATGGAAGATATGCCTTAATTGACTGAAATTGAGCGACATGGCTCCGATCACATTCGGAAGGTCCCGGGTTCGATTCAAGTCTACTGCCCACTTTGCCCTTGGGTATTTCTGGTTTCCCTGGTCAGAGTCGATTACCCGGGCTACCATAATTTCCTTTCCTGAATTTCCCTTTTATTCCGCTTTCTTCTCATATATCAGGCATGGTTAATTTGTATGGCGGTGCCGGGCAGATGGCGCGGAATGTTTGCTCAAAGGAAAATGCACCTCTCTCAATCACCACAGGGGCTGGCGGCGGGTATTCATCGCCATCTCTAGACAGCTCCTGCAGTGGGAAGGGCTTCTATTAGTGTATGGCGGTGCCGGAGAGATGGTGCGGAATTCCTGCTAAAAAAAAGTGTACTACCTGTTGAGGGTTGCTTGATGACAGGTCATTCATTCATCGCCATCTCTAGATAGTTTCCGCAAGTGTCTTCGAGTAGTGTATCGTTGTCGGACATATGGCGCGAAATATTTGCTCAAAGGAAAGTGTATTACCCGTAAACTCTAGAGGGTTTCTTGGCAACGGGTCGTTTATCGCCATCTCTAGACAGCTCCCGCAATGGGAAGCGTCTTCGAGCCTGGAACTGTTAGGGACTTTTGCGCTATATAGTTTGTCTCCCTCTACCTATATTTCATTGAAATGCCTAATCCCAGGTATATAACTCTATGAATCTTCAAATAATAACTTATGATTCTTCCCTCTTGTCGCTTAGGCGATTGCTGGGGTGCATTATCCCGACTTCCTTTTTCTTATTCCCTTTCTTGTTATTTCCTTATAGTCTTTCTCTGTGTGGTCTCTGAACTTGCGATGTTTGACAGCTGGGGCATGGATGCATGCGCTTTATGAATACTTTTGTTGACGGCGTTGTGGAAGCTGTTGTGGGGACGGTTGCCTAGCCGACGCCCGGAATCTGTAGTGATGGCGGCTACGTGGCGCTCCTAGCGCCAACATGAAAAACTATCCGCCAACTTGTTAGGGACTGCTGTGTCTTTGTGGGAGTATGTTGTCCCGTCCGTTCATCCCTTCCTCCTGAGGGTGCTATAGATCTATATAGGCTGTGATGCATAAGTTTCCCTCGCTATTGTCTAGTATTTATCCTTACTTTTCTTTATATACTTTTGAGAGACAGCACAAACGTTTTGAAAAATTAGCAAAATAATTTTCATCGAGTGGCAATTGTGTGTGGAAAAAGTTGAATTTTTTTTTCTCGAGAAAACAAGGTTTAAATTTGAGCATGTTTATTGATAAGTGCTCCATTACCCATTTATAATTTCAGTTAATTGGCAGTTCAAATGTGCAAATTTGAAAAAAAAAACAAAAACAAACGATTTATTCTCCTTCAGATTATTTTATTGTGAAAAAAACATTTTTTTTTAATTTTTTTTTTAAATTTTTTTCAATTTATGGTCAAATTTCAGAGACATCAGCTTAGTGGTGTAGAATACAACCAAAATGTATTTTGAAGATACAAAGTGGTGATTTTCGCATATATCGACTTGTTTCGTTGCCGTCTACAAATAAGTAATGTGTCCTATCCACGTCTTGCAATATAATTTGATGCAGTCAGTGTAAGGCTTCTGATTTTGGACAACCCTTAATGGGAACGGCGGGTGAAGCCCTATCATGACAAGACATTTGGATTAGCATAGGGACAGCAGGGGGTTTGTCGGCTCATGTAGACCAAGGTGGCTCACGTAGCGAAAAAACGCAGCCCACGTGGGATCTGGCCCACAGAGCCTTGCTGAGCCGACCAATCGATCACAGCCTGGCTCCACAACAACATCTCAATCACAGCGCTCTGTCCGTCATCCGTCAGAAAGTGGTTATTGCGTAAGAGCTTCTGCAGATTAATTGCTCATCATCATGCCATCTATCGAAAAAAGTAGCTCGACTGCTCAGTTAAAGGTCCAGATGGAGTCATGTTTTACAACTTCTAGATCTCAGAAGTAAACTTTATGTTGCAGCTCTAAGAATAACTTTACTCTTCTTACTAATCATATATTTTTAGTTTCCATCACTCACAGGAACGTATACATTCTTTGGCCTCTCCGCATTACGTTTTTTTTTGTTAGTGTTTAACGCCCGCTTTTACCACTTGTGGCATCGAAGGCGATGACACCGGTGATACATGGAATGAAGATGGAGCATCGGTGGAATGCAATGGCGGGGGAAACCGACGAACCCGGAGAAAACCCGCCCCTGCTTTGTCTACCACAAATCTCACAAGCGGTCACTTGGAATTGAACCCGAGCCGTAGGTGAGAGGTGAGAGGTCTAATCACTTGACCACGGCGAGGCCCTTCTTCGCATTATACCACCTAGATATTGTTGTTTCTGAGACAGGAATAAAACACTTTATTAAATGTTGAACTTTTCATTTTATTAAGCAAGATGGCCCCGCTGTAGCGTGCGAAGCCCACATGCGAGACGATCAGGGTTCTATTCCTGTTTGACCAGTCACCTTGACCAGCCATTCTTACGATTTTCCTATGTCAGGAAGCGAAATGTGGGGTGGTTTCGGAAACGTCTCGATTATTTTTGTCCCTCACTCCTATCATTTCATTTATATTTCAGGAACGTAGGATCAGGCGAGTGGTCACCGTGGCGAGGCATCTACAGTTGGAATTTGCTGTTTGTGGGCAACTTCCGTGAGACTTCTTTTGTGAGGGAGGTCCCGTCGGCGTTGGGATCTCACATCGCGCCCAAGCTTGTCAACCAGATCTGATCATATTTTGAAACTTTTACTTCAGCTCTTCCTTTCCTAGATTGTTAGGCTCCTACAATAGACCTCCTCTAAGTTTCCTTGCCAAAGTTCTCCTCCGCGCCTAATCTATTCCACGCCTAATCTATTCTACTTTATTTATATATACAGGTGTTTAAAAAAATACGGGGCATAATTTGAGGTATGTATTTCCCACATGAAGACAATCAAAATAGTTCATTATAACATGTGTCCGGAAATGCTTCATTTCCGAGTTATGGCCTTCACAACATTGGAATTCACTGGAACGTTTTTCTTTCCGCAGGTCTTTGCCATCAAAGGAGACATTAAGGAGGGCGCTCTGAGAGTTCATTCTGAGGAAGGTTACATTCAGTGTTCTTTAGGCGTTAAGACTACGCGACATGTATTCAAATCAAGAGCTGGCAGAGATACACTTCATGTACGGTAAGGCGGACGACAATGCTGCGCTGGCTCGTCGTTTGTACCAGGAGAGGTACCCACAGCGACAATGTCCAGATCGGAAGACATTTGTACGTCTCCATTCCCGTCTGTGCGAGTATGGAACATTCACCTCTCCTGGTTTGAGAAGGGGACGACCACGAAGTGCAGGGGGAGATTCTGGAGGCTGTGGACAGGACTCCTTCTATCAGCACACGACGGTTAGCGTTGCAAGTCAATGTTGCTCATACAACTGTCTGGAGACTGTTGAACGAGTATCAATTGTATCCTTATCATTAGTAACGTGTACAGGCCCTGTCACCAGCAGATTACCCTGCACGAGTTAGGTTCTGTCAGTGGTTCTTGCAACAGTGTGGTGTAAATCCGAAGTTTCCTGCCGTCGTATTATTTACAGATGAAGCACAGTTCACAAGAGATGGCATATCAAATTTCCACAATCAGCATGTATGGTCGCATGAAAACCCACGTGCAACTGTTGTATCTCATCACCAGGTGCGGTTCTCCCTCAACATGTGGGCCGGTATCATTGGTGAATGATTAGTTGGACCCCATGTACTTGTAAACAGACTTACGGGGCAGGCGTACACAAACTTCCTGGAAAACACCATACCTGACGTTTTCGAAGACACTCCACTGATCAATCAACACATTCACCTCTTGCATCAGGTTTCCTGATCGATGGATAGGTAGGGGTGGCCCAATTGCTTGGCCTCCACGCTCACCTGATCTGAACCCTCTCGATTTCTACTTGTAGGGCCATTTAAAATCATTGGTTTATTCGTCTCCGGTGCCGGATTTGGAATCCCTTCGGAATCGAATTGTGGCAAGTTGTGAGGACATACGCAATACTCCTGGAGTTTGGGATCGTGTTCGCAGGTCAATGGGACATCGATGTGAGGTCTGTATTCAAGCAAGAGGTGGACATTTTGAACATCTTCTGTAATGACAACAACCTGCGGAAAGAAAAACGTTCCAGTGAATTTCAATGGTGTGAAGGCCATAACTCGGAAATGAAGCATTTCCGGACACATGTTATAATGAACTAATTTGATTGTCTACATGTGGGAAATACATACCTGAAATTATGCCCTGTATTTTTGAAACAACCTGTATATATTCTCATATCCAATAGTGTTAGGAAGTAGTCTCTTGTATTATTGAATGGACGTTTATAATTTTCCAAACTATCATTTTTGATGTTAAGCATATTAGAAGTGGTGCCGACTGGTGATACCAGATTCGGAGTATCTTACAACTGTGACATTAAAGATATAAATATTGAATATTTTCCGCAAATATTTGGCTTCTATTAGTTCCATTCGTTTTCCCTGGACCTTTAGTTACCTCTGGGATTGATAAGTTAAAGTAAAAAAATATTACCCTATTGAAATAACTCTGAAATTTGAGATCTCTCGCTAATCAAAATGTGAATGACAATATTTACTGTTTTAGTGTACATTCAGCAAATGGGATTTTACTTAATTGTCGTTTCAATAGGCTGTTAACGGCGGCTATTTTTTAAGTCTGTATACGTTTTGCACTTTTTAGTGAGCGTTATGTATATTATTATTATTTTATTACTATTATTATTAGTATTCTTAATTTATTATTATTATTATTGTTATTATTATGGCTATTATTTTTTGTGTATTCTATTAATGCTCTTTCCCTAAAGATTTTTATGTCTACTTTTATACATGTACCTCTTACTTATGGTTGAATAACCTTTTTCTATCATGGTGGTTGCCTTTCCTGTTTTAAGACATTGTTGTGACATATGCCTGCTTGGAGAATCACATAATTTCTGCTAGGTTGGACAGCTTTCTTTGGAGACCCCCTGTTGCAACAGTACCAAGCAATGAAAGATTTCGTGGGATATGAGATCCAATAATGACGACCTGCATGTGTCACTCCGCCATTTGATACACGTCATTCTTCGACATTAGTGTGGCCCAGTTGCGGTCAAATTTGGAACGATCTTCCCTAAGCTAGGCTGCCGTGGAGAAACAAGCAAAGAATACCCAGACGCGAAAGAGCTACCACGGCTAGAAGTTTAAGGCAACGTTTCCATGAGGTCCTCATTAGGAAGGCAATTCAGGGCTACGCTTTGACTGAGATAAACTTGAGGAGCCTATTTTGGTAAATCAAAGTTCCTTATATTTTATACCCTCTGAGGTATTTCAGGAGAACGTCTCACATTATAACTCAAGAAACTTTAAACGTCTGATATGTAATTAAAACAAATTCAAGAGCCTTACCTTCAGTAATTAATTCAATCTAGCCTTTACATTGTGTAATATTCTATCAAGAAACCTTGCAAATTAAATCAATCTCAGTAAAAGTATTAAAACATCTTAGCTGGTGTTTCGAAGTAATGCCTGCCTGACCTGTTCTAACATAAGAAGTATAAACGGTTGACTCTGATATTATTAAGGATCCAATACAGAAGTAAATATATTTGCAGTATTTATATATTACATATCATATAAAGACTAACTAAAGACTGCAGCTGTTTGAAGAAATACAACGAAAATGCACTTACTCTTTCTGGATGGTGTGTGGGAGCAAGCGAACAGCTTTGTATACAAATATTGGGATGCTCTATCTTCATAACTAGCAACACGTCCTATTATATTAAAACAGTCAAAGGAGAGCAATGCAAATTAAGTTTTACTAGAAAAAGAAACATATTTTGTTATTCTTGAAGAAAAAACAAGGAATAAAATATTAATGAGGTGTTTTGTGCAGAAACCTGAAAATTGTGACCAGAGAGAAATATGGTTGAAAAAAAATGAGACAGTGGGAAGAACAGAGTATTGGGATAACATCAGAACTAATATGAATGTCTACTGATGTACATAAAGTATAGTCTATGATCAAACGCCGCTGTTTATGTTGGTAGTAGTGAAGAATTCAGCCCTACCTTCTGCCAGTATAAATACAGCTGTCCCTGAGTATAATTCTGCCCCCACACCCCGCGACAGAATACCAGGCTAGTTGTCATATTCTAGCTAGCAAAGCTCTGTTAAAGCAATGCTTCATTGAATTTTGGAGTAACAATAAAATATAAAATAACAAATATGTAAACTTTCATGTAATACATATTCTTGCCATTCTAGATTGCTTAGCAATAGGCTGTTGTTCGGCTGTTTAATGACATATGAAAGTCATGCGAGTACTTCACTCCTTCCTCCAGAATGCAGAATTAAGTTGCACCAATAAATCTTGGTAAGATTATTTCATAGAGGTGGTATCCAAATCACCCCTTCATTTTCCATCGATTATAACATTGTTCATTGGTTCGTTTTAAGTCCCTAATTTGTTTTCCGAACCAGTCACACAGAGAATTGATATCGGTTGAATGAAGTACATATTTTTTATTTTCTGAAAGTGGAAACCTCACCAGTGGAAATATTACCATTGCCTCCTTTTATGTACGTCAGTTTATGAAATCAGGCTGCCGTTGTTCTTGACGATCGCTGTTAATCGGATCACGAGTCTTCCCATTTCCCTTTTCTCAGTATGTTTAATTTTCTTCGCTCATTTTTAGTATACTTTCATAAATAAGAAACAAGTGTATTTTAAGTAATCAGAAAAATCTATAGTGGGAACAAAAGAATATCAGTAAGGTCATGAATTACATATGAAAATAGTACAAAGGCATTCCATAAATATTCTTGAGTCACGCATTAAACCAACTTAAAAATGCGAAATATTTTACAAGAAACTGTGGCAAATATTCTCACTTACCTAGCGGTTAAAGTAAATATTACAAATTGCTAATCTAAAGTTTAATATCTACTTGCAAGATTACGAGTCTATTTGCTTTTTCATGCAATCACCTGGAGAGTAAGTAGATTCATGCAACCAGAATTTTTATTTCTGCTGATGAACGATAGTTATTGCCTTATCTATTACGCCTTTCTCCTCAGAGTAACACTAAGAGAATTCTTTAGCTGCTGATAATTGCACTAGATATATTACTTAGAAGAACAAAGACACATTGCTTATGGTAATCTTGACGTGGCATTTGACTTTAGAGGCATTAGACTGTTGAATAGTATGGCGAATAAAATTATTTTCCCTGAGTTAACTGCATCAGGTTGCAAACATGTTTAACCGGAGTTAACATTCTCAAGGTGAATTGGTCTACAATGGGCTGTCTGTTTTGCTGCAGTATTGAACACTATTGCTACATTAACACATTTTTACTTTCTCTACACGTACTATGTATATAGTGTATAGAGAAGGTATTGCATTTGACTAAAAAATGTGATACCGAGATTTCACCGGAAATGCACGTTATAGGCTCCCCTGTACCCAAAAAAAAAAAAAAAACTTGCGTGTGCCCGTGTGTCTGTGAAAACGATAACTCAAAAACTAAAATTCGGTAAAATACCAAACATGGAATTTAAGTTTAGTATCTTCCAGGGATGCCGCATGAAGGTTTTGAGAAAAATCTTGAATGAGTTTGATTTCTCAAAAATGGCTCTAATGATTTTGATTAAAATATTGTATTTTAAAAATATTTATATGGCAAATAAAATGTGTATCTTGAATTTTCTGGGAATAGCCTCTAAAGACCTCTGTATTCTGAATTAATTTTGCTTAACTATGCGTAACTGGTAAACCGTGACATACAGACAAAAACTTACCACACAAAATGTAGATCTCATTAAAACACACAATTTATGTCATATACAGTTTTTTTCGTAGAATTGACCATTTCTAAGATATTCCTTGTTTCGGATTTAAAATTCTTAAACTTTTTTTAACACAGAAAGTTATAATCTCCTGGTCTTGCATATAAATGCATTTCAATCACATGGCAACCGGCTTTTAAAACATTTGACAACGTTTTTGCGTAGTGTATTCCTTATTTTTCTTCTTATTATAAGGAAGACAATTTCTGCTAATATTTATCTCCATTATTATAAAGTAGATAGAAGAATACGTTTTTAACAATACTTTATTACAGCGAGATAAAGAAAGTCATGTGAATGGAACACATATTTTTACTTTATTTAACACGTAGGTACATAGTAGCAAGAGAAAGTACTGTATTTCACCCAAATGGAATCTATGAGTATATAAATAATGTGAGTGCATAATAAGTGTTTAATATATACATATGTATATATATACCTTATTGGAATTATTGAAAACGATTAGAATATACATCTTATGTATTTATTATTCGAACCCTTTTCTATTTCTCTTGATTTCACAGGAAATATACGTTTTTTAAGATCCCCTACGTTCGAAAAAAGAATTTTTAGAAAAAGGTCCTATGTGACTGAACAGCATAACTAAAAAACGAAAAACAATACCAAACTTGGTATTTACATTTAGTATCTTCAAAGAATGCGACGCAAAGATTTTCAAGAAAATTCCCGCACCACAAACTACTCTTTACATGGAAAATTTTTGAACTCTGACGATTTTGATTACAATACCATATATATAAAAGATATATACGTCAAAAATAAAATATATATTTTGAATTTTCTGAGAATAGCCTTCCCAGACCTCTTTATTCTGGATGAGCTTTGCAGAATTTTGTATTACGGTTAAACCCTAGGAGATATACAAAAACTTGAAGCACAAAAAAATGTAGATCTCATTAAAGCACGATTTATGTCACACACGTGTTTCTTGCAGAGTTGACCGTTTTAGAAACATCCCTTGTTTTTTTTGGTGTAAATTTTAAACTACTTCACTTTTTTCTAATGGGACCATGCAAAACGTACCGAACATCAATTGTTTCACATTGCTTTTAGATTTGACTATATCTTTACACGAGTGTATTCCCTTATTTCCCTTCTACGAACAATTCGGCTGACGTTTGTCTCGATTAGCATGTTGTATATGAAATAGTAATATTTTGTAGAGAAGGTATGTGAATGGAACATATTAGTTTTTTTCAATATTTCATGGATAAACACACACACATTCACACATTCACTCTGACATGCATACTTCCCGATTCTGTGGGGGATACAGAATGATTCTAGTTAAAGAAAAGTTCTTCGCCCAAGCCGGGAATCGAATCCGGGACTTCTGGGTGAGAAATATACTGCTGATCACTCCACCGCAGAGGTAGTCGTTAGTAAACCTATCTTTTTAACATTGAAGATATCATGTAGCATACATTCATGTATTTTTATATACAAAGAACAAATCAAATGAAATCAGATCGTGATTTTACTTTCTGTACCGCATACATAGGAGGTAGAGAAAGTTTGTATTCATCCTAAAATTCGGTACCGATATTTCAGTATAAATACTTGTTCTGAGGTCCCTGAATCCATAAAAATCATTACTATAGAAAGGCCCATGTGTGTGTGTATGAGAGAGAGAGAGAAAAAGAGAGAGAGAGAGAGAGAGAGCAGACAGCTACACTTAAAACGTAAATTCGGATACATATCAAATTTGGTATTTCAGGTTAGTATCTTTCGAAGATGTGATAAGAGGATATTCAAGAAAATTTTTCGTACCAAAGTTCGTTTTTACATAGGCATTTTCAAAATGTTGGATATTTTCAAAATTTATTATAAGGTTTTTAATTAAAACACCATATAATTAAGATATTATATAAGAAATATAAAGTATATCTTGAGTGTTCTTGGAATAAATCGTGAAGTCCACTTTATTCATACGAGTTTTGCGTAATCTTGCTTAGCAAATAAATGATAATAAACAGAGAAAAATTTACTACATTTCTTTGAAGAACATAGTACAGTAAGCATAGAACATTAAAGGTCATATTTTGAGGCATCGTCAACATATCCGTCAATATTGCTTCAGTTTATTCAACACTTCTTAAATGTTTTAAGTTGCTATGCAATTCGCTTATTTTTCGTTATCTCGTGGAAAGAGAATGTACTTTTAGTCATTGCCTTTTAAACACTGAGTATCGATTCAGTTTCCTCTATTCGTCCTTGAACAAGCGGGACGTTTCAGGCACGTTTAGGAAGGTTCCTGGGTACAAATACTAGGGTCGGTCAATTTTACTGACTTCTTTCTGGTTTCCCTCAGTCATTAAATTAAATTCCAGATTGAATATTTAATACCGCGAGGAAAAATTCAACTTAAGTCAAAAACTATATTACTAAAATTGAAAATAAATGGAAATAGCGAATCTCTACCATGAGTCCACAGTAATGAAAGCAGGGAGACTTCATGGCTTCCTAATGCAATATGCCATACATGTGCGGTAGTAAATATACAGTTGGCTAGCACTAAGGTCTCTGTGGGCACGTGTTGAAGCTGCTATATGTCCATGCAGAGATACACTTGACTAGCACTACGGGTTATGTGGATATATGAGAAGGTAAGATGATATGGTACAGGAACGAGACTTACAAGACCATCTGTTCACCACATACACTCACGAGGCATCCCTTAGCAGATCCGTCGCGATATTATCATATATTTAACGCACGGGAAAAAATAAATACGGGGAAAGCAAAACGTGTAATGAAACTATTTCTGCAAATTCTTTGTCTGTAAATAATATTTCTCTCCTTACACAGTCTCTCTCTCTCGTTCACCTTCATCACATCCACTGTCCTCATCTATCTCTTTTTCTTGTAGTCTGCATGTGATGGACGTTTTAAAAATCGGCAATAGTGCCGTTTTATTTAGTTTGTTAATGAACATTAAATACAATCAAAATATTTAATGGTGCATATGCATTTGCTTCTTCCTTACATCTAAAATTCTATCACCAATCCTTTCTTGAAGCAAACAGTTCAAACTACAAAAATAATAGCGTCGAAATTTGTATAACATTTTCTACATTCTTAATTAAAGTATCTGACATTACAGCCATTGTGGATTTTGACTTACTAATATGACTGCCGAATTCAAATTCAAATGTATAAATGTGCTTCCTCTAGCTGGAAGGTGTCGCAGCTTCTCAAATGCGTTATGATGTTGAGCCTCGATCCCATACATCGGCCGAAAACCCTCATCCACATGAATGTGGTCGAACCTTCGGCATTTCCTGGTCAGGAACCGGAGCACAGGCACTAACTCACTAACACACAAGATCAGACAGAGCTCTTGAACATTCATCAAAATCACGGTAAGAATCGTACCACATAGCTTCTGACATCGTGGATCATCTTTGAGATATGTTATCTCCAGTATTTTTGACCGCCTGGAAAGATACCTGAATAAGTTTGACTCTCGTACGGACGTCTCAGCGATAAGATAGTCGTACGAACATAGTTTGAGACCCGGCTGTAAAATAGAAACTTATAAAGTCAACAATCTATCACGTCATTTATCAATGAGAAATTACTGTGCAAATGCCATCTGTATTATAAACCAATTTTTGGAGAAAAGACGAAAATTTAATCTTGAAACTCATATTAATATTTATAGATTATGAGGAGGCATTTGATAAAGTTAAATAATAAAACCATGGGAAATGCTACTTGAGAAAGGATATCTTCCTTAATTAAGAAGACATATATACGATCCATTGGTTAATATCAGAATGTGTATTTATAAAAGGAACGGACCAAATTTACAATTTGCAGAAATGAATGGTGGTATTAACTCATATCTAAATGACTAATTAAAACGGCTGATACCAATACATTACATAGGTAACATATTTTTTATTAACGAACGCCCATGAACAGATTGCTGTTTGCGGATGACCAGTTGGTGATAGCTAATCTACAGATATCGGCGCTTAAGTTATGCACTATTATTACAAAAGCATACTTCATGACAATCGAGATAAACATTAGCGTAAATGGTCTTATCACTTAGTTCCTTATAAGAAAGGGAAAAAGGGAATACACTAAGCTAAAGCGATAAATAAATATTTTAAAAATGGTTGATCTTTGATTAATATTCGATTCTCTTTGTACGGCTAGCAGTAAAACAAACGAAAAAGGAAAGAATATTCCCGTGTCATAAAAGTTTAAGTATTTTAAAATTGAAACAGCTGGTATTTTAAAACATTTCCAGAAGGAAGAGAATCAATTAACAATGAACATAAAAGTGGAAGGCTACAGTTTCAAGAACTGACGAAAATGTGGAAAGAGTCCGAATCTTGAAGATCATCGGTAATGTAAGGTTCTTGAAAGACTTCACAAAAGGGCAATGAATGTGAGACCATACATTTAAAAATTCAGATGACTTTCTCCAGCTGCTCTGCAAACAAACTTGTTACAAAAGATTATTCTTCTTTTTACACAAAGCTAATCGAGATAAACATTAGCAGAATGTTCTTATTACTTAGTTCCTTATAAGTAGAAGGAACTAAAAGAATGCGTTATGCTAAAGTGATACTGTAAATTATGTGTTTTCAGGTGATCTGCATTTTTCTGTAGGAGGTTGTTATTTATCATTTACGGTTTAAACGTTATGCAAAATTCTGCAAAATTCAACCAGAATAAAGAGATCTTCAGAGGCTATTCCCAGAAAATTCAAAATATACATTTTATTTGTGATGTTGATATCTTTAATATATGGTATTTAAATCAAAATCGTCAGAGACATTTTTCAGAAAATCACAATTTTAACTGGGATTGGGGTGGGGGTATTTTTTTGAAGATCTTCGTGTCACATCCTTGTAAGCTACTGAAAGCTCAAATACCAAGTTTGGTATTTAACGTTTCATTTTTGAGTTATTTTGTCCAAAGACATACATAAATGGTTTTTTTTTTCCAATTTTTTTTCGAACTCAGGGACCTCAAAACATATATTTCCGGTGAAATCTCGGCATTGAATTTTGGTTAGAATAGAATATCTTCTCTACCCGCTATGTACATTGTACATAAGGGTTAGAGAAAGTAAAATGGTAAAAAATCAAACTCATTAATTATTTACTCACTTTGAAGTGTTCAGTGATTCTCGTATCATTTCGTTCTCTTAAAAGTAAAATATAGTGACATTTCTGGCTGCAGCAAAATGAAAAAAAAAAACTTTCAGGTACATTCATGCAGGATGAAACATTCAGGCAATGCTTCAAAACAATCGGCAGCGATTCTTAATAGAGGGTTTAGAGCAGACGTGGCTTGTGCACGTAATTCCAAACAAGTTTTAATAAATTAGCATGTCATATTATTGATTCATTTATGGTGAGTTGAAAGAACATAATTTTTATTACAAATTTTTCTATTGTGGAGAAAGAGAAACATGTTTGTTTTTCGTAATAGTTTCAACTCTTTTAAGTATATTTTGATTTTTTAATGTGTAAAAATCAATAAAGTGCATCTATGAGCTTAAAAATCCGTAATAATTTACATACGTTGTTGGGTGTAAAATTAGATAGACACTGATTTAGAAATAAATATGACTAAATACAAACAAGTTAAATGATGAATGAAACATATTTTTGTAAGAACATGAGGGAAAAGTAAGGCGAAGATTATACGATATTATACCTTAAAATAATTTGAAATACAGTAGCGAAACATGAATTCTAAAAAGCAAAGTTAAACGGGCAGAAAGCAACACAAACCCGCTTAATGCGACTCATGATTGGTAAGACAGTAAGAGACAAGAATGAGTAATCAATATACTGGGAGATTAAATATAGTAGATGAAATATATAACTTCCAGAGATAGATAGTGGCAAGCCATGAGAAGAAATATTTAACCTTGTAGACTCCCAAAGCAGTCCTAAGTTAAAAACCAAAGTGAACGCCAAATTTTGGCAGATCTCGA
This sequence comes from Hymenopus coronatus, assembly GCA_030762935.1. Taxonomy (NCBI): domain Eukaryota; kingdom Metazoa; phylum Arthropoda; class Insecta; order Mantodea; family Hymenopodidae; genus Hymenopus; species Hymenopus coronatus. The sequence continues at coordinate 100,219,386 of CM060894.1, read as the reverse complement.
AGAAGATGGAGTGACCAACACTATTAACTATATTATTAGCTAGCTTCATTTTACCATAAACTTTGAAACTGAAGAAGAAACATCGGTTAAACTTGCTCTATTATCAGTCAACGCATAAATCATACCAGATTCTCATACTAAACAGCAACACTGTAGTTATTTCACTGCTTTCTATAAGATTTCTGCACCGGAAGATAACGACGAAGAGCATTCTAGACTTGTTTGGTTTTTGCTCCAAACTCCTTGCCCAAATACACTAATTTATTTTTGACTGTGCTCCTACCAAAATACGAAACATGTTTAAATTTAATTCATATGAAACTGAAGCTGGTATTACATTTTACAAAACTAAAGCGAAAATACTGAATATATTAAAGACAAGAAATGGTTAGAAAAATCATTTGTATTTAGCGAAGTTTCGCGCAAGAAGCTGGAAAATTAATGGGAGATATCAATACGATTAATGTGCTACGAGAATTCGATGGAAAGAAAAAGAGAGGAGAAAAACAGCTCTGCCCGAACAGGAATGGGGGAAACGAAAGAGCAAAAGAGGCAAACGAAAGCAGAGATGGGAAATTAGTCAAGTGCGTCTTCTAAGGAAGTTTCCTCTAATGAGTTTTCGATTGAAGGAAGGATAACTTTGACATCCTCCACTTTGACATTCCGAGGTTGTTTCGAGCGTGCCAACTGTGCCCTTGGTAATGAAGGGAAGGAATGGATCCTATCGCTGCTAGCACATGTCACGTTTAAAGTGTTTTACATTCACTGTAGCGTTGAAAACGAACATAAACCTTAACCCCACTTTGAAAACTGGTGATATATTTTTACTTTCTCTACTTCGAACACACTATATAGGTTGAAATATATTGCATTCCACCCAAAATTCGATACTAAGCTTTCAACGAAAAAACTTGGGATTCCTAAAAAAACATGTTTATGCATATGATCGTGTGTTTATCTGTGAGCAGCATAACACTAAAACGAAAACTCGGTTACATACCAAACATAATACTTAAGTTCAGCATCTTTCAAGGATGCGACACGATGTTCAAGATTGTCCCACCAAACAAGCCTTTACATAGAAAAGGTTTCTAAAAGTTTGATTTTTTTCAAAAATAGTTCTAACGATTTTGATTAATAAAAATATTGACTAATAAAATATGCATACATCTTGATTTTTCTGGAAATAACTTCTTAGTCCTGTTCATTCCGAATGATATTTGCATAGCTGGTAAATATAATAGATAAACCAAAACTTACTACACAAAAATTATAGATTCGTCAAACACACGGTTTGGATCTCATTATTTCCAAGATTATTTTGCGATAGATTGAAACTTTCCAAAACTATATTTTTGTCAAATGAGATGTGGTTATTGATATTGTTTTCCTCGTGGTTAGGCAAAGGGAATAGAAGTATAATAACATCACATAGGAACCAGCTTTTAACCAGACTATCGTTTAATCCTAGTGTACTCCCTTATTCCCTTGCTAATTACAAGGAACAAATGATAAGACAATTTCTTTTTATGCTTACCTCAATTAGCATTCAGTAGATAGCAGAATAAGCTATTGTCAGTTTGTTAAGGAATGCACGATAGAGAGCACAGCTAGGAAGTTCGTACCGTTCACCGTTCCTAATGCAGGTTGCAACCGACCGTCTCGCCGCAACAAAACATGTCATTGATAAGAACGCATGTGTGGAGAGGTAAAAAAACCTGTTGTCAAGAAAACAGTACTGTTTCCAGAGAACAAAAATGACTTATGAGGCTATCGTATAAGCACACCTATTTAAATAATTAATTATGTACAACATACGAATTATTACACATATAACGGTGACTAACTGATTTCTATACATGTACATTATGAAGACACCCAAGCAATAATTATAACGCGGATTTAAATATTTACTGATCGAATGTTAAATTATATCCAAATAATAAAATGAATTTCTTAAATGTCTTCAGATTCTTACTAGGTAAAAACGAAAGCAGGAATTAAACTAAATCTCTACTCATCCTCAGTAGTATTGAAAATTATATGTATTTCAGAAGCCTTTAAAATTAAAACTTTATTCTACGAACCGACAACAACAAAAATTATAATGCGAAAAACTAGATTCCACTTCTGATGCTGTGATCGTGACATATTTGAAATATTTTATCAATTACGTTTCAGTATCACCAAGGAAATGGCATTTGTTGGGATCTAAAAGTGCAGCTTGTATGCTATACATCTCACTAAACCCTGCATTGTTCTCAATTGCACTTTTCATTTTTATTTCAGGTACGATGGTCGTGGATTGGTAGATCCATCTCGACAGTTCATCTACATACCGCATAGATTAAGTTCAGCTCCATACTGTAACAATGTGATAGTTGTAGGTTAGCTCTTTGAATAAATTTGCAAATAATAATATACTTCTGTAAAGCTGCTCTGTTACTAGACGTTTGACAGTTTGTATACAAGAACTGCCATCGGTTTCTAAATAAGTGCATTAATAAATACATTGCTGGAAGAATTATTATGGTTGTAAAAAGTGAATTTGAGCAGAATAAGACGTTATTCGAACGCGCTCCTACCAACGTAGTGCTGTGATAGCTGTTTTGCAGTAATGGGTTGCACTCTACGTTGACCTTTTTTCGCACAAGTATTGCCAAACCTGGCCACTCTTACTCTGCATAAGAAGATCGGTACGAACTTGCTAGCTCTGATAGAGACAGTCATGTGAATGGTGCACACAATCAGAACTAGAATAATCTTGCAGAATGTATATGCATTTGTAAAGTTACTAGGAGAGGTCATCTGCATCAAACAGTATTAGCAGTTCCGTTTATTTATGAAAATAGAAAATTCTACCCATTATTTAATTTTCTAATGCGAAAGTTAAAAGCTCAAAAATATAGAACAATTTTACTATTTAACCGAAACAGCACACACTTATAATACCTATTTCAATTACCTGAACCTAATCAATAATATAAAGAAGCGATTTATAACAATGGAAAACAATGTATACTTAATAGCGTATTTCCTCTATTTAATAGACATCTTATTTTATATATAAATGCAGACTTTTAAGGCCGCTGAAACCACAGAAATGAAATTATATAAATTAATAGCAGTATTAATTACAGCATAAGGAAATGAAAACTGAACAATTAATATGACACACAAAAAATTGTACACACAACAAAGATAAGATTTTTAAATTCACAAACTTTTGAGTTGTGTCCATTAAGCAGTGGCTGTACCAAAAGCCAAAGCGGAAAATGTTATGCTTTTTCTTCTTCTATTCAATTTTAGATCGTATTTTGTAGAATGCTACGACAGTAACATAAAACACAAAATAGCAAAATAAGTATTTGTCAATCTATTTTAATCAAATAACATGCCCGAATATGTTAACTTTAAATAATTTGATACACTAATAATTGTGAAGAAATACTCATACAGTTTTATACTTGAAGTTTCTATTGCACTTTAAACAAAAATATTTGATTTATAAAAACTGTTCAGTGTAAAAGTTTTTCTTTTACTACAAACTAAAATTATCATTTTTAATGAGTTCTGTTTGGTAAAATCATAAATGTCAGCTTATTCCAGGATGACACATGCAGTTCCGTCTATGACCCGCAATCGAGAGGTCGTGAGTTCGATCACCGTGGTCGACCTAACTGACCCATGGTTTCTATCATGTTTTCACATGGCCGCAAGATAAGGTAAGTTCATTATATCTCGGTCCACCATTTCCTGTTCCCATCATTTAGTATATATTAGCTCTTTCAGAATTACAGGACCAGGCGTCGGTGTTGGGCGGATTGTATTTGGATGAAGGCCTGCATAAGGTGAAAAGGTTAACCTGGTGGATAGCTCGGTCAGAACTCGCCTCTAAGTTTGGGGCTCCTCTCCACTGGGAGGCTTGGGGCATTAGAGCGCAGTCCGAGCGGCGTCGGAAGCGTTTCAACGAGGTAGCACATCCATGCACCCACCTTGCGCTCTCGTCATCCGGTTTTGGTCGCCCTTCGGGTCTCTCTACTCATCCCTTCCTCTCTGAGACCATGTCAGAGGCAAAGGATAACAAGAGCCTAAGTTCAATGTTATGCTAAGGGTCCTGGCGGCACATACGTCTCTGGTTCTAATCCTAAGTGATTTAACTCTAAACATTGAAAGCATTATAATAACCATGCCGCTAAAATCTTTCTAGGGAAACAATATTTAATAAATTGCAAAATGGAAACGCCTTTCTTTGGCTAAACTGATTGACCCGACTTTGCCTTAATATTTTTACTTTCTCTAGTCCAATGCGTACAATGTACATAGGGATAGAGAAGGTATTGTAATGCACTCAAAAATTCGATACCGAGATTTCACAGGAAATATATGTTTTGGGGTCCCCTGAGTCCGAAAAAAGCATTTTTAAAAAAATATCCATGTGATTGTGTGTGTGTGTGTGTGTGTGTGTGTGTGTGTGGACAGCATAGCTCCAAAACGAAAAGACCATTAAATACCAAACTTGGTATTTAGGTTTAGTATCTTCCAAGGATGCGACACGAAAATTTTAAAAAAAAATCTCCCTACCACAAACTACCCTTTACATGGAAGAAAATTCGAAAACGTTGATTTTCTTAAAAGTGGCTCTTACGATTTTGATTAAAATCCCGTTTATTAAAGCTATTTATGTCCGAAATAAAATGTATATCTCGAAGTTTTGGGGAATAGCCTCTGATGAGCTCTTTATTCTGGATGGATTTTGCTTAACTGCTAAACCGTAAGAGATAGAAAAAAAAACTCACGACACAAAAAATGTACATCACGTTAAAACACACAATTTATGTCCTTTACGTTTTTGTTGTGGAGGTAATCGTTTCCGAGATATTTCTTGTTACTGGTTTCAATTGTGAAGTACTTAAACTTTTCTCAGACAGAAAGTGTCCGTTTTTCTTTTGTTCTACTCCTGGCCAAGCAAAGAAGAGATTTGCAATGAAAATCGCATGACGATAGCTTTTAAAACATTTGACAATCATTTTAGCATAGCGCATTCCCTTATTCTCTCCTACTTATAAGGAATTAAGTAATAAGAACATTCTGCTAATATTTATCTCGATTAGCAATGTATACAAAGAAGAATAATCTTTTGTAGGAGGTATGTAGAGCAGCTAGAGAAAGTTATGTGAGTGTAACACATCAGATTTTTTTTTCCTGTATGATTATTTTAAGGGATGAATATTCAGTGGGAGATGCTACTTACTTAAAGAGTAGTTATAAACAATCTGTTAAAGAAATGCAGTTTTCTCACACAAACAACGTTTATATTATAATAATCTTATTTCCTATCCGAAAAAACATTATCTGTATCCATTATCTGTTTAATGAACACGTAGTTCACAGAATAACACAGAGGGAACAATGTTAAATAACATTAAAATGCAGAAATTAAATTTATGTGGGTACATATATTCCCACCATACACACACTAGGTATATGTATAGAGAATTTGAAGAACAACTTTGTGGAAACAATTTTTTTAAGGTAGTTTAATTCCTACTTTGTTTTTGATTTTTGGATGATGTTTTCAACGGAGCGTTTACAAGCTGGTATTTATTTATTACTTTATATTTTATTTGCTTCTTTCTGTTTCGAATTCTGAAAACAAGCACATTAAAAACCTATTGCAATAGTAGACATTTTGAATTTTGTTTAGCAATCCTTCTTCAAAAGCACAGAGAAAGAGAGAGAAATCATTTTTTCTGTGCTTCTGAAGAGCACCTACTCTTGCCTGAAATACTACGATATGGTTCAGCCAAAACGAAGTTGTTCCCCTAGGTGCTACTTGTTGAATATTTAAGACTCTTTATTGCTCTCTTTATTATGTATATATGTGTGTGTGTGTGTGTGTGTGAGAGAGAGAGTGAGAGAGAGAGAGAGAGAGAGAGAAAGAGAGACTTTTTCTCTTAAAGTCTAGCTACAAAAAGTTTATAACGAAAAAATAATCTGAAACATGAATATTTATTTTCTATATTCCTAGGAGGCATTTTTTGTAATCATCCATCAGAGTTACATATGAAAACTAGTCTCCATCACCTCCACTATTAACGCTACAGAGTATAACAATCGATACCAAAACCAGTATTTTATTAATAGCTTAAACATTATTAACGTACCACAAAAATTAAAGTAATTTAATTATTTTCTTAGAAATATGGCGACATCATAAGATGCTAGAAGTGGCAACAAATTTCATCTAGGGCAATGGTCAGTTAGAATTTCCTGAATTTCTTCCGCAGCGGTGTTAAAATCTTCCGTGATTCATATTTAATTGTAGAGAATTATTTCCATAAAATATTCGTATAAAACAATTAGTAGGCCAAGGGAAATTAGTGGCCAAAATGCCTTCAAAACAACTAATTTGCAATAAAAATATATTTGGCTGCGCCAGCCTATAGTTTGTAGAATGTCATTCTATCCTCCTGGAAATATCATTTGCAGGACGGATACTGTATGTACATATGTGCTGGAGAAAATAAAAATAAGTCGTTACCAAATAATCTTCTTCTCTTCATGAATTAAGGAAGCCTCCTGTTCCGTCCTCAGCTTTCTACCTTGCTTACCAAATAACATATATTATCAAATAATATATATATATATTAACCAATAAAAGTCAATATTTGATTATGAGAGTATGCGCAGCGGTATTATATGTCCAGGTGGAGTTTCTGTTATAAAATATGCTATTATATGCAGGTGATATGTTGGAAGAAAGTTTGTTTACCATCCACTAACATGCAGCTGCAGACGACAGCTCGCGTCTGGAATACAGGATAGCTATCAATGTGTGCATATAGAGCGCATTAGCATCTTTTATAGTCTCATATTTCCACATTTAAAGTGGAACCTGTAGTAAAGTTTTTTCAGCTTCATTGATGTTACCATTATGGAGAAAATGTTAGATTTGAAACCAAATAGAGCACAATTTCTTTCTAATAAGAATTAATGCTCGGTTTTATGAAAAATTAATTTTTATTTATTAAGTAGGCAGATTCCAGAAACGACAAAATTCGTTTTAAGTTGTTTCTTCGTATATTAGAAACATAATAAAAGCATTAAAACTGTTTTAATATTCAAATGCATCATCAAAAAGTCGTGTTTGTGCAGTTTATTAGTATTTCGAAAGTTACACCCACTTTAGGGCTGTTTCTCGTATACATTCTCGTATATCTTGCACACAAACTTTTACTTCAGCATCCTAAATTTACAAACATGGCTTTTGTGCATCCTACTAAAAATGGGAGTTTTTTCTAATCAATCGATCTCAGTTATTTCAAAAGGTAATTTGAAACATACAATTACCATACATTTAAGCAAATATGAATATCATTTTTTTGTATCTTTACACTTTCAGAAACAGTGATGTAAAAATAGCTTTAGAATTAAATGGAATAAAAAATTTAAAAATTGGTATAAATGAGACATTTGTATCATTCCTAAAATGAATATAAATTGATATAAACCAAACATAACTGAATATTAAAACACGCTTGAACAAATTTACCAATATATGGTAGATTTACCAGTTAAAAGTAGATCCTACTTTATTCCTAAAAAAAAACATTGAAGTCAAATAGCCCAATAACATGGACTTACTAAAAGTATATCAGATATGTTCTAAACCTGATTTTAGCCAAAAACAAGAAAAAAGATAATAATTCATCAAAGAAAAGAAAAACCCATAGCTGCAACATGTGGTTAGAGAACTAAAAAAGTGCTTCCTTCGCCTTCATTCATACAAAGAGCTGCACACTTCGTACAGTCAAAACCATGACAGCTTTCTGTATTCATTTCCAAGAATCGTGATCAAGATTAACCGGAGTGTTTGTGTGAGGTGGAGTTCTCATATTAATGTACCCTTTTATGTGACTTACAGACCAGCAGAGTAGCAGTCTTTTTTGGCTATTAAGTAGGTTTTTCAGTTGTATTTAAATAAAATTATATCAGTAAAATCTTGTCCTATTTTCCTTTTGAATAGGAAAATGCCTTGGAAATTTTCATCTTGCCTGACTTAAATGTGGAACTAGATTTTCATCTGTTTTGCTGATCTTGAGTTATGTTTTTGGAGACACAGATGGCTATTGGAGTGAGAGATTCGCGCTAGAACAAAATTTGAGTACTTCATTAAAGCATTTTTAAGTTCGATTCAATAACTTGATTAATTAAATGCAAACGTAGGTGACATATCTCTCCATTTTCAGTTATTTTGGTCAAAAATTAAAATTCTGAAGTACGATTATTAGAAGCTCAACTGTTATTTCATTTCAAATGAGACTAAAATTATAATTGACAGGCAAATATCCCTTCGAGCGTTACAAGAGTTACAGAACTCAAAGGGGCTATTTCAAGTTAAAACTACTCAGTGAAGAGATGTCGAGAAGGATTTCGTTTACCCCTAACAATGAACGCTTACAGTTCAGCATTTCCATTGATAAGCAAAAGGGGTAAAAAGAAAAGGTCGCTCAGCCATTTCCCCACTTACTACTATTAACTTAAAATACTTGAGTTTTACAACTTATGAAATGCACGAAGAGATATCTGAACGTGCCAAATACGGGGCAGTAGGGCCGCCTGGAATAAGATTCTTTATAGTGAATTCTCTCTTTCTGTCTTATAGCTATCTTACCCGGCATTCCATTGGTAAATTCCATAAGAATATGTGTTGAAAATAAGGATAAGTGTGATTGTTATACTTTGTCTATGAAGTATGCAAAGTGCACATAATAGAGTACTCCACCTAAAAGTTCAATACTAAGTTTTCACCTGAATAAAGAAAGGATTTTTAAAACAAGATTGGTGTGTATGTATAGGTCCATATCTGTCTTTCTGTGTGTGTGTAAGTGTGTCTATGGAAATCATAACTCACAAACGAAAAGTACCTTAAATATCAAACCTAGTATTTAATTTCAGTATCTTCCAAGGTGTGACACGAAGATTTTCAAAACATTTTCCCTACTCCAACTATCCTTTACATGGATAATTTTTCAAAATTTTTATTTTATAAAAATGGCTCTACTTATTTTGATTAAATTACTATATTTTTAAGACATTTATATTACAAACGAAATATATATCTTCAATTTTCTGGAAATAGTCCCTGAAGATCTCTTCATTAAGGATGACTTTTGTTTAACTAGTAAACCGTAAGAGATGAACTAAAAACTTACTGCACAAAAAATGTAGATCCTGTTAAAATACACAATTTATGTCAAATTCTTTTTTGGTAGAGTTAATCGTTTCCGAGATATTCCTTGTTATTAATTTCAAAAAAGAGTTGCGGAACTCTAAGAGCTGTTTCAATTTAAGATCGGCTAAAAACTAGCCAGAAATGCTTTCGGGTTACTCCTCTCAATAAGCGCCACCCGCTTACCGTCTCCATTGATAATCAAGGGGAGAAAACAAAGGTGGCTCAGCTAGCTCTCCACTTACCGTTTTTAACTTGAAATAGCTCCGTGAATTATGCAACTCTTTTAACGCACGAAGGTAAATTTGCTCATGGATTTCGGCCGCCTAGTCGAGGCATAGATTGTGTTAAACAGTATAATTGTTTGCATTAATATAATGACCATATACACCAAAATTTTAGCATTATATCTGCAATTCTACAGAAAAACTATATTTTTATTTCAGTCTTCCTTTAAAATATCTAAACAGTAAGCAAATTAGAAGTGATCCTCTGAATATAAGAGCTTCAAATCTTAGTCTCTATGTGGCAAATAGAAAAGTTCGAGCTCTTTCTGACGCCATCATCTGCTGATCAGTTAATCAGATTTCTGCATATGTAGATGGTGCCTACCGTAACTAGTCTGTAAAATTGAATTCAACTTCTTAAAATATTCTGTGTCTTAGAACGCTAATATTCCAATACACCAAACTAAGCATTCTATAATTACTGGAAACGCAAACGGATATGTTCTTCAAGAGTATTTAAACTCGTTTAACTGTATTGTAAATTATTTTTAAAAATGTTAATTGTGTAGTTATACTTTGTCTACATGGTAGCCCTCAATTGAGGAAAGTAATAAAATAAAATGATTATTAGTATTTCAAAATATCTTGCCTCAGTTGTTTGGTCGGGACATTTTTCTCAAAATCGTTTGTGGCATACATCTAATTTTATATTTAACCGACTTTGTGGTTTTAAGTTATGCTGTTCATATAAAAAACACACGCGGATACCTTATTCAGGACACCTTCGTAATAAAATGTTTGAATGCAGCGTAAAAATAATATCAGTGGTAACAGATTTCTCGAAAATGGCTGATGCTAAAATGGGGAAGTTTTTTAAGATAAAGTTCGTGTTTTAAATGCCTGCATATTTTGCCATTTCTTAACGCTATTATCAAAATTTTAAGAAAAAATCATAATGTACGCTTTATATAAATATATTTTAATAAAACATGTAACAACCATTTTTGACAAAGAATAAAAGTTTGGAAAGTGTATCATGAAAAGGGTAGTTTAGAGTGGGTGGAGGAATTTGGCATTTATACTACTTATACTAAAAGTAGTATAAATGTAGTTATTTTTGTTTCGGGGGATTCATTTCAGGTAAAACATGGATATTACATTTTTGGGCAGAAAATAAAAATACTAGATATTTGTATATGTATGAACAGAAGGAAAGCATACATAAGAGTAGATAGCTTCATTATGTACTACCGGACTTCCTGCTGCAAGCTGTCTGAGCGTTTCTCTGACTGTACGATGCCTGTAGCATGTTCAGATGTTATGCCTGAAGCCCTTGAACTCAACAACATTTTTCGTTGATGACTTGCATCCTCTGGAGAATGCATTAAAACAGGGATGTCCAGTACACTTCGGCTAGAACTATTATAAATTAATTAACAGAGTAATTGCTACTTCCAAATGACAATAAACAGGAACAGCTGGTGTTCATTATTATGTGTTTACTTTTTGTAGTGCTGCTCATGAGATTATTAGTTATGTTATTTGAATACTACATGCAATTATTAATCCGAAGTGACCATTTAGAAGCTTATCCAGCCCTTTATAAATGAATGGAAATAAACTTAGTCTCAATATGTTAATTTATTATTTGGCTATTACGTATTATTACTTTATAAGCTTTCAGAGATAATTTCTGAATTTTACTTTGAAGGCGAAATACATTATGCAGATCATTTATTACGAAACCACAAAAGCATTTCTGCTGGAATACTTTACAAATGTTATTTCACAATAAAAATGAATTATCTCCTTAATTACCTTACATTTTAACGTTTTCCTCAGTCTAAACAGTAATTATCGTTAACAAGGACTGGAGTTGAAATCTCAGTTGGGATAAGTTTCCTGAATAAGAGATTTTTCCGGAAATGTTCCTTGAATATAAAGTCAGCTGATTTTCAAATTATGGACCATCAGTATCAGTTAAAAAATCTTTATCGCCGTCTCTGTACTTCTGAGTTGTTAATAAGAGCGTTAAAAGTTCCACAAATGAAATCCAGAGGTCCCGGTTTCAATTACCGTTTGGGGCGTGATAATATTTTTTTTAATTGGATTCATTCTCTAACCTCATCACATCCTGTAAGAATGTATCCGAGAGTGTATGTAAACATTTTAAATATAAGAAATAATATCAATATTTTAAATATAAAAAATAATAATATTAAAGTTAAGGAAAACATAGATCAAGTAATAATAGAAATAGAAATTTTTCGGGTCAAAAGGGTTAAGAATTAATATAAATATATAACTAAATAAAGAAATAAAGGCTAAGAAGATATTAAAACATTTCTTCTTGGAATTCAATGACTATTTCTCAAATTGGATAAGCTTTGGGTGACAGCTGTAATTAGGTTTAAAAAGGTTCACTTTCAGAGACAACATTTAAACCAACCTATAGTAGGATACATAATTAAATATTAGTGTATTTGGTGACAAGAAAAATTGCATAATATGATATATGATTTATTATTTTTGTTGTTGTAATGTTTAATATCTAGTGTAAAAATTATCATAATTTATGTCTTAAGCGTCAATAAGCTGTTTTCCTAATCTGACTCATAATGAGTATAGATTCATGGTAATAAAAGTATTTTTTCTTTCTGTATATGGTGATAGTGGTATAGGAGGCAAAATACATACTTTGACTCCAAGAAATAAATTTTGGAAGGGAGCTAATATCCATTCCGATGTAATCGCTCAATAAGCCCTTTAGAAGGCACGATTAGAGCACCTTGTTACTACCCTGTGTAATTGCATAAATATTAATATAGAACAATATAACCATTAATGTGCAATTTATATGTATCTTTAATTCAAAATTATTTATTTAAAACACCTAAATAAATTTATATATTTCATTCATAATTTAATTGTTGTTTAAGATGTATTACTTTCTCTACAAGTACCTTGTACTTAGTGTATAGAGAAGGTATTATGTTCCACAAAGAAACTCCGAAATTTTACCGGAAATATGTATTTTGAGGTCCCCTGAGTCAAAAAAAAAAAAAGCATTTAGAAAAACATCCATGTGTGTGTTGCGATCGTTAAGAACCAAACTTGACATTTTATTATCTTTGAAGGATGCGAAGAATTTCAAGAAAATCTCTTTAACCCAAACTACACTTTACATGGAAACATTTTGGAAGCTTTTGTTTTTCTAAAAAAATAGCTATAACAGTTTTGAAGAAAATACGATATACGATGGATATTTACATCATAAATAAAACATATCTCTTGAATAGCTGTTGAAGAACTCTTCATTCGTGACGAAGTTTGTATAGTTGGTAAGCCGTGAGAAATAGACAAACTTACCAGACAAAAATGTTAAAATACACTATTTTTGTTATATGCGTTTTTGTTGTACGAATATAGTTGGCCGTCTCCAAGACATTCCTTATTATTGGCTTCTAGTTTAAAGTACGTGAATTTTCTCAAACATGGTTAGATACCTTTCCTTATATCTCGCTTTGGTGTACTGCTGGCAAAGCAAAGCGAACCGAACTTCAATTATCCACATAGCAACCAACTTTTAAAAGGTGTGGCTATCGCTTTAGCCATATTTCTCTTCTTTATAGAATCAAGTAACAAGAATATATCTGCAAATGTAAATGAGGGCTTTAGCACCACCCAAAACAAATTCTCTAATGCTTATCTCAATTAACAGAATATACATTAAAGATACTCTTTGGAAGAAAAGTTTGTTTCTAGAACGGGTAGAGGAAGTCATATGATTGGAACACGTCAGATTTTTTCCCCATGTGATTTATTAACCACTAATACAATCTGAGTTTTAAAAATCCTTTCTGAATTCCTTTTCGGTTGGATTATTCCTTTGGTAAACTTAAGAAATATTTCCCACACTTTGCACGTTCCGCTTGGAGAAAACAACTGGCATTAGAAGTTGCAGCCTAGCGTTCCTCAGAAACACAAAAAATGAACAATGACTTTAAAATGCTGGAAGATACACAATCTATTCAAGAATCATGCATGTGAGTTGGCAGCGATATTCGTTAGAATTTCTTGAGGAATTCCAAAGCGGATTTTCTTGTATTTTTGTTCTGGAATCGAATACGAGGGCACGTAGCACATAGAAATGAAGACGAGAAAATAAATAAATAAAAGGCAAAAGAGTTGAGTGGAGTGGAATGGAATGGAAGTCTGAAGAGAAACAAAAAACAAGAAATTCTAAAGGCTGATAGGAGCCCCTGCTTTTGGATTTGACAAATGAGAACTTTTCCCCAGCATCTCGGATTGGTCAGTTTGACGGATGTATAGCCACTCCCAAACATCATTAAGAGTATAAGAAGTGGATATAGAGAGAGAGGTGGTCGGGGAGGGGAACCAAGGAAACGAGAAAAACGTATGAGAAATAAAACTACAAAGAGAAATAGTTGAGGGCAGATCTGGACCGACCTAACAGCAAACTGCCTTACCTTGATCTGCCAGCAGAGAGGTGACAAGCTTTCGCTCTATGTAAACTTGCTGCTTGAAAATTCGCAGTAGCTTAGGATTAAGTACCCTGCAGACGGAAATGTATTTATTATTTCCAGAAAGTATAGAGAAGAAATGTTGGAAATCATTACTTTTTCTTTTACCTTTGGTCCACCTCACAGATTGTCTTCCGAACGGAGTATCGGTAATTCTATTGATTTTTTACATCGTGGACATTAAAGAAATACTTCTTTTGTGAATCTATTTATAACCATGCTTTCAATACATCCTGCCATTCTTAAGGAATCATTTTTTTTTAAATCATAGATTTGCAATTGTACTGTTAGGTGAGTGTTGTATACGTGATTTGTTAAAGTATATCTATTCCAGCATTTGTTTTAAAAAACTTCCTTTTCTGCGGATTCAGTTTCGTTTTCCGTGCCTTGTTGAGTGCCCACTCACTTCTCGCTTATATATGCTACAATTGGAAGGGTAGAGCTTAATAAACCATTAAAATTGCCTCCAGTTTTGTCAATGTTTTGTTCCACATTGGCCGTATGTAGGGAGTTGAAAAGGAAACGACTTTAATGCTATGTCGGGATGTTGACATGCTAGCTCAGTGCTTAGAGAAAGTGGACAGAAATCAGAGGAACCGTGGTTCAAATCTCAGCTACCGCATTCAATTTTTCATTCTGGGTCTTCCTTTTTATGTCCTGTCCTACACACAGCTAACTTGGATGAATCAATTAACAATAATTGTCCCAATAGTTGGTTAAACAATAATACTCGGGACTTAAAAGTACTTACGACATTGTAAGTTGACATTGAGGTATGCCATTTCAAAATAATTTGAGATCTTCTTGAAGCTTACGGGAAAAAAGCGAGTCAGCTGAAGAATTTAATGCTGTATCAGTATGTTGCCATGCTTTCTTAGTGGTTAGGACAACTGGATGGAAACTATAAGATCCATGTTTCAAATCCTAGCTATGGTATTAAATTTGGCTATACGGGCAAGGTTCCGTAAATTGAATCAATAATAAGTTGCTATTTATAAATTGTTTTATCTAAACCACGAAATAAAATCTTCAATAATTAAACTTATTAACAAGCTCAATTGTAAGTTTAGTTAGTTCCGTTTTACTTCTAATAGAATACTTGCATTTAAAAGCAACATTTTATTGAAGACATTTTTTTAAGTTATAGTTTGTTGTTATTTGTTGTAATTCTAGTACTGCTTTCTGTAGACCGTCTTCAGAATATCTGGTCAAGGTAAGAAAAATTATAGTATAACGGGGTAAGAATAACTTTAAGATTCATTATTTGTAACCTTATAAATTTTACCGAGTCCTAACACAGTTAAATACGATTTTTGGGACATAGATCAGTTAATATTTGTGGGTATTTGAGAAAATGCAATACATTAGGGATACATATGTGTCAAAACATAATTTTTTTCTGGATTGAATTTGCAAGTCCAGGAGTAAAACAAAAAGTATAACAAAACATAACCTCTTCCTTGAGAAAACTTTTAAGCAGCTTAAAATTGAAACCAATAACATAGAATGCATAGAAAACGGTTAACTGTACAAAAATTGTACAAGACATAAATTATGTGTTTTAACAAATCTACAGTTTGGTCTATATCTTACGGTTTACCAGTTTGCAAAACTCAACCATACTAAAGAGTTTTTCAGAGGCTAATCCCAGGAAATTCAAGATATTTATTTTATTTGTCGTATGTTTAACCAAAATTGTTAGAGGCACTTTTGAGAAAAACAAACTTTTTAAAACATGGGGTAGTTTTGAAGTGGGGAAATTTTCTTGAAAATCTTCGTGTCGCACCCATGGGAAATACTAAACTTAAATACCAAATTTAGCATTAACGGTATATTCATTTTTGAACTATGCTGTCCCAGTCACTCACACACACCAAACACACACCAGACACACAGATTTTTTTCCTTTCTTTCAAAAACATTTTTTTTTCGATTCAAGGGACCCCAAATCATTATTTCTTTTGAAACCTCTACATAGAACTTTTAGGTGAAATACAATACATTCTCTACCTACTATTTGCACTGTACGTATAGAGAAAGTAGGAAGTACTGTCTGTGTGTATCTGCAAACAGCGTAACTAAGAAGCGAAGTGCCGGATAAACACCAAACCTGATATTTTATCTTCTAGTTCTTCTAGTTCTTCTATGATATTCTAATCAAAGTAATTAAAAACATTTTTAAGAAAGTAAAATGTTTCGATAATATTTTATTAGAACTCTTTGTGTCGCTTGTTTGGAATATATTGGCGATAAATATAATGTATGGTGCTTATCGAACATTTCGTTTTATGTTAAAACTGTTCACAGATAGCCTGGCACAAACATAGACCTTCTCCTTAAATAATGTTTATTGTATTTAGGAGGCAAATAAACTGAAAATAAACCATGTTAACATCAAAATCTTAATTATATGAATCCTTTCTAACCAAATATATAACGAATCATATTGGTTGAATGTTACGTGGTGCGCTTCATTCACATCACTTTCTCAACCTGTTTTACAAACAAACTATTCTTATAGTTTAAGTAAAGTTACAAACTATTCTTATGTTACTAGACTAACTGTATTAAACCACAACAAAATATAAAGTAAAATAATATTAACATTTTTAAAGTACAAATAAACACAGAATTGAACTAATAAAGTCAATACATAGAAATCACGTTTACCAAGTAGTTGGCTTGAAAACATGTATTTCCGAAGAAATTTCATCTTATTGTTGACTGGAACACAATATTTCCTTTTACTTTTATAGGATGCAGGATGATGCGAATGAAAGTGTGTACATGAAAGCAGAGAGAAAATAGTAGATTTACGGAGATTTGGAAATCTATATCTTTGCTCACTGCTTCACGTCCCCCCACCCAAAAAACAACAAAACACTAGGAGGTTCAAAGCCCGATTATATTGGTTTTAATAAAGTTGCTTTTACGAATAAGTGCAAGTATTATCAAATAGTAAAAGCAAAATTACTGAGTCAATGTTGAAAGTCATTTGTGGT
This sequence comes from Hymenopus coronatus, assembly GCA_030762935.1. Taxonomy (NCBI): domain Eukaryota; kingdom Metazoa; phylum Arthropoda; class Insecta; order Mantodea; family Hymenopodidae; genus Hymenopus; species Hymenopus coronatus. Next base: position 100,202,378 of record CM060894.1, on the reverse strand, counting down.
AGGACGTCTGCCTACCAATGTAAAGGGTCCGAGTTCAACTTTCTGTTGCATCTGTTGCCTTGTGTGTTCTGTTATTCTCATGTTGTAGCGCGACTCTCAAACCGCTGGAGTCCAGACTGATTTCACTCTTATTCAGCGTCGCTTAAGGCTTAATTTCTTAAAATGGGCAGTAACACATGTAAGACATTTTATAACTCACATTGTGTGACATAAAGTGGTATTTTCTTGAGGTAGCTGTGCCAAGGTTCTCTGCTTTCTAAAGACCTTAGTTTGTTTGTTAGAAAGTGTTTCTATTAACATTCCAATTGTTACAGAAAAATTTGTTGTTTATAAAGTATTCTTCACCTAAATAAAAAATATGATGTGCTCTATTCACATGACATTCTCTTCATCTATGTAACAAATTGAAGCCTAAAAAGCTAAAAATTTGATGTGTTACACTCACATGACTTTCTCTAGCTGTTCTACAAACTTCTTACATAAGATAATTCTTCTTTCTGCACCTTGCTAATCGAGGTACTCATTAGCACAATGTTCTTATTACTTAGTTCCGTATAAGTAGGAAGAAATAAGGGAATACACTAGGCTAAACCAATAGTCAAATGTTTTAAAGCTGTCGTTACGCGATTGTCATTACAAATCGCTTCTTTTCTTGGCCAGGAGTAGAACAAAAGAAAAACGGACACTGCCGTCTAGGAAAAGTATAAGTACTTCACAACTGAAACTAATAAAAATGAGTACCTCGAAAACGGTAAGCTCCACGAGAAAAATGTGTATGACATAACTTGTGTATTTTAAAAAACCCTACATTTTTTGTGGAGTGTGTTTTTGTCAATTTCTTAAGGTTTACTAGTTATGCCAAATTAAGCAAAGTTCATCCAGAATAAACAGGTCTTCAGAAGCTATTCCCAGAAAATTCAAGATATACATTTTATTTGTCAGGTAAATATCTTTAATATACGATATTTTAATCAAAATCGTTACAGCCATTTTTAAGAAAATCAAAATTTTTGAAAAAAGGTTCATGTAAAAGGTAGTTTGGGGTGGGGGGATTTTTCTCAAAATCTTCGTGTCGGATCCCTGGAAGATACTAAACTTATACCAAGTTTGGTATTTTAGCTACTATTCGTTTTTGAGTTATCGTGTTCACAGACACATGGACACGGACACACACACGGACCTTTTTCTGAAAATGCTTTTTATGGATACAGGGAGCTAATCTCGGTATCGAATTTTTGGGTGGAATACAATACTTCTCTATCCCTATATACATTGTATATACAGAGCTAGAGAAAGTAAAAAGGAGTGAGGTTCTAAAATGTTGTTCTCTATGTTTAACATACATTAGATGAAAAAATACAACCCACTGAAAATTCGATATCTTGTTTTACCACAAATATTACCTATATTGATTTACTCTTCCTTTGATATTATCCTTGGATCATTAAGCATTAAGTTTAAGCGACACAAACACACACATACGCATTTTTACTTTCTCTATAGGCACTATGTACATAGTGTATAGAGAATGTATTGCACTCCACCAAAACATTCGATACCGAGATTTCACCGGAAATACATGTTTTAGGACCCCCTGTATCCATAAAAAGCATTTTCAGAAAAAGATCCGTGTGTGTGTGTCCGTGTGTCCGTGTGTCTGTGAACACGATAACTCAAAAACGAAAAGAAGCTAAAATACCAAACTTGGTATTTAGTATAGTATCTTCCAGGGATGCGACACGAAGGTTTTGAAAAAAATCCCCCCACTCCAAACTACCCTTTACATGGAACTTTTTTCGAAAATAACGATTTTCTCAAAAATGGCTCTAACGATTTTGATTAAAATATCATATATCAAAGACATTTAGCTGACAAATAAAATGTATATCTTGAATTTTCTGGAAATAGCCTCTGAAGAGTAGTTTATTCTGGATGGATTTTACGAAATTTTGAATAACTCCTAAACCATAAGAGATGGACAAAAACTTACTATACAAAAAATGTAGAGCACGTTAAAACACACAATTTATGTTATATAATTTTTTTTCGTGGAGATCATCGTTTTTGAGACATTCCTTATTTTTGGTTTCTGCTATGAAAAACATATTTTTCTCATACAGGAACTTGACAACTCCGATCCATATAAACAAAGGAACTTCATTGACATAGCAACCAGCTTTTGACTATGACTTTAACCCATGGTACAGCCTTATTTCGCTTCTACTTACAAGGATGTAAATAAGACTATTTCTGCTAATTTTTTCTGATTACGGTAAATTAAATAGAAGTATAAGCTTTCTAAGAATAATTTGTTGCAGGGATATAGAGAAAGTCATGTGAATGGTACGCATCAGATTTTTCTATTCACTACGAGCATGCTAAGTATATTCGTAATAATATAGTGAATACGTTTTGTTATTTACGATACAGTTTTAGAAGTATTGATTTCAAATTTAACTTTATGCGGCAGACTGCTGTGACGGAAATTAAATTAAGATTCCCAAACTTTCAAGCATGCCTGCCTGACGTACTTGAGAAGGCAACGCCTTAAAAACGGTAAACAATATGAAATGAATTATCTTACAAAAATGTTTTAATAAACTCTGTACTTCTCCTGTAGTAAGTTTTCGCTTTCTTATTATATTCCCAGTATATAAATCTTAGCCTGAACAAAGAGGACTTTATGGTAATACACAAAAAGTTTAATATTTATGTACTTTTTATTTGCCATATCTTGGCAAATAAATTTAACACATCTTGGTATTTCGATAAAAATAGTTAGCAACATTTGAGAAAATAAAATTATAGAAGAAGAATTTTCCATGTAAAACGTGTTGTTAATGTTGTGTCTTAATTGGAAAATTGTGAACTTAAATGAAATACCGACTTTTTGGGGCTCACACACAATGAGCTTCAAAATGCTCTTTCATGTTTATCTTCGATTCGAATTATTGGGGGAATGCAATATTTTTTCTAATTACCGTATTTGAAAAGTCGAGAAATTTTAAAATAAATGAAAAAACTGTTAGCAGTTAATTTATTTTATAACATTTTATTATTATTATTATTATTATTATTAGTAGTAGTAGTAGTAGTAGTAGTAGTAGTAGTAGTAGTAGTAGTAGTAGTAGTAGTAGTAGTAGTAGTAGTAGTAGCAGTGGCAGTAGTAAAAGTAGTAATAAAACTTGATGTGTTCTATTTACATGACTTTCTCTAGCTATTCGTAAACAAACATTTCTTACAAAAGTTTACTATTTTATATATAATTCATTAATCGAGAAAAACAATGGCTGAATTGATCCTATTACTTGCCTCAGATGATTAGAAAGAAAATAAGGGATTTAAATAAAGGTTCACATCTTTTAAAAACCAGGCGCTATGTGAAACAATTGAAATTCCGTTCTCTTTGCTGGCCAAGAATGAACAAAAGACACGAAATGAAAGATGACTTTGCTTTTGAGAAAAGTTTTAAGTACCTAAAAATTGAAACCAATAACACAGAATATCTCAGAATCTCATTCGTTGTAGAGTTACCCATTTCCGAGATATTCCGTGTTATTGGTTTAAATTTTTATGTCACATATATGACATAAATTGTGTGTTTTAATAAGATTGACTTTTTTTGTGTAGGAAGTTTTTGTCTATATCTTACAGTTATCAGTTATACAACAACTATACAAAACTCATCCAGGATGGAGAGATCTTCAGAATATATTCCCAGTAAATTCAGGATATACATTTCGTTTGTCATAAAAATGCCTTAAATATATGGCATTTTAATCGAACTCGTCATAGTTATTGAGAAAATCAAATTTTTCGGAAAATGTTCTATATAAAGAGTAGATGGATGGGAAGATTTTCCTGGAAAATATAACCACTTTTTCTGTTGAATTATTCTGTCCACAAACACATACACACGGACCTTTTTCTAAAAAAAACTTCCTTTAATTCTGAGGACGCTAAAACATATACTTCAAGTGAACTCTCAGTATTCAATTTTTGGGTGGAATACCTTCTCTATCTACTCTGTAAATTGCACCTATATGCGTGATAGAGAAAGCAAAGGGGAAGAAAATATTACTTAAAACAACGGTGTACTTGTTTGTATTATCCCAAAAATAACATAAAATATTAATAAGAATCACTAATTAATCAAATAAATGAATATGCAAATAAAATCAGATAAGTACTTATTAGAATTTGCTTACCTTTTCACACCTCTTTCCCTGTTTTTCAGCTCGTTCAGACTTGAGTTATCTCTCTCTCCTTAGGAAGAAATGAGTCATTTTCCTCCGTTTTCCGCCTTCCAGTAGCGCCCAATATACCCATAACCCTAAAAGTTAAAGTATTATTGCATATATTTTTCGCTCCATTATTTCTATAACTTATATTTATGCACCTTCGATGCTTATTCCCCCAAAATATGAGATATTTTCCAAACCATGATGATCATTATCTGATCTGCACTAGGCGGCAATATATGCGATTTGTTTACAAATTTATAAAATTTAGAAGATATGTATGCACCTATTAGTAGCATTACATGTCTGTGTATAATTGTAATATTTAGGTACTAAATTGGATTGTTAATGGCTTAAAAATTCAGCAGATACCGGAATACACACTCTTGCACTCTTTTAGAAGATTAGGGTAAAATTTCTAAAATTATCAGTCATATTTTGCAATTTCACTTACTATAAAACTGGAACTGTAGCCAATTCTTTTCACATAAGAAAACATTTTCGGATGAAATGTTTTTGGCGGAAGGAAGAGAGCCAGGGAATCATTAGGATTCTGGAAGGGCTAACAAAGAAATCAATAGCATTAGAATATTTTTTGACTCATTTCACAGAATTCACTGAACTTTGAATAAAAAGCGCCACGAAAAAGTTTCCTTTAAGGAACAGCAAAAACGTGAGAAGATCTGTGTGAACATTTCGCTGAGTGGAATATTCATTTACTGCACAAACTGTGGGCTGACTGCCACTAGCCCAACTCCTTCGTGTGGAGTTGCGTACATGACTGGCGATTTCGAATGGTCGAATTCGAATCTCGTTTAGGGTAGGCGTTTGAATAAAATACCTTACTTTTTGCTTTTCTTTTTCCTTTCTTTCTCTCTTTCATTTCCTTCTCAAAGGACTTTTCTTAACCTAAGAAGACAAATCATTGAACTCAAGGCCAAAATAAGCGTTCATGAACCATAATCACTTAATTCATTGGACTTTTAGATTTCAAATGTTAAGAGAACTTTAAATATAAAAGAGCTTTAAGACACTGAGCGGGATAGCTCAGGTGGTAACGTTCTGTGACCCGACTCGGGATTTCGAAGGTTCAAATTCCGTGGGCCGTCTAATCTTTCTGGGATAAATCCTCAAAGTAAATACCGGATTGAGTATTTGAAACCACGACTCAACGTTCCACGTTCAGTTTAAAACAACAGTGAAAATTGAAAATACATGTTAGTAGCAATGGTGCTGCAATCTATTCATAGCAGCTAGACTGTCATATGCTTGTCGCAGAGCAAAGTGTTACGGTATAAAGGGGTGTGGCCTGGAGGACCATCTGACTACAAATGGTGAAAGCACCTGGATTGAGGACCTCGAAGGAGGACAGGCTGAACTCCGCCTTCTGACTACAGATGATGAAGAGGCTATGCCAAGCGTCATATGGTTGTCTCAGAGTAAAGTGTTATGATATAAAGGGATGTGGCCTGGCTAAAACCCAACCATCTGACTACGAATGATGTAAGTAGCTTGATTGGGGACCTCGAAGGCTTGCTGAACTCCGCCTTCTGACTACGGGGATGAAGAGACTATCAGAAACGTTATCTGCTTGCGCGAAGCGAAAAATGATGTGGTATTGGGATAAGTTCTAAAACCCTCTATCCACCACATTCCGTCAACGAGGTTTCTTATCTCAGGTCCGTCGCAATATGTTCATATAACCATATAACCACGTTTTTATTTTAGTTGGAGATATGAATGAGAATGAATAAGTGTATTTATTGACATAGCAATATCATACATAGAATTACAACAATCGCACGGGTCCACAGACCGTACGTGCTTTTGTAATACACATTACAAGCAATATTAAAACAACAACCACAACAAAGAATTAAAAGAGTAAACACGAAAATAAAAAGACAAAGGAAATACACAGTCCAAAGCATTATTAAACAACAATAAAGAATTAAGAGTGAGCCCGAAAATAAAAATACAAAGATATTCAAATATAGCAATTTAAATTTACAGCACAGAGTACACCTTCATAAATGCACCCTCTTATAATAGAAAATTACACTTAAAAGACATATATACACATAATATATACAACATATATAAAACCATAGCACAACAGTGACCTAAGTATGACATAATATATATGTATGTAGAACAATGTAGTCACTTTTGTTTAGTTAATCTTATCCCCCCCCCTTTCTCTATTGGCAGCCTCCTCAGATCTCAGCTGTCTTGCCTTAAGTATAAATTTACCTAAATTTTCCGTCAGGACCTGCTGCCGGATTCTTCGATTGGGACGCTCGTTTGCAACACCCCATGAATATTTTGCTTAATATTTATGAAAATGAGATAATTATTACAAAAGCAAGCGTTTCATCCAGCAAAGAAGGCTTCTACGATAAAGATTATCGCGGTTTGGGCACCCAACCACTAAGGCACAGCGCTACGCGTAAGCCCTTCGCGACTTACCGAAGGGCGATCAGATCCGGATAATGACGGGCGCAAGCATGGACGGAGTCCCTAATGTTTCCAGATAGAAAGCAGCCGATGCCGCAATCCCAGTAGCCACTTACCTCGTTACTCTGTGAAAGAATGTCCCACCCGAAGGCAACGATGACATGAAAGAAAAGAATATTTATTTAAAGTGCTCAAGTCAGCATTCGGTGCAAGCCATGTAAGAAAAACAAGCAGAATTCCAGCGCATCAAATTTGATGCCTGAAGTTCAGGTTATGGTAGCCAGATTATGGACTGAACTCACCTACTGAATAAAGCTACACATCCTAAATGCAACATCTGTCACATGCCAGCCCCAAACTTTTCTCCTAAGATTCTATTTTGTGTTAAGATGATAAATATTCACAATTAATGGTTTGCATATGTTAATTTTATGATAATACAATTTTATAAAGTGATAACTAACTGTTCAACAATAAAATTGTTATAATCATTTTTGGCACCCGCATATGAGGAAAAAGTAAAAGACCACTTAACTTTTAAAGATGTATTGCTTAAAATAGAACAAAGTTAAGTGAGTAACGGCTAGTATTGTAGGAAATATTAATTATACACAAACTTTTTGTATAATAGCATATTTATCATCATTTAGGTGTTTACCTATAGGGATTATGCTTTTGTATGTTTTATAATGTTTTATTAATTATTTAAAATTAAAAAAAAATGAATGATCATTTCACCGACTGATTAAAACAAATTCAAGATGTATTAACCATGCAAATGTCCCTAAATTATAACATTGTAATCAGAATATCTTTGCTTATATCCATTTTGAATGGAATCAAAGAATAACGAAATTTCTGCACGTGAAGTAGCGTTTGGGAGGAAAGATTTTCTGAAAATAATCTCGCATAGAGAAGCACACGCATGTTTTTGTTTCGTTCTTTTTTTTCTCCTAAGAATGCTTTATATTCAGGAGGGGCAATCGCCATATTGAATGTTTGGATTGGAATGCAGTGATCCCTCTCCTTATATAGATAAATAGTTGGAGAAAGAAGGGAAGAAGAAAAATTATAAGACTTTGAGACAGAAGTTTTACAGTATGATCTGTCACGAGATAGCTAACTAAAAATATTATATGAGTGATTTCTTGCTTTGTCACTGTTAAAAACTTTATTTATTAGCGAAACAACTAGGCAAGTCAGTGTATTTGAGAAACAAAATGTACTCATTAATAGCGACTTTGACCTCTGAATTGACTCCATTATGCAGACATCCTCGAAGGTTGATTTTACAGTGAAACATAAGCTCAGTTCATAATATTATGGGGTACATTAACGTTTAAAGAAAACCAAAAGAAAACCAATATGTGACACTATTCATGCCAGATCGCCACACCCTTGTAACTTCCCCTACTTGTAACTGTCTGCGTGACAACAGACATTTTCCGCCTTCGTTCGTGACAGAGATGAACAAAATTAAAGCATAAGCAAAGATTGTGTTTTTGACTTGCAATTTAATTGAAACGCAGTTTTTGTGTAACCTTTTACTATATGAGTGACAACAATAAATAAAGAATTGTATAAACTCCTAAATGCTTAACCGGTGAAAATTAAGAAATAACGAAATGTAAAAACTTTAGAAATGCGATTTTCGTAGACAGATTAGCCCATTAAGTATCAATTAATCAGTTGAAGAAACCGTTAGTTGTAGTCCTATCAATTACAATGGGCATAAAGTTCAGATTTGCATCACAGATTTCTGAACATTCTCCGTATAATACTTCAGCACGATTAAATCAAAAGGATGCGAATTGTCCTGGAGTAGCATTAGTTTTTACTCCAATTACTCTCTAACATGTATGTACTGTACACATAGTAGCTACAAATGTATTAAACCAAAAATGTCATACCGAGGTTTCACTAGAAATTCATATTTTAAGGACCCCTGAATCCAAAAAAGAGCATTTTTGAAAAAAAAATCAGTGGGTGTGTCTGTGTGCATGTCTGTAGACAGGATAACTAAAAAGCGGAAATTTGGTTAAATATCAAACTTTGAATTTTGTTTTAGTATTTTCTAGGGATGCGACACTAATATTTTCAAAAGAATTCTACACCCAAAATATCTTTATATGGAAGATTTTTCGAAATAATCATTTTTTTAAAAATACGGATTTTGATTAAATTACCATATATTACACATGTTTTCATGCCAAATAGAATGTATATCCTAAATTTCTTTCGAGTGGCTCCGAAAGCACTCTTCATTCTGAATGGCTTTTGGATAACTGGTAACCCATAAGAAATGGACAAAAACGTAATACACAAAAAATGAATATCTTATTAAAACACACAGCTTATGACAAGTAACATTTTTTGTATATAAATCATTTCAGAGATATTCCCTGTTATTAATTTAAATTTTAAGATACCTGAACCTTTCTTAAACGGAAGTACTCATTCGTTTCATATATCCTTTGTTTTACTCCTGGTAATGGAAAGAGAACCAGATTTCAATGACAATCACATAGGTATCGACAGCTTTGAAAGATTTTCCTATCTTTAGCCTAGTATATCACTTTTATTCCCTTTTTCTTACAAAGAAGCGAGTAATAAAAATTGCTGCTAACGTTATCTGGATCAGCATGATGTGGGTAAAAGAAAGATCTTTAGTGTAATAGTTTGTTTGCAGAACAGATGGTGCAGTTCATGTGAATGGAAACATAGATTTTGATTTTTTTTTTCACATAAGTCATGTGTAGGACATTAGTTGGATGGATAGAATTAGACTAAAAATTCAATGACATAACTGGAATATGAGCCACGGATCTCCAGGTCTCTAGCCGTTTGCTCTACCACTGAGTTACAACGACTACATAGTATTAAATTTCTCAACTGTCCACATGTTTTCCGGTAAACTACAGGTTGGTCTCAAATTATTTTGAGATGACAACAACAATGGTGACTTCCAATATCGTAAGTTCTTTAAATCCCAGGATTCATAGTATACTCAACTATTATGGTCAATTAGTATTGATTTTTTTTTCGGGAAACTGGCGAGTCCGGGAAATATGTGTCAGTAGAAAAATGTAATGCTTGTTGCCATGGTAGCTCAGTGGTATAGTAACCGGCTAGAGACCGGCAGATCCGCTCAAATCCCGGCTATGGATTGAATTTTTCAGTTTGACTCCAATATAAAATTTTCTTTGGTTTCAGATTAAGTTTATGTGTAGTTTAATTTCTATGTACAGTTTTGGTTTTAGTGGCAGTGCTTCTTCCATAGCCATATTTATCATGATGCAAACGCACGCGCACTTTGGATGTGAAATGTTACATATTTAGCACAACAATTGTTTAACTCGAAAGGTGAAGGCAAGGGGTGCAACAGACGTCTATAATTATGAAATAGGGCGTCACAGGCGGTAACCAAGGGCCAACACTTTCCCAGCACTCTCCTACAACATTGATGGATATGTAGCCATATTTCTTTCCCCACGCCCCATCTAGCTTTCCCTTTTGGGAAGTAAGAAAAGACCATGTTACTTATTAGGATTACTCGTGGACGCAGAAGTGTTTCTGGACATCGGCGAGAGGAAAAAAAGCACTCGCATGTTGGAGTGACTCCCCCTTCAGAGTACAGTCACGTTTGATAGATGTGGCCACATTCAGAAGCAGAGGCAATACTGGATGCTAGGCACTGCTCAATGACATTTGTGAATGCTCCGGTGAAATTCTATGCACTTTACGTTTTCTATGACGTACAAATTACTAGTTGGTAGACAAGGTATTGCATTCCACCCAAAAATTTGATTCTCAGGTTGCAAAGTTTAGTATCTACCAGGAGGAAACACGAACATTTTTAGGGAGAATTCCTCCACTCAAACTATCCTTTCCATAAACATTTTTGGAAATGTACGATTTTATGAGAACAAAACTTAGCATTTTTATTAAAATGCCATATATTTAAGATACTTATATTGCAAATAAAATGTATTACTTGAATTTTCTAAGAAAGCAGTTGAAGCGCTGTTTATTTTAGATGAATTTTGCTTAACTGAAAAAAAACAAAGAAAAAAAGCCAGGCTAAATCTTAATACACAAAGAATGTAGAACTCGTTAATTGACAGAATTTTTGTCACAAGTATAACAAGTTTGTGAACTTCACTATTTACAAGATACTGTTCACTTTCCTTTAAATTCTCTGCGAAGTTGTCATTCATTTTTACCTTCTCTACACATTCAATGTACATAGTGTACAGAGAAGGTATTGTATTGCACCCAAAAATTCGATACCGAGATTTCACCAGAAGTATATGTTTTGAGGCCACCTGAAGCCAAAAAAGGATTTTTAGAAAAATGTCCGTCTGCCAAGGATGCGACGCGAAGATTTTTAAGAAAATTCCCGCACCGTGAACTACCGTTTACATGGAAAAAATATCCAACATTTTGATTTTCTAAAATATGGCTCTAACGATTTTAGTTAAAATGTCGTATATTAAAGCTATTTACATGGCAAAGAAAATGTATATCTTGAATTTTCTGGCAGTAGCCTCTGAAGACATCTTTATTCTGCATGAATTTTGTGGAATGTTGCATAACTGGTAAGCCGTAAGATATAGACAAAAACTTACCACTCAAAAAGTAAAACTCGTTAAAACACACAGTTAATGTTACATGCCTTTTTTCGTGGAGCTGAACGTTTTTGAGATGTTTCCTGTTATTGGTTTCAGTTTTAAAATGCTTATACTTTTCTCAGGCTGGAATTTGTCAACTCCATGCCATACAAATAAAGGAACTTCAGTCACATAGCAGCCATCTTTTAAAATATTTGATTATCACTTTGGGCAAGTATATTCTGTTATTTCGCCTCCTCTTATATTTCTAATTTTTTTTTTCGGTTAGCATAAAAGGAATGGAAAATAAGCTTTTTAACAATATCTAATTTGTTGTAAACATGTAGAGAAAGTCATGTGAATGGAACACATACGACTTTTACTTTCTCTACTAGTAGGTACTATGTATATAGTGTATAGAGAGGATGTTGTACTACCAAAAAGTCCATACTGAGAAATCATCGGAATTACACGTTTTGAAATCCCCTTAATTAAAACATTAGAAAACGTTCACAGTGTATGTCTATTTGTATGCATGCATGCATGTGTGTGCCAGTAGGTAGGTAGGTAGGTAGATAGGTATGTGGACAACGTCACTCAAAAACAAAAAGTGCGTTAAATATCAAACTTGATATTTAAGTTTAGTATCTCTCTAGGAAGCGACACGAAGATTTTCAAGAAAACTCCCCCACCCCAAATTACCCTTCATTTTCCCAAAAATGGCTCTAACGAATTTGATTAAAAATAAGATGTATATCTTACAGGACAAATAAGATGTATATCTTGAATTCTCTGGGAACAGCTTCTGAAGTCCTCTTTATTCTGAATGAATTTTGCGAAATTTTACATAACTGTTAAACCGTAAGAGGTAAACTATAGCTTGCTGCACAAAAAACATAGATCTCTTTAGAACACATAATTTATGTCATATTCTTTATTTCTTAATATATTTATATTATCTTTTGTAGTTGTCTCGTAGAGTTAACTGTACTTGTTATTTGTTTCAATTTTAAAATATTTATACTTTCCTCTCAACTCATGGCCATACACAAGACTTTCAATCGCAGAGCAGGCACTGTCTGTCACTTTAGCCTAGTGTATTCCCTTGTTTCCGTTCTACTTATATGCAACTATTAATATGACCATTTATGGTAATTTTATCTTGATTAGCATAAAATTGAAAGAAGAATATGCTTTTTAATAATGATTTGTTACAGGGATGGAGAACATTAGACTTTTGTTTCTTATTTTTTAATTCTAGTTATGCATATCAAACACATATTAAGTCCGGCAAATAACTATCATCATAGTATCTTGAAAGATTTGTCTATCGCTTTAGTGTAATGTATTCTCTTATCCAATTTAACCCATAAGAAACAAATATATATGCATATGCATATATATATATATATATATATATATAGAGAGAGAGAGAGAGAGAGAGAGAGATAAAATCCGCAAAGAATATTTACCCTTTTAAGAGAGATATATATAAAGATTCAGCCTACTTACAATTTATTTTGACAATGTTATTACAATAAAATATTAAACTATGTTTTTTAAAATAACATTAAAGTATTACCTATTGCTAACTCTTATAATGTTTATTTTGATAAGTATAAAGTACGTACACTTTTAGTGATTTTCCTTAATAAAAACACGATGTGATTCACATAACTTTGTATAACCTTCTTCAACAGAATATTCTTAAAAAAGCTTATCTCTCTCTCTCTCTACTTCATACAATTAATAAAAACGTTAGTAGAAATGGTTTTGTTACACATTCCCTTGCAGGGAAGGGAATGCACTAGGCTAAAGCAATAGGCAAACCTTTTAAGAACTTGTCAGTAACTGATGATATTGAGTTATGCTCTTTTCATGACAGTTAGAAAAAGACGAATAACGACTTCCCATTAGAGAAATATTGGAAAAGTTAAACAAAAACAAAGAATATCTGTGAATGTTTTAACTCCACAAGAAAAAATTCTTTTCGCCTTCTTCATTCACTCAGTCCTCACATACCTACGCATTAGAAGTATTTCAACAAATGTTTATCTTAATAACATGAAGTAGACAGAAAGATAAGCTAATACAAGAATAGGTTGATAGATCAGACTTAAAATTCAATAGAATAGCGGGGATTTTAGCCATGGCTTTTTCGATTTCCGGAATTGTATCCCATAACCGGTTCAAAACGCGACTATGGCATTGTTTTTTGGTTATGTTCTATCTTTCAAATTGTGTCCCACACACGGCCTGTCTGCAAAATAGTAATTTATTACCATTGATTGACCTATCAATTGGTTAAGCTATTAACGTTGTCATTGGGGTATATCATCTCAAAGTAATTTGAGATCTCTTTGTGGTTTAATGGAAACATACAAGTCAATCTGGGAATTTAATGTCGTGTCGGCATGTTGTCATGATAGCTCAGCATGTTGGTTAAAGCAACCGGACGGTAAACGGAGATACGTAGTTCAAATCCCGGCAATAACTTTGAATTTTGCTTCTTTCTTTTCATTCTTGTTTAAAAGAACAATATGTAAGAATACTTTTGAATAATGGATGTAAATGACATGAAAGTTTACATATTCCCTTAAAGTTGTAACGCTAATTCATTTTAAAACTTTTATTTTTTCCCAATAAGATATCCTTAATAGAACTAAAATGGTGCTGAGTAAACACATTACTACTTTTGGATTTTGCATATAATAAGAAGCAAATTATTATTCCATTTTAAAATATTGCAAAGACAATATTTTGCTATTTCACTGCTGATTTATTTCTTATAGTTTTGTCGACAATAAAGTTCATATTCTGATCACTGAGTTTTATTAGTGAGGAATATTCTTTTTTTTAAAAAAACATTTTCTTATTTTTACCTTCTGTAGCGCATATGTACAATGTGCATAGTACATAGAGTAGATATTGTATTCCATCCTAAATTCGATACATAGTTTTCACCAAAGTACAATTTTGGAGTGCCCTTGAATCTAAAAAAGAATTTTTAGAATTCTGTATGTATATGTGTACAGGATAACGAAAATTCGGTAAATACCAAACTTGGTATTTAAGTTTATCTTCCAATTAAGTGATACAAAGATGTTTTTGAAAAATACAAACTACCAATTACCTAGAAGTTCTTTTACTTTAAATTTCGATTTTCTAAAAAGTAGCAATAACGATTTTGATGAAAATGACAATGTTTAAGATTTTTCATGAGAAGCTAAATGTATTTTTCTGTAAATAGCCTCTGAAAACTTCTTCATTCCAGATGACTTTTGTGCAACTGGTAAAGCATAAGGCATAGACAAATACTTCATAAAAATTATAGCTCTGAATAAAGCACCCAATTTATATCATATACACTTTTTAGGAATCATCACTACAATGCTACTGCGATGAAGAAAGGGATGGGTCCAGATAAAATAAACGCTGAATTGCATATCTAAGTTGACTGAACGTTAACAGCATGGTAGCGGAATAAAGTTCTGTATTTGTTAGAAAAAGAGTGTCATTGAAGGGATTTTTTTCGCTTTTGCATTGTTTTAAGCCATAGTAATACCAATAAATTTAAAGAAAATACCAACATACCCCACAGAAAGGTGAAGAATTCAACGCTAAGCTTTAACCATCTCAAAAACAAATGATGATGCCATATGCTATCATGGGGTTGGAAAGATTTAGTATCTGAAAGCGAATCTTAGAGCGATACCTACTCTGAGAGATAAGATTGCCTAAACGCTCAATTCAATTGACTCAGTAATTTAACTTAAGGTAAACGCATCTGTGATATTTTGAAGATAACTTGCTGAAATTTATACCAACATGTTACAGTGTAACAGTGATACTTTTGTCATATTACATAATTCTAACTTACATACTTGTTGAAGTAACAAGTTTTAGTCTAAATTCATTGTAATAATAAAACTGTCCCATAGATGCATTTACAAATTATTCACATCTTTTGCAGTAGATGATTTTACAAATACAACTATCGTATAAGAGTCTTTATATTATCCACTCAGTGTAGAAAAGTTATTTTGTGCATTCTCCAAATCATTAATAATGTAGTTCTCAAAACTGGAGAATTATTTGGATGAAATATGTGCTAGTTTTAACCCATCTTTGAGAGGAAATATAAACATTTTGAAACAAATTAGTAAACAATTTCATGTATGAAGGCCTTTGAGTGTGAAAAAAAATGTGCGAGAAAACATAGATAAAACTGAGCGTGTCTCAATTTCAGTTGTTAAAGTTGCCAAGTGATAAAATGATATTTGTTTAATTTTCACAATTTTTTTTTTATAAATGAATAAAGCTCTCTGTTGAAATGCTTTGGAGAAAGTCTTAAAGGTCAAACAACTTCTGAGCAGACATTTAACAACTGATTATTACCTTATTTAGATGGCGGGGGATGTAAACAGACTGGGTGTTTAAAAAAAATTAAGACCCGTTTCTGTGATATTGACACACAGACAATAGTTGCGCTATACACGGAGAAGGTTTCATTGGAAGTGTAGTCTGGGCTAAAATCGAGGTAGGGTATGGAGCATTACATCAAAACAGGTACCAAACTCATTAGAGAGGGGATCGCGTGGATTAGATTAGGGCATGACAGATGATAAAAATTACTGACCCGAATGGTATGAAAATCTGCCCCATTTGCGAGGAGGTACAGACGTGGCCCCATATCTTAGCAATATGTAGGGGTACGGAGGAACGGAGGGAAAAGTATTTACCGCAATCTTTTACCACTGCGATTGTAGAGCTAGAAGCATGTTGGACTCTACTAGTAGGCACGGAAGACGCGAAGGGGCTAGGTAAAATTTATTTAAGGTAAGACAGTAAAGATCGAGAAGGCTGATAATAGAGAAGAACGGGGGGGGGGGGGATAAGAACAGCTAAACAAAAGTGATTACAATGTTTTAATATATATTTTATGTCATACTTTTTGGTCATTGTAGTGTTGTGCTGTTAGTATTATGTGTATATATTTCTCTTAAGTGCATTTGTCTACTAATATAAAGTACATTAATGCAACTGAGTAAGGTGTACTCTGTGCTCTAAATTTAAATTGCTGTATTTGAATATCTCTGTTTATTTTCTTTCGTGTTTACTCTTTTAATTATTTTTTCTTAACATTGCTTACAATTGTGGACCCGTGCGACTGATGAAGCTCAATGTATGATACTGTTATTTCAATAAACACACTCACTCATGCACACTCGTGTTTATGGAGTTGCTTTTAGGAAAACAAAGGCCAACGTGATAAACATTTGCATGACGTCATCTCATATGAAATTCTATTCCCCAACCTATCTTCACTAATTAGATAAAACAGGTCGAAGCAGCAATACCTACACTACTAATTGAATTTATAAGATTCATTATCCAGATCATTAATCTATATATTGCTCTTGTGGTGTGGCCAGATGTATACTCTTTGATTTAAGGGGAGGCGCCTGCGCTGTGGGAGTGAACTGAAAGAAATGAAGAATTACCAGTGAGATGAATGCGACCTGTTCGTTGGTTGGCTAATAACTATAAGTCACGTGATCCAAATACCTTGACAATATGACTAATGATCTACGTAGTTTCTCTAAGATTCACTATAAAGAGGAAAGGTAAATCTTGTTGGTCTTGCAGCATTCACGAAATGGTTACTCTAGTTGCTTCCAAAGACTTATGCTATCCTAAAATTATTGTCAATCGAGGAGCCAAGTGTCAAAAGTGAAATAAATGACACTTTATATTTTTGTACATATTTATTAATTGGACATTTCTTATTCATTTATATGCTTTGTTGTTGTTATTATTACTACTACTACTACTACTACTACTACTACTACTATACTATCTATCTATCATCATCGTCATAAACGGACAATCCGCTATAAAATACAAGCATAGTAATTAACATAAGCAAGACATCAATGCTGGAAGAAATAAGACTAAATAATATTAAAAAAATGCCTTTTTGGTAGAGTGATCAGCAGTCTGGTTTCTTAATCCAGGGGCTCTTAAGTTCAATTTTCGGCTGGAGCGGTGGAATTTTATTTTAAATAAAATCTTTCTTAGAGTCTGGATGCATGCATATGAAGTAAATGGAAGTATTTTGTATGTTACTTATTAAATACTAAAGTTTAAGGAACCTATAATCAGCAAATCGTTTAACTCAAATCCTTCATATGACCATAGCTGTTAAACGGGGAAATAAAAAGAAAACAGTTGAGATGTTGATGATTATGATGATGATAATGATGATAGTAATAATAGTAAAAATAATAATAATAGTAATAATAATATAAGATAAACACAATGTGAAGTTAGACGGAATTGTTAAAGACGTGGCGCAGTGGTCTCTGATGCTCTGGTTCCCAAACACGGAATGCGCCTGGTTTCGAGCCCATCGTGCTTATTTTAACTCTCGGGTACAGTTAGCACTCAGCATCGTGACGAAAGTGATAAGCTGCATCCATTAAGAAAGCCAAATTTCTGACTGGGGTAATCGTGATGCTGGCCATATCACCTTCCCGTGAATGATCGCATACCTGTATCGTGCGTATTGGGCGTGAGCCAGTTCCGGACTCCACGCGGGATGTAGTGCTATTGTTATTATTGTAATCCATGTGTAAAAATGAGCTAAAGCTCTGAAATGCTATAAAATTATTTTCTTTCATTATAAAGTAATCTCAATTCTAAACTTTAAGAAACTATAGCGTATTCTACCACTTGCTTAAGCTGCTAATTAATTGAAGCTATAAATAGAGAGAAGTATGCTTGTCATTTACTAATAGGCATACCCAAGTATTAACCTTGATTTCTCGAAAAATTTTTCCAGCACTTTATGTAGTATAAAATGGTCCACACGATACAATTATTTACTAATTTGTTTTAACAAAATTTTACTGTCAATCAAAGCTACATTAAAGAAAATAGACATATTATACTGTTTAGAAATAATACTCAAATTTAGAGAAATTATTTATCAACCATTGAGAAGTACAAAGTATTAATTTTTCATAAAAATTAGGGTTTAATATAAAAACTCTGATATAACACATCATTTGTAAATTCGTTTACTCTGAAACTTAAATATTTTTAAAATTGCATCGCGTTATGCATTTTTATAGATCAAAGAATTTAAAAAAATATAAATTATTGTTTAAATAGCCTCGCAAACTTGCATTTTGAAACAGAGCAAAAATCGTGCAGTAACTTATTTAAATTTCAACAAGATGTGGAGTTCCCAAATTTTACAGATGCATTACCTTAAATATACTCATTTCAGGAGGAAGAAATTTTACCCTATTGTTCTAACTCATGAATAAAAAGAATATCATCATCAACAACAACAACAATAATAATAATAATAATAATAATAATAATAATAATAATAATAATAATAATAATAATCTATAGCTACAAAGCTATTTGACATGGTTAATTTATCGCTGCATCTTTTTTTCTCATTTTCGAGCTTCTTTATTGAATTTTGAATTTTTCACATTTAGTACTGAAATAAAAAATAAAAGAAACATTGATGTAGTAAAATTTATTTGAAAATTGTTTTAGTCCTGTTAATTCATGTTTTATGTAGAAAAAAATCCGATGTGTTACTTATCTTTCTCTACTCAATCCTGTTTGATTTTTACCACTTCTGTAAAGCATTATTACTATACATGTTGTAACTCAATGAAATAGACAAAAAAATCGTTTCTGCAAACGTTTATTCAATTAATATGGAATAAACAGAAGGAACAATATATATAATATGCGCATGGGATTTAAAACGTATACTTTAAACTCGATACTCTTTGATGAGAAACAAACGAGTGATGCAGAGCACTAGTATTGGAAAATTCATAACAGAGAATATCTTATAAAGAGTTAATGCAGTTTTAAGGTATCTATACTTTTCAGAGATAATTTTCGTTCATGCCTTAAGGTTTACTAGTTGTACAAAATTAAATAAAATTCACTCTTTAAGACAAGGTCTTCGCAGGCTATTCAGGATATATATTTTATAAGTTATACAATATAAACAAAGTCTTTACAACCCTTCTTGAGGAAATAAAGAGCACTGCCGCATTTTCTATGTAAAGAGTGCTTTGTGGTGGCATATTTTCTTTAAAAACTTCGTATTGCAATTGTGGAAGATGCTGAACATGTGGCATCTTTCCGAAATTTTGCTTTGAAGTCATACTGCTCACATTTTACAGTTGGTCCACCTGTCTCGTATTTGATATGTGCAGATATCCACTTGTTCGTTAAAAGCCTTGCAGAGCTCCACGGGTTTATTTCAAGTTAAACCGGCCAGTGAAATACTGGCGAGCACGACCTTCGTTTTATCCATCTTAATGAACACGATCCGCTGTCCATCTCCGCTGTTAAGTAAGAGGGATAAAACGAAGATTGCTCAGCCAGTTCTTCACATACGGATCTTCACTTGAAATAGCCCCGTTGAGTTCTGCAACTATTTTAACACGAAGACGCTTCAAATGCGGGCATTGGGCAACCAAATACACATAAACACACACCCACAAGTAGTAATAACACGCGTTAGTAAAAAAGCTTCTTGGATTCATGTGCGTTGAAATTTGTATTTCATATGAAATCTATCGAATTTTATAGGCAGTAGAAGACTATTTATACGTGTCAGTATATACTGCAAAATTAAATACATGCCAATTGGTTTTAAGTTTATGATTTGAAACTGTTTTAAAATACTGTATTTATTGGAGGTGTATCATTGGATGTTTTATAAATATTTTTGGGCGTTATTTTATATATCATATAAGGTGCATCAAATGACAGCATTCCTAAACAATTGCATTCCTAAAGATTATCAGAATGGCTGGATTCATTTCTTTGCTTTTATATCTTTATTTTATTTTACTTTCTCTACACGTACTACGTACATAGTGTATAGAGAAGGTATTGCATGCACCTAAAAATTTGATACCGAGATTTCATCGGAAATATGTTTTGGATTCCCCTGAATTAAAAAAAAGTTAGAAAAAGGTCTGTGTGTATGTGTACGTGTGTGTGTGTCTGGTATATGTGTGTATGTCTGTGAGAAGCATAGCTCAAAGAACGAAAAGACCGTTAAATACGGAACTTGGTATCTTCCAAGGATGCGACACGAAGATGTTCAAGAAAATCTCCCCACCCCAAAGTATGCTTTACATGGAACATTTTTCGAAAATTTTGATAGCTTTTAAAGACTTTTTCATTCTGGATGACTTTTATATAACTGGCAATTCAGATATATACAAAAACTTACTACACAAAATATGTAGATGTCATTAAAACATACAATTTATGTAATATACAGTTTTTTTGTAAAGTTAACTATTTTCGGCATATTCGTGATTATTGGTTTCAATTTTAGTCACCTAAACTTTTCTCAAACGGGAAGACTCTGTCTTCTCGTTTGTTTATCTAAACTCAATTGTTTCACATAGCGACCAGCTTTTAAAGGACGAGACTATCATTTTCCCATTTTCTTATTTCCCTTCTACTTACAAGGAAGCTGTAATAAGACTGATTATGCTAATGTTTATCTTCATTAGCGTGATGTAGATAAAAGATTAATTTTTTGAGTAAAAGTTGTTTGTCTGTTTTTTGTTTGTTTGTTTGTTTTTTTTTTTTTTTTTTTTTTGCGGAACAGCTAGAGCATATCATGTGAATGGAACACATTAGATTTTTACTCTTCTGCTTACAAAGAACCAAGTATGAAGGACAATTTCTGCTAATGTTTATATCGATTGTCGTGATGTAGACCGAAGAATAAGCTTTCTAACAATAATAATTTGTTACAGAGATATAGGGAAAGTCATGTGAATGGCACACATCAGTTATATTTTTTATACAAAATTCTAACGAAATCTAACATTTTCATTATGGAGATATTACTGCTTGGTATTCGAGCATAGATATACTATAAACGAGTAACCGAAAGTAAAGACGAATCACGAATTGCAAGTTTTCTCGCGATGCTTTAAATGTAGTAGATACAAGTCTCCTATGGCTAACTTGAAGTGCAATTATGATATTTTAAATTGTGAAGAATGGAACATATTGGCAGGATTTTTATGAACAATGCAAATAATAAAGCAAAAGTAGAAGAGAAAAGGAGAAGAAGGCGAATATAGGTCTCCAAGATATAAAACAGAAGATAAAAGATCAACTTGTGCAAATAATCATATGTTTGTTTGCGGTTAGACCAAACTCATCATCTGATAGCCTCAAAAAAAAACAAAAAAAAAAACAGCATACCTGCACAAAAATCTGCGGTCTTTGAAACACTCCCATAAAATCAACAACACCAATGGACCATGGGAGCGAGGCGAACGGTCGGCCCTGTAGTCAAACCGTGGTTACAGCTTCCCTGGGGCAAGACCCGATATTAATTTGCACTGGAAAAGCCTCGACCTCAAGCAACGTGGGTCTCTCAGGGGGAAGCTCTGGAATAAATGAAGGAATGAGTTTTATGGCTCGAAAAATTAGGTTTAAGTACTACACAGTAAAGTAAAAACATGTAAATACTATAATGCCATTTGACCCACTTCTCGCTCATGTGGAAATTTGAATTTCATGGATTCGATATAATTTACCATGCTGGTAAAAACCTACCCGGGTGTTTTCCCTATTTTACGCACATACCTATGTGAAGGAATACGTACATTAAATCGTCCAACATTTGAGATGTGTATTTATTATTGCAGACGTGGAATATAGTAGCATTCGATAGATGAATTGTAAAACTAAGTCTTACCAGGATGTACACCTTCTTTTAATGTTTTTGTTACAGATTCATTTACGGCCAACAATCAGGTCTGATTAACCAATAGCCACTTTATCATCAATGTTAATGTCAATGACCCTACTTCTGCAATCACCATGGTCAACAGCTGTTACCAAATTTTTAATTTTATTATTGTGTATGCACCACAGAGTGTTCACAAAAAAAAAATTAGTTATAAATACGTATAGCGTCGCTGTCAGTTGTTGGATTTACACAAAAATAGAGACAATTGAAAGAGAAACTGAAAAAAATTTAGAAGACATGCAACAATGTATTACTGACCAAAATAAAAAGTGAAAGACAGCACAAGATGAGAAAAGACGCTATTTCGGCTATTTCGTTTGTCTTTGTTGGATAGAAGCAAATTCTTAAATGGTTTGAAGGTCAAATGTTCAACTGGTGTGAGTTCTTCAGCGTTTAGACTGCCATGACATTTCCTGTAATCCAAAAAACTTGCAGAAAGACAATGAAAACCAAGATAAGGACTTCTGCCGCTGGCCTCCGAGGTCTCCGGACTTGACCGTCTGTGACTTTTTATGGGGTCACATAAAGGATTTTTGTCTACATACCATCAATAACTTGAAATCTGTAAGAGCTCCAACTTCCTATCGCTGCTGCCATCGAGTCCATTAATGTAGCTATATTAGAATGCGTGTATCATGATGAGAATATTGTCTTGAAGTCAGCAGCGTGACGGTGGAGCACACATCCAGTGTCTTTAAGCAGTAATAGACTGCTTGAGCTTCTCTTTCTAACGACTGAAATTTCATGTGCGTCCAATAATTGACAGCGACGCTAATTCTGCTTATAATCAGGGAATGGTTCTGTAATCACCCTCGCTTAAAAATAGTTGCAAAATAATATTCTGGGTGTCAATATCTCGTTTTCTGGAGTGAAAAGTACTATATAATATATATATATATATATATATATACATACATACATAGAAAAATAAACAAATTTAACTATATAACTAGGTCGTTAAGAATAAATTAAGCAGACAATACCAAGCTCGATATTTGTTAAACTCTACAATATATGGTAATAATTTAAATTATTTGGTTTTTTTCATTATTATATATGAATGATTTTATATGTATTAGAATATTTCTAGCTTTTTTGGTTAAAATATCAACAAATCTAGTGCATTTATGATTGCCCTTTTTTAATCAATAAATAATACCATTAAATTGATTTCTTTTGTTTTCATTTTTACTTTCTCTATACCTACTATGTACATTGTGTATAGAGGAAGTATTGTATTCCACTCAAAAATTCGACACCGAGATATCACCAGAAATACATGTTTTACGACCCCCTGAGTCCAAAAAAAGCATTTTTAAAAAAAAGTCCGTGTGTGTATGTGTGTGTGTCTGTGGACAGCATAGCCCCAAAACAAAAAGACCGTTAAATACCAAACTTGGTATTTAGGTTTAGTATCTTCCTAGGAAGCGACACGAAGATTTTAAAAAAAGTCCCTCCACCACAAACTACCCTTTACATGGAAAAAATTTCGAAAAATTTCTTAAAAATGGCTCTAACGATTTTGATTAAAATCCCGTATATTAAAGCTATTTATGTCCGAAATAAAATGTATATCTCGAATTTTTTGGAAATAGCATTTGAAGACATCTTTATTATGGATGAATTTTGCTGAATTTTACTTAACTGCTAAACCGTAAGAGATAGAAAAAAACGTACTTCACACAAAATGTACCTCATGACAAAACATAATTTTTGTCCTTTACGTTTTTGTTGTGGAGGTAACCGTTTTCGAGATATTCCTTGTTATTGGTTTCAATTGTAAAGTACTTAAACTTTTCTCACACAGGAAGTGTCTGTTTTTCTTTTATTCTACTCCTGGCCAAGAAAAGAAGTGATTTGCAATGACAATAGCATAACGATAGGTTTTAGAACATTTGACAATCACTTTAGCATAGTGTATTCCCTTATTCCCTTCTACTTATAAGGAGCTAAGTAATAACATTCTGTTAACATTTATCTTGATTAGCATTGTGTACATAGAAGAATAATCGTTTGTAGGAGTTTTGTAGCGCAGCTAGAGAAAGTCACGTGAGTGTAACACATCAGATTTTTTTCTCTATTTTCACAATTATGGATCCAAAACCTGGGCTAATAAATATAATATTTTCAAAAAAAGAAATTAAGCATTAGTGAAATTTCTGAGATTTGGAGCAGGATATGGAAAATGAACAGATGATCAATATAAACATCCACGAAGAACTAAAAGTAGAATAATTAAATATCGTACTAAAAAAAATTTAAGAGTGGAAATCTCATTTGGACAAAATGCAAAACAACAGAATACCAAGAGAGTTTTAAAGGATAACCCACAGAGGAAAAAGGGACCAGGTAGACCATAAAGACGATGGTATCGGCAATTTGCGCGGGAATGGTTGTAAGCCTAAGCCGTGACCAGCAGAAGAACAAGAAAACTATTTCTAATTTCTAATATCTCGAAAAAGTAGCATACATATCCGATAAGTGTACTGAAGAATCTCGGCAGCAGAAAATACCCGTATTCGCTTCGTATTTTCAAACTCTTCCTTGCTCTCCAATGATGTAGTTACCTTACTTGAATTACAATATCATTACTATTTATATTAGGAAAAAGGCAACTTTTAATACTTTGATTATTACTTTCTCCATACGTACTATGTACATAGTGTATAGAGAAGGTATTGCACTCCACCAAAAAATTCGAATCCGAGATTTCACTGGAAATATATGTTTTAGGGTCCCCTGTATCCAAAAAAAGTATTTACAGAAAAAGATCCGCAGGTGTGTGTCCGTGTGTCCCTGTGTCCGAGTGTCAGTGTGTCCGTGTGTCTGTGAACACGATAACTCAAAAATGAAAAGTCGGTAAAATACCAAACTTGGTGTTTGTGTTAGCCTCTGAAGACTACTTTATTCTGGATGAATTTTATATAACTACTAAACAGTAAGAGATGGATAAAAGCTTAACACACAAAAATGTAGAGCACGTTAAAACACACATGTTATATACATTTTTTTCGTTTTTGAGATATTCCTTTTTCTTGGCTTCCTGGAATTTGTCAACTCCTGTCCATACAAACAAAGGAACATCAGTCACATAGCAACCAGCTTTTGGCTTTCACTTTAACTTATGGTAAAGTGAACCTTATTTCGCTTCTACTTAAATAAAGTAAGAAATATGAGTATTTCTGCTAATTTTTCTCCATTAGCATGAAATAAATAAAAGATAAGCTTATTAGCAATAGTTTTTTACAGAGATATTGAGAAAGTCATGTGAATGGAACACATCAGATTTTTTTTAGTTTCCCTGCACTTAACGGGAGAGAAAATATTACATTGTAATACAGACACTTTCATTTTGATCAATTCGGGTTACAGATATTGGAATTTCATGTGCTAACGCATAGGCCCATAAAATATGCCAACTTGAGATTGACAAATTTTAAAATTAAATATACTAACCGAACAGATACAGGCTGTTTCGTCTGTGGCCTGCATTTGGGAAATGCGAGCTTGATCCCCGACGATCGCCCACACGACTTGGATGTTTTCGTAGTTTTCTTTTGTCACCGAACGAACTAAAGGGTGGGTTTTCTAACAATACGAATTTTTCAGGTCCCCAACATTCATTTCATCACTTTTCGGGGAAGAAACAGAGTCTTCACTGGTAGTTTGGTGTATTCGCGTTTAACTGTTCCCTCCTCATCTGGTACGGATAAAGGAACGTCAGGAGGAACACGGGTTGCCTGAAGGAGTGTCTCCATCTGTGAACTTTAGGTATCCCGCAATATCCGCTCCTGCTACTACTTGATCGGATCCTTCTTCTCATCTCTTTCTCCCGGGCAGAGGTTGCTTACGGCACAAAATACTCTAGTCGCAATATTTAAATTCTCCTCTGTCCAATGCAAGAAATAAGACACTAACTGCCACATCCACTTCCAAAATTCACGTGTGTAATATATAATACCAATAAAATTAGCAAACCGGCCTGCATCGCGAAGATTCAGGGGTCGATTCACACCTAACCGACTTCTGTGATATTGGTTTTGATTTATAGTTTTGGGTATATTATATCCCACTGTAATTTTCATAATTTCCTCTCATATTATTCCCTTGCTTCTTTCAGAGGGAAAATATCAATTAATTGGTTATTTTTGGTCAAAACAACACATTTTTGTTTTTCCAAAAGATAAATCTATCAAAATGCTTATGTATTTCTGAAATTTGTGGCCCTACAACTTTGTAATTTTTATAAACTGCACCGCATGTAAAGTTTAAACTTAGTTTGCTCGCATTTAATTTTTTTAACATTTTGTTGCAATAAAATCCATCTCCTCTTACTTTATGTGAAGAGACTGAAAATTACACTGGATATTCAGGAAACTATGACTAATAAAAACAAGCTTTGATGAATTATAACGTTTATGATTTAAAAAATAAAACATATTACACGATAGCAAAAGAATATAATTTTTTATCATAATTACGCAAGAGATGCTTTCATTCTACACTGGAAGCAAATGTAAAAAAATCTTATATGTTCCATTCACATGATTTTCTCTACATCTCTGTCACAAATTATTGTTAAAAGGTTTATTCTTCCATCACCTTCGCGTTAATCGGATAAAATTACAAAAATGGTCTTACTACTTAGTTTCTTATACATATATATAGAAGGGAAATAAAGGAATACGCTAGACTAAACCAGCAGTCAAATGTATTAAAATGTGGTTGCTGTGGGATTGAAATCCATTTCTTTGAGTGAACAGGAGTTGACAGGTTCCCGCATGAGAAAAGTTTTAAGTATATAGGAATATCAAATAAATTCTGTGCTTTAAAGTGATCTATATTTCTGTGCAGAAAGTTTTGTCTATTACGGTTTACCAGTTATGCAAAATTCAGAAAAATTCATAAAAAAAGAGGTCTTCATAGGCTATTCCTACAAAATTCAAAATATACGAGTTATTTGTAATATACATATTTTAATATACATATTTTAATCAAAATAAATACAGCCATTTTTGAGAAAATCAAAGTTTTCTAAACCTTTCCACATAAAAGGTAGTTGGGCATAGGGGGATTTTCCTGAAAATCTTCGTGTCGTGTCCTTGGAAGATACTGAGTTTAAACACTTAGTTTGGTATTTAACGGACTTCTCGCTTTTGACCTATGCTGTCCACACACACACACACATACTGACAAACACACATAAACATAGGTATTTTTCTACTTTTTGTTTTTGGATTCAGAGGGCCAAAACATATATTTTTGCTGTGAAATCTCGTTATCGAAGTTTCGGGTGCAATGCAATACTTTTTCTTTACACTATCTACATAGTAAGTGTAGAGAAAGTAAAAATCTGAAACTTATTTTTGTCAATCACAGTTTCTGAAACGTTCAATAATATTTTCCGCCTAATTTTTTAAACATTGTAAGGGGACATGGATTTTGCTGTTGTGTTCTCGAATGGTGTCATCATCAACCAGTGGCGGCCTGGTACTTTAGAAACTTATATCCGTAATTTTATTCTCTGAAAATATTTCAATGTGCTTCATTAATACTGTGTATAATAAACTTTATGCTTGAAGGAGATAAAACAGTACATTCATAAAAATAATATATTGATTTTTTTTTAAAATCTTAATGCGTTCCTTAACTGTTACTTTATCGGTGACCAAATTTCACAATATTTTGACAATATATGTCACCATATTCTATCGTGGAATGCGACGATGTAAAAGAATACCTCTGAGGTTACAAAGTTTACGTCTACGCACGTGGCTATATAAATGAGTTTGTAGTAGACGCACATGTGAATTTACGCAGGATTAATGTGTAGAAAAAGATAAATGATAAAAGCTTGAAAGTACGTGATATGAAAAATATATTTTCACAAGGATGACAAAATTGGGTATGTCAAAATAAGCAAAAGAGGAAGAGAGACACACTGGCATCGCATTACAGAACTATTAATAGTGCCTTAACAAGGTGGAAAAATATATTATGAGTAATTCCCGATTTCTTGTAGCGACTTGTAATCCTGGTCCACAGAAACGTGATAACTCTGTAAGGATTCAAGCTGCATCTTGTAAACATGTCTATATGATTCACCTCTCATTTTCCAAAATGACAAAAGTGAAGCGGATGATTTTTCTACTTCTAGTTGCCTGAGAACGATGACGACGCTCGGGACAGCAAAGAAACTTGAAATTAATTGCTGGTTATGTAACTGACTAAGGGCAATCCATCCTCTGGATTCACAAGGAAGCAGAAAGAGAGAGAGAAAGGTGGGTGAGTGAGTGAGAAAGTAAAATTTCTGGTTGTAAACGACCTTCTAACTTTCACATGTAAAAAGCATGCAAAGGAAAGATGAAATATTACTTATGAGAAGAAATAGCGGGTACCAGAAAAAAGGTATGCGAGGACAGTAGAAAAATAACGTAAAAAGGAAAGAGAAAAAAGATTAAAATCGAGACAGAACAAAGAATTAAAATAAATGAAAAGATTTCTCTCGATGAATCCGAAACAAAAGACGGCAGATATCCCAGCATGTGAAGTAGCTAGCAATACAGAGAGAGATAAGAAGCGAAGTTAGTAATATAAATAATCCAGGATCAAAGCAAATGGCGCCGCTCTAACAACGACATAGATATATAGCTTAAGACGGCAGAGAGAAAAATGAGGGAAAAAATATCTGCAAAGCAGCACGATATTTCTACTATTTGATGTAGATATATGACAGCTGAGTACTGTTCAGCATCAAAGCATACAACATTAGGTTAAATTAAAAAGCCTTCATGTTGCACAATTTTAATTTCACTTCCAAACAAAGAAGACAAGAAAGAAAGACAATTGTTTCAAAAGTATGCTCGCATTAGTTAACTCTGCTATCTGTATATCCAAAGTTCCTTTGTTTCTAATTAAAGAGCTATTTATTCTTAGGTTTACAGAAAAAAGAAGCTATTTTATCTCCACTGAAAATATATATGTACAACAGTTTTATTAAAACGAAGTGACCTTTTGTTCCCTGTCTTCACTCTTAAAGAAAACATTTAATATGAAATATTATTATTACTATTATTATTATTATTATTATTATTATTATTATTATTATTATTATTATTATTATGACACAGTTACCTGTCAAAATTGCCACAATTAAAAAATTCTGCATACCATAGACTTCATTCAGAAATGTAAAGCTTTAGTTAGAAATGCATTATAAACATAACAACTATTCCATATGTGGCCCCATTTTTCCAAATTTAATTTGAAAACACTGATGTATTAGGGTTGGTCACGGACTCTGAGCACAGAACGCAGGTCCTTGTGGCCCTTTGCCACTTATGTGAAACCCAGGTAGAGTGGAATGAGGGGAGGGGCCCGAAGGCGACCAGATCCGGATAACGACAGGCTCAAGCATAGATCAAGTCCCTATCGGTTAAATGGCGCCATAGGTCCTGCCCACGAGTCCCTAGCCTAGAGACGAGCCCCAAGAAGAAGCCCTGAAACCGGAAGGTGGGTTCTGACCGAGTGTTCCTCATGACGACGCCAGGATAATCTTTTACATTGCACAAATCACCATCTAGCCGCAACCCGACTAACATCGTTGCCTGGTCCTTCAACCTTGAAAGAAATTATTAGGAAATTATGAAAACAGGAAATTGTGGACCGGAAAATTAAGAGAATTTACTGAATCTATCCAACATTCGCCTGGTCAAAAAAAAAAAAAAAAAAAAAAAAATCCATGGGGTTAGATAAGTCGGACACGAGGATCGAATCCGCGATCTTTCGAATGTGGGACATAAACATGTGAGCATCCCGTTCGGTACACTAATGCATTACAATTACGTGACTTTCTTTAACCACTGCCATTTACTTTAATAAATTGCAAGATCATAGCTCGCTGAAATAAAAGAAAATTAATCATGTGTTACATTCACATGACTTTCTCCATTCATTATGGTTTATTTTATATACAAGCAATACCTAGGGAAACTGTCAATTAATTGTTTATTCCACGCTAGACTCGAGTAGAAGAGGAGTTGTATAAGTAGAGCCAGACTGAATAGAGCCATGTAGAGCCATAGCCGGGGATTGAAACACGGATCTCCTGCTCTTCGTTCAGTTGCAGCATTCCGACACCACATTAACCGTTTGTTGCCTGTCGGTATCTATAAGTTCCACTTGTTTTAAGCATAAATATACAAATAGGGTTGTACTCTAGGATTAATTTCATGTTATACTAACCTTGAACCATTAACGACAAGTAATCAAGACTTTTATTTTGTAAAGATATGTAATTGTTGCCCTAAAATTGAAGTGATTTTTAAATAAATAAAAGAGAAAAAACATAACTATAGTCAAATGTAACCCCATTAACTTCAAGCATCACATCGATTATTTTACTTGGGCTCTTCCCGTCATTTACCACAATCACTGAGATTTGAACTTGCAACATTTGGTCAGTCCATTACCTATCACCTAATACATGGCCATTTGAACTAATTTTTAATAGTGCCTTTGGCAGATTATGAAAATTGGTTTAGAAGAATTTAAACTTTTTTTAACTGGGAAGAAAAATATTAATAAAGGATCTACATTTATTTTCATTTCTATTTACTCTATTATTTTATATACCTAATAATTTTATAGGTTTATTCCGATATATTTTTACTAGAACTCCAGTTTTAAACTTGAATTAAAAGAAAAACGGCATATGTAGTATATTAGTGCAGGCAACTAAGGGTTAAATACCTCAGTGACTCAAGTTTTCTCTGTAAACTCAAAGAGATCTCAAAATTATATCCAGATAACATACCCCAATGGCGTCTTACAATGTCGTAAATGCTTGAAGTACTGCTTTAACCAATGACTGAAGTCAATCCTCATTTAACTGTTTCTTCCATACTACCATGTGTGTGTGACTCTATCATACCTGGGAAAGCTTACTCTTCGCACTACATCATGTCAAACGTAATAAATGTTTTCATTTAAAACACGTTTCGTTGTTACCCATAAGACGGATACAGAAACAGCATCAATAATCAGATTCACTATCATATTCCGTCCTTGAGCTTTCATACACTTTCCACGACATCGGGAAAAAGCATTAAACGGTAACAACACTTTAAAAAAATTAATGATGAAGTGTTGACAAACAATTGAAGCCAATTATCACAGAAATGACAGATGCCACTGAAATGGTTATTTGAAATTTCTGTGGGTTAAAGAAATTTGTATTAAATTTTGTAAGCTTTATAAGAGTAAGCTGTTGTTTATATATTTAGGTTTATCCGTTATATGACATTAAGTATACATAAATGCTTTTGAATAAAGAGGATTTCATAAACTATTTTCAGAAAATGTAATATATACATTCCATTTATCATGTAAAGATCTTAAACATATTGCAGTTAAATAAAAGCTCATTAGTTTACTTTTAATAAATTAAGAAAGTTCGAAACATTTTCTGTCTAAAGGATACTTTCGTGCGGAGACATTTTTGAAAATCTTCATATCGTAGCATTTGAAGGTACTGAGTTAAATATGGTATTTATCCAGCATTTCTTTGTCGCTGACACACAAACATACACACACACGCGCGAGCGCATGTGTGCGTATTTTTTTTTTTAATGCCTCTTTTGGATTTAAGAGGCCCAAGCCATATATTTCTGGTGGATGATACATGTGTATATATATGCTGTAATAGGTAAGTGATCAAAGAAGAACAGAAATAAATAAGCTATAACTACTAAAGAAAGCGGACATTACATTTGAGATGAATAAGGAAAAGAGAAAAGTCACCAAAATTAACAGACTACAGATAAAATGCTCAATAAAGTGAAACATTATAAAATTGGAGTGAGATAACTGTATAATAAGTAATCAGATAATATTAATCTGAAAAATGTACTTCAATAAATAATGCTAAAATAAATAAATTACTAACAAATTTGAAAAAAGTCAAAAGATATAATTTAAAATGTTCACTTATTAGAATTTCCAATTCTCTAGAAGAATTTTCATGTAAATATGTTCATTATAGGAGGGAAAATGAGGGAGTTCCACGAAGATTTGAATAACTCGAGTGGAGGATGTGAAAGAGCATTTAAAGCCCTTTTCATAATATCAAATGTTGAACAAATTTGTACAAAAGTATTTTTGTTTAAAAATTGTTCCTAAGGTATTCCTAACTTATGAAATTTAATAAAAAGGTAGAGTATTTATGTCAAAACAGAATTTTGGGTGAGTTAATATGAGAAAGTTTACCATTATGTTTTTCTCAGTTGTAACATTTTAGACACTTTTAACATGTCACATGCTCTATATGATCTAATTTTTAAGTTATCAGAGTCAAAATGAAAATTATTTTGCCCTCCCCCCCAAAAAGATACTGTTGCTTGGTCCGTTTTTTTAAGACAAGGAACTAATAATGTCGCGTGACTGCGCGGTAGCTAGAACAAAGTCCCGACAAATATAGTTGACCAGGGCTAGCCATCCGGTTTCCTATGTCTCCCTTTGTTGTCTAAAATGATTCGACCGAAAAATAACTAGAATATGCTAATAGTGTAATGTTAAATGTAAACAAATGTATTAGGCGAAAAATCTCACTCAAGTTGAGAAGTGAATAATATTTTCTTGTGTAAAAGCAAATGGTCACATTTGATTATTGTAAATTTCTTATACTTTAAGCAATGGATTTTCATCCAATTCATAATTATTTCTTCTGCTTTAATTAGAGCCGTTTATGATCTTAACTGAATTCCCCTTCGTAAAATTTTCGCATTTTTGCCAACTAACCACACTGGATGAATTATTTTAAGATTATTTTAAATAAACAATTAATTCAAAGGTATATTTCTTAGCAAACATATTTCAGCCCTGTAAGGAATATAAATATGGCATGCTTCAAAAGTATTAAAATGTTTTTCATCCAATTGTTTAATAACCCAGTAACGACTTAACATGTATATAGCAAATCGTGCCTCTTTAGACAAACAAGAGCCTGTAAAAATTAAAAAAGCTTATTAGCGTACTTTGGCATTTGGAAAGTTCAAAAGGTCCCCCTTTAGATAATCCCTGAACGCAGGACAAACGTAGATGTTAGTAATATATCTGCATATATTTCTGACATCTTAGATGATCCAAAATTCGGACTATCGGCCTTTATTCAAAGTACATTTTTTAAAGATATCTTAATTTTTTTTAAAATTAAAGTATATCATTTGTAATCGTTTACTAGTTATATAAAGTGATATATATATATATATATATATATATATATATATATATATATATATAAAATGCAATGACGATTAAAAGAACTTCAGTAGTTAATCGGAGAAAATTCAAATAAATACTATAAATAAAGTTGTTTCAGCCGCTTTTGAGAAATAGTGTAAATAATAGTTTTGGGTGAAAAATGTCCAGTAAATCTTCATCTCTTATGGTAAATGGTATCCGATCTCAATATTAAATATGGCAATTATCAGCCATTGTGCATTATGAACTACGTTTTACACAGAAAGAAAAGTATGCATGAGCGTGCACACCACTTTTTCTAGAATATTATTTGTTATAAGGGTAATCAAAACCTGTATTTCCCGTTAAATATCGATATTAAGTTTTTTTAATGCAATAGTTTTCTAACCAAAGCTCAGCAGTAGAGAAAGTAAATATTTACGTGTACAGTAGACATACTTGAGGGTGAACCTCTGTCAGTAGTCTAAAGTTGAACTAACCTGTATGAATGCCTGAGGAAACAAATTTAGAGTGTGGCACAAAGGGCATTCCACTTATATCAAGTGTCAAGAAGCTACTGCCTTTGTGCTAAGCAAACGTTAGCCTATATAAAACTGAAAGAAAATGATTATATTTGTCGCAATATTTCCCTACATAACAGAGTTATATTACGAAATAGTTGTGAAATTATGGATGGAATTAATACCCAATTAAGACACTTCTCTTAAGTAGCGTATTAAGATTATCCAAAATATATTTAAGTAAAGCAGTCTTAACGTTATAAATTGTTGGAAATAAATCATGAAATAATTCGGCATCTATAGTTTACATGTTGAGAGCGACTTCGTACGTTCGTAAATGAGGCGTTAGCTTCTCTCCTTGTATTTTCTTTGTCATTACTTGGTGTGTTGAAGCGATAAACAAACATTCACTTGTATGTATACATTTTCTTCTTGGGAGAAAAGTGAGCATGTGCTACAGACTGTGATGTAAGTTATTGTCAGCACAGCATGGTAGGTAATTATAAATTCACATCTTACTCTGTTACGGTAGTCTATATCAGATGGTATGAACACTAGAAAGTAAACGCAAAGGAACACTAAAGCGGCAATGGACGTGATTTTATTGATTTATGCTTTTGACATTCTTTACGAGCTACACTGTAAGTAAAGAGCACACACACACACACACACACACACAAATCTGATGTTTTCCATTCATAAGACCTACTTCTATTTCTCTAAATCGCTGGAACACATTATTGTTAATAGGCTAATTATTCTATTTACTTAATGCTAATTGAGAAAAATTAGCAGAAATAGTCTTATTCCTTGCTTCCTTGTAAGTAGAAGCGAAATAAGGGAGTAGCATAGGACAAAGTGATAATCAAAAGCTGGTTGCTATGTGTCTGAAGTTCCTTTGTTTGTATGGACACGAGTTCACAAATTCCTGTATGAGAGAAGTATAAGCTTTTCAAAGCTGAAAATGATAATTTATTTCACCATTTGGCATACATACAATGCAATAGGTTTTGTCAGCACGTCATTAAAATGCATCTGTATTTAAATATTCTTGTATGTTGTAAAAATTAAGTGCCTTAATAAATTTGTTTTTACACTAATTTTAAAAGAATTTGCATTTACAATTTGTCTTATATTTAAAGGTAGTTTATTATTATACAATTTCACTCCAAGATAGAGATGAGAGTTAACAGATTTCTGAAACCAAAAAAAAGGAATATCTCAAAAACGATCAACTCCACGAAACAAATGTATATAACATAAATTGTGTGTTTTAATGTGCTCTACTGTTTTGTGTGCTAAGTTTTTGTCCATCTATTATGGTTTAGCAGTTATACAAAGTTCCGTAAAATTCATCAGAATAAAGCAGTCTTCAGAGGCTATTTCCAGAAAATTCAAAATATAAATTCTATTTGTGAGGTAAATATCTTTAATATATGATATTTTAATCAAAATCGTAAGACCAATTTTTGAGAAAATCAAAAACTTTGAAAAAAGTTCCATATAAAGGGTACTTGGGGGTGGGGGATGTTCTTCAAAATCTTCTTGTTGCATCCTAGGAAGATACCAAACTTAAATACGAAGTTTAGTATTTAATGGTCTTTCCGTTTCTGAGCTATTCTGTCCACAGACCACAGACAGACAGACAGACAGATAGACAGACAGACAAATCCACGCACATACACACGGATCTTTTTCTGAAAATGCTTTTTTTTTTATTCAGGGTGTCCTAAAACATTTATTTCCGGTGCGATCTCAGTATCGAACTTTTGGGTGGAATACAATACTTCCCCAATACACTATTTACATTAGCAAGTGTAGAGAAAGTAAAACAGAAGAAATTTTAGTAAACAATTTGTGTTTGTGTGTGCGGGTGCGCCTGTACCTGTGTGTCTGCATGTATATGTGCGTATGTGTTTGTGCTTGACGTGTGAACAGCCTATTCAAAATAGAAAAGCTGTTCAATGCTTAACTTGGTGTTGAGGTAAGACGATTTTCGGCAGGAAGATTTTCAACAAAACTACAACTGCTCCTTAAATGGACATTTTTTTCGAAATCTGCGATTATCTCAAAAATATTAATATACCAAATATCTTGATATGTACATATATACAAAATAAAATGTATACTTTCAGTTTCCTGGGAATAGCCTGTGAATTCATATTCATTCGGAAGGAACTTTACATCATTAGTTTAACCAAAACATGTATATCTGTTTAATATGCATCATCAATATTAAATAACTTTGTTGAATTTATTCAGTGTGTAGAATGAAGCTTTTAGCACCTAAGCATAAATAGAGCAAGTTCTAACTTTACGCACTTACGCAAATAATCTGATATGTTCCATTCACATGACTTTCTCTACATCGCTGTAACAAATTATTGTTAAAATGCTCCTTACCACTAGGCTAAAATGATATTCAAATCTTTTAAAAGCTGGTTGCCATGTGATTGAAATCTGTTTCTATGTATGGCTAGGAATTTACGAATTTCCGTGTGAGAAAAGTTTAAGTAGTTTAAATCTGAAACAAATAACAAGGAATATCTCAGAATTGGCCACTTTCACGAAAAAACGTGTATGGCATAAATTGTGTGTTTTAATAAAATCTACACTTTTTGTGTAGTAAATGTTTATCTATCTCTTACAGTTTACCAATTTACGTAATATTCAGCAAAATTCATTCAGAATAAAGAGGTTTTTAGAGGCCATTCCTAGAAAATTCAGGATACACATTTTATTTGCTATATTAATATCTTGAATATATGGTATTTTTATCAAAATCGTTAGTCATTTTTGAGAAAATCCAAATTATTTCCATTTTTTCCATGTAAAAGGTAGTTTGTAGTGGAAAGATTTTTCTCAAAATTTTCGTATCGCATCCCTGGAAGAAACTTAACTTAAATACCAAGTTTGCTACTTTACCGACTTTTCGGCTTTGAGTTATCGCGTTTACAGACACACAAAACACGGACCCACACGGACCTTTTTCTACAAGTGTTTATTTGGATACAGAGGATCCTAAAACGCGTATTTCCGGTCAAATTTCGGTATCCAATTTTTAGAGGGAATGCAATATCTTCTCTACACACAGTATGTATAGAGGAAGTAAAAATACAACATGTAGTAGTGTTTTTTAAGCATTTTATCCCCTATCGCAAGTTCCACATCATCTATTTCCGCTGAATTGTATCAGCATATTACAAAGTCTTCTAAATGAGCCATTTATTTCGAATTATTACTTTTTTACTGAAACAACTATCAAAGCAATTTTTAGAAATGTCATTGTCATATTTATTCAATTATATCTCATGTTTGCTTAAACACTTTGTATAACCACAAATAATAATCGGAGTTCTATATGACCGTGAAAATGGTAAGGGATGTCTAATATTTATTTTATTTTAATTTCGTGCTGCTTGCTCGGATACTCTTTGCAACACAACGTAGGTCATTCCAAGATATGTGTTATTTAATAATTCTATTTTTACAACATTTTGTTCTTTTAATTCTTTACATATTCTGTGGTTTCTTGCGATTTCACCCAAAGAACATGGAATGTTATAACATGCGCCAGTATATCATAGGGCTCTTAAGTGTGTAACTATCTACTTAACAAAATGTGTATTGCCCACCTGGGTAGTGAAGTGGTAGCGTGCTTGCCTCACATTCAAAAGGTCATGAGTTCGATTCTTGCTTAGAGTGAATGCGTTACCCGGCTGGGTTTTTTTTAGGGGGGGGGGGGTTCCCTTATCCAAAGAAGACGAATGTGGAGTAACTTTAAGCTCCATGGGCCCCCAGATCATTTAAGCATTATTTTACCAGTTTCATTTATCGTTCGTTATGACCAACCAGGTTAAAGTACGTTAAACTTAAAAAAAAAGTCATATGAATGTAACACATTAATTTTTTTTTAGCTGCTACCAAAAAGAAAAGAAATTCACGTAACAAATGTCATAATCACGTGTTCCCCTATCGCTGGTACAACCGTCGAAGGATAAAAGTGTTCCATTTACACCTAATCTAAAATTAACGCTCTGCCCCCCACATCTACTAACAGGTCTAAAACAGTTGACATGCTCCAATGTGTAGGGCGCTCTTTATGTAAATTTGTGGTCGTTGTTCGCAACTCGGGGTTGTATAGACACAAGTGTGGCGACACCTTACACCTTCAACCCTGATAACGTTGCGTGTCAGCACGCCAGGTTCGCGTGCTGGTCGTATATTCTCTTTCGGAAATCGTCATACGTATTCGTTTTTCTTTACCCTTTCCCTTCTGGGAGCACAAGGAAATGTCCTCAAGGTGAAAATGTACCAGATGTGTTTCGATAAAGCTGACAATGTGGGTTTTACTGAGCAGTGGCGTACTGCTATGAGATACCATGCACCTTTCCGTTCCAAAACATTTGACTAAAGCAGAGTAGTACCACCCTATGTGTGCGAGATTTTATTAAACTGGCGCATCTGTAAAATTTGACCAAGATTTTGACAAATTTGATGTGTTCCATTCACATGACTTTCTCTATATATCTGTAACAAATTATTGTTAATAAGCTTATCTTTTATCTATTTCATGCTAATCGAGAAAAATTAGCACAAATGGTCTTATTTCTTAATTTATTGTAAGTAGAAGCGAAATAAGGGAGTACCATAGGTTAAAGTGACAGCCAAAAGCTGGTTGCTATGTGGCTGATATTCCTTTGTTTGTAAGGACAGGAGTTGACAAATTCCTGTATGAGAAAAGTATAAGTTTTTCAAAGCTGAAACTAAGAAAAAGGAATATCTCAAAAACAATCAACTCCACGAAAAAAATATATATGTAACATAAATTGTGCGTTTTAACGTGCTCTACATTTTTTGTGTGTTAATTTTTTGTCCATCTCTTACGGTTTAGTAGTTATGCAAAATTCATCCAGAATAAAGTAGTCTTCAGAAGCTATTTCCAGAAAATTAAAAATATACATTTTATTCGGCAGGTAAATATCTTTAATATATGATATTTTAATCAACATCGTTAGAGCCATTTTTTAGAAAATAAAATTTTTCGAAAAAAGGGGGTTGGGGGATTTTTTTCAAAATCTTCGTGTTGCATCCCTGGAAGATACTAAACTTAAATACCAAGTTTGGTATTGGTATTTTACCGACTTTTCGTTTTTGGATTATCGTGTTCACAGACACACGGACACACTGACACACGGACACACGGACACACGGACACACGGACACACACACGGACCTTTTCCTGAAAATACTTTTTTTGGATACATGGGATCCTAAAACATATATTTCCGGTGAAATCTGGGTATCGAATTTTTTGGAGTGCAATACCTTTTCTATACACTATGTACATAGTACGTATACAGAAAGTAAAAATTAATAAATTACTTTTTTCATAATAAAATGTTTTTGATTTATATATTTTAACAAAGCATGTCGCTCTTTGACTTAGCGCACTTTAAATACCAATGAAATGAAACTATAAGTTGGTGCAGTTTTATTAATAACTCAACTTTAAACCTTATTTTTTACTACCATTTTTACAACATTTTTGACACCCAAAATGCTCCACCCTTGTAATTGTTTAATAGTTTTTTAAACAATTTTATACTGTCTGCCAAAAGTATCTTAAAGCAAATTGACTTATACTTAAACAATGCTCCAATTCTAGGATGTGAAACGATATTAATGGATGTTTCCACACGCTTTACATTAAAAAATTTACTTATGTTACATTTACTCAAAAAATGTATTAACGTTTTTGATTGGACGTAAAATTTAATGCAATTGGCATGAGAAATGTTGATACACTATGTTCACATGACTTTGTCTACTCAAGTATAAAGGATTCTGATAAAAGTTTATACTTCAATTTACCTCTTGTTATCGGGATGGGTTTCATAATTTATTTTCACATTTTCTGCAATTATAAGATGGGCTCAATAGGTTCAAACGATACTCAAATTATTAAAATTCTAATCGTTATGCTCCTTGCATAATGTCAAAATACCGAACAATCAGCAATAAAGTTTAAGTATTTGAAAATTAGAACGAGTTCAAAAGAATATCTCGGAAATGGTTATCTGCCCAAAAGAGTTTTTGTCATTAATTGTGGGCTTTAACGAGATCTACACTTTTGTAGTATCTAAAACTTCATCTACCAGTTGTACAAACGTCATTTAGAGTTGAGAGGTATTCACAAAATATTTCCAGAAAATTTAGGATATATATTTGCCATCAAAATATCTTAAAACATATAATATTTAATAATAAAGTTAAAACATTCTTAAGAAAACAAAAATTAACGTAATACACGCTTTTCATCAAAATAATAGTGCAGAATGGGGAATATCTCTGAAAATCTTTGTGTCTCATCCTTGAAAAATGCTGAAGTTTGAAATTTAATGGGTTTTTCGTCTTCAAGTTATGTTGTTCACACACCTATACACAAAAATCTGATGTGTTACACCCACATGACTTTCTCTAACTGTTCAACAAACTTCGTATATAAGATTCTTCTTATTTCTGCACCTTGCTAATCGTGGTACTCATTAGCACAATGTTCTTATTATTTAGTTCAGTAAGTAAAGAAAATAAGGGAATATACTAGGCTAAACCAATAGCCAAATGCTTTAAAAGCTATCGTTATGTGATTGTCATTACAGTTCACTTCTTTTCTTGGCCAGGAGTAGAGCAAAAGAAAAACGGACACTCCCGTCTGAGAATAGTATAAGTACTTCACAACTGAAACTAATAATAATGAATACCTCGAAAACGGTAAGCTACACGAGAAAAATATATATGACATAACTTGTGCATTTTAACAAGACCTAAACTTTTGTATAGTAAGTTTTTGTCTATCTCTTACGGTTTATTAGTTGTGCCAAATTAAGCAAAATTCATCCAGAGTAAACAGGTCTTCAGAAGCTATTCCCAGAAAATTCAAGATATACATTTTATTTGTTAGGTAAATATCTTTAATATATCATATTTTAATCAAAATCGTTAGAGCCATTTTTAAGAAAATCAAAATTCTCGAAAAAATTTCCATGTAAAGGGTAGTTTGGGATGGGGATTTTTCTCAAAATCTTCGTGTCGCATCCCAAGTTTGGTATTTTAGCTACATGGACACACGGACCTTTTTCTGAAAATGCTTTTTTTGGATACAGGGGGTCGTAAAACATGTATTTCCTGTGAAATCTCGGTATCGAATTTTTGGCTGGAATACAATACTTCTCTCTCTCTCTATGTACATTGTACATATGGGGCTAGAGAAAGTAAAAAGGC
The DNA here is from genome assembly GCA_030762935.1 of Hymenopus coronatus. Taxonomy (NCBI): domain Eukaryota; kingdom Metazoa; phylum Arthropoda; class Insecta; order Mantodea; family Hymenopodidae; genus Hymenopus; species Hymenopus coronatus. The sequence continues at coordinate 100,161,190 of CM060894.1, read as the reverse complement.
CCTTTTATAAACGTCTGATGTACTATATTCACATCTCATCAACAAACTAGTTTTAGAAATACTCATTCTTATACTTCATGTTACTCGAGGCCAACATAAGCGGTAACATGCTTCCCAAGGTAGGGGGTTCAAACCCGGCTGAGGACAATGGATTTCTTCTCACGTAAAAATCCATAGTATGGCTTCCTTTGGAAGGAAGTAATGCCATTGATTCCGTACCGTAGAGATTTAAGGCACGTAAAAGAATCACAAACCTGAGCAGAATTAAGTGAACTTTCACGCCAAATATAGATTGCAACCCTGGGAAATATAGCAGTTAAAGAGTTCAATTTATTTTGTTAAACATAAGCAAAAATAGTTTTACTATATACTTCCTAGTAGGTAAAAGGGTATAAGGGAATAACACTAGGCCAAATCTTTTAAGAGCGGATACCATTTAAAATCGGTTCTCTTTGTATGAAGCAAAAAAAAAAAATAATAATAATAATAATAATAATAATAGTCACATTTAAAGGTAAATATTATAAAATCAGATTATATGAACGAACTCAGTGAATATTAGACAAAATACGAAAACAATGTAAAATCTTTAATTTAATAAACGCAATTTTAATTTTATGCATATCATTGTTGTTTCTATAAATAATAAGTAACCCATTAAGTATAACGTTGATTGCGTGATTTTCTCGCAATTTTATTAAACACTGTGGACGCATATAGCGTCCAGTTCTTAAACATTTGTTATAGTAATTTTCTTGTACAATTAAATTTCATTATATAAAGAAATGTACCAAATTATTTTGGCAAAGGTTTTTCTCGATTAAAATGAAGGGAATAGAAAATCAAGCTTTCTAAGAATGATTTATATAACCATTATTCGATAGGATAATGCACCAGAAATGCTGCAGAATAAAAAATATATAAATAAATAGATTAAAAAGGAAAAGCAAAGTGTCAAAACATGGTTTAACTTTAGTGTCTTCTAAGGATAAGACTATAATGACATTACACTTTATGTTAGGATTTCTCAAAATTGGCTCTAACGATTTTTATTAAAATGACGAATATTAAACAAGTATGCCTGAAAATAAGCGGTACATCTTGAGTTGTTTAGGAATGTCTCTCAGCTTGAATGAATTTTAAAAAACTAGTGGACCAAAGAGAAAATGTTATTATACCAAAAAACTAGATCTCGTTAAAAACACAATATGTGTAAAATATAGTTTTGTTGAAAAAATCAATATTTCTCATATATGCCTTGAAATTGATTTCAATCATAAAATACTTATGCTATTTATAATGTGAAGTCGTTATTTGTTTTTCTTTCTCCAGGCAAGGCAAAGAGGATGGAATTTAAAAGTCGTCAAATAGAGACCCACTCTTAAAGGATCCTACTATCCCCTAAAGGTCACGATTTTCCCAAGTAAATTCAATAAAAGCATATCTGTAAATGCTTGTTTCGATTAATGTGAAGCAGATAGCAGAATACATTTTTAAGAAAGTTATTTTTCAACATTTTTGGCCAAATTTTACGAATGCATCACTTAATTATTTAAAATAAGAACATTTCTTGCTAAGAATATTTTGCACATGTGTAGCATGTTAGCATTACTTTTTGCTCCTGCTGTTGAGAGAGAGGAAAAGTAAGGTTATATGACGTCATAACGGGGGGTAAGCAAGTACAAGTTGTGTCGCTCACACCGCCATTACCTTAATCACAATTGTTGTTTCCCTGCCAAGTCGTAATGACAGTAGAGCCCTCATCTTGCACCTGAAGTTACGACTTCCTTCACGACCAACTTTAAATAGCAAGTTGTTAAAACAAGGTTTTCGTGTCTTTGATAACGACCCTCAAATGACTAGCCTTGCCTATCATCTCCCGAGTGCTCAAGTTTACTCTCCACACTATTAACATTATGCTAGAACTTGGAACACCCTTGTCAGAGTATGAAGGCAGAGAGCACAGCTTGTAACGTATTAATATTTTTAATGAAATACACATTTTTACTTTCTCTAAACCTACTATGCACTATGTTATTGTATTGCACCCAAAAATTCCATACCGAAATTTCATCGGAAGCATGAAAAAAAAAAATCGTTTTTAGAAAAATGTTCGTGTGCGTGTATCTTTGGGCAGCATAGCTCAAAAACGAAAAGTCCGTTAAATACTAAACTTGGTACAAGGACGCGACATGAAAATTTTCAAAAAAATCCCCCACTCCCAAATACACTTTACTAGAACAATTTTCGAAAATTTTAGTTTATTCAAAAATGGCTGTAAGGATTTTGATTAAAATATCATATATTAAATCTATTTATATTACAAATAAAATACACATCGTAAATTTTCTGGAGATAGCCTCTGAAGACTCTTTATTTTAGATGAATTTTGCGTAATTTGCATAACTGGTAAACTATAAGAGATAGAAAAAAATTCAGAGTTCGTTAAACAACAATTTATGTTATATACGTTTTTGAGACATTTCATGTTATTGGTTCCAGTTTTATAATTCCTATACTTTTCTCATACTGAGATTGTTAATTCCTGGCCATGCAAGGGAACTTCAATCTTTTAAAAGACTTGACTGTCGCTTTAGCCTAAGATATTACCTTATTTCTCTTCCAATTACAAGGTAACAAGTAATAAGGCCATTTCTGCTAATTTTTTTAATTAGCATAAAGTTAATAGAATAATAAGCTTTTTAAGAATAATTCAACTCAATGAATGGAAATACATAAGATTTTTCTTTCTCTGCTACATTTTTTTTTGTAGTGTTTAACGCCCGCTTTAACCACTAATGGCATCGCAGGCGGTGACACTGATGATACATGAATGATGATGGAGCACCGGTGGAATGCGATGGCGGGGGAAACCGGAGTACCCGGAAAAAACCCGCCACAGCGCCGTTTTGTCCACCACAAATCTCACATGCGGTGGCTTGGGAATCTCTGCTACAAATTACGTACACCGACGTAATAAAAAATTCTTATATGTTCTATTCACATGACTCTCTCTACATCTCTGTAAAAAATTATTATTAAAAAGCTTATTCATCTCTCTACTTCATGATAATCGAGATAAGCATTTGCAGAAGTAGTCTTATTACTTGCTTTCTGATAATTATAAGGAAAATAAGGGAACACATTAGGCTACAGGGATAATCAAATCTTTTAAAACCTGGTTGCCATGTGATTGAACTCCATTTCTTTGCATGGCCAGAAGTCTACAGATTCTCGTATGAGAAAATTATTTTAAAACTAAAACCTTACAAGGAATATATCAGAAATGGTCAAGCGGTCAGGACCACGAAAAATGTATATATGTGTTTTAACGAAATAACCTTTTTTGTGTAGTAATTGTTTGTATATCTCTTGCGGTTTACCAGTTATGCAAAATTCAGCAAAATTCATCCAGAATGAAGAGGTTCTAAGAGTCAATTCCCAGAAATTCAAGATATAAATTTTATTTGATATCTAAATATTTTTGATATACGGTAATTTAATCAAAACCGTTTTGAGAAAATAAACATTTTCGAAATGTTTTCCATATAAGGAAGGTGGAAGGATTTCCTCGTGTCGCATTCTTGGAACATAGTAAACTTAAACACCAAGTTTTGTATTTTACCAACTTTTCGTTTTTGATTTATCGTGTTCACAGACGACCTACATATGGACCTTTTCCTAAAAATGTTTTTTTTATATAGGGCACCTTAAAAATGTATTTCCTGTGACATCTTGATATCGAATTTTTGAGTGGAGGGCTTTCTCTACCTGTACCATGTAATAGCTAGGTAGAGAAAGTAATAATGCGCCAATCCCTTAGACCGAAATAATGTTTTGCCCACCATAAGGTTTACAGCTTCAGAAACTATATTTGACTCCACTCAGCCAGTATCAGTTATCTATGTGATTGTCCTGTAAAGAAAATCAGAAACATAAAAACAAATCAATGAACGTTGTTTACAATTTGTGTGGATGAAGTTGTGGTTCGGATATCGCTTTTATGAATGAGTTTCGCTACCCTGGAACATAAAGAAAAGCTGAACTAATTGCACCATAACTCGAGGAAGGGGTAAAACTGGTCGTGAAATTTCATATATCTATATTTTGTATACAGTTTTCTGAAAGCATATTGTGACTGCGTTGTTTTTTATGTTAAAATGAATACCAAATTTCATTAAAATGCATAAATACTTTGAAAGATATAAATCAATATATTAATTTTATTTTATATTTATATAGTACCATGAAAATGTTGTACATGCTAAAAATTTTATAAAATTGGCTGGAAAATTTTGAACTGGAGCTTTGAACCACACACAAAAGCTTATCTTGATAGGTTTTTTAAAAAAATTGAAATTTTAATTCCTAAAATTAATTATTTTTCCCAAAATATTTAATTTCAAAATTATTATTGGAGTTAAGAAAATAGTTTCGCCTGTAATATTACAATAGGTACTTCCGCACAATCCGGGAAATTTTGGTTGAAATTAAACAGAATGTGGCATGGTTGAGCATCTTGAAAAGTGAAAATGTAATCTTTAGGGAAAACGCTATTTTATAAAATAAAATGTTAAAAAAAGTGTTATGTATTAATGGATTATTATTGAAATATAATTTGAAGGTGGGTTTAATTATAATTTTATAAAGATTGTCAAAATGAATATAGCTCTATAATGTTCGCTCATCGCCTATGATTTTTAATTAAATTAGTTAAATAAGTTTAAAATCAAATAAATACAGAACATCTTTATAGTTGTTTTGAATAAACTTTAAATGGGTGTAAAGCTCAAGGCAAAAGTGTTCAGGTAAATGCTGATTATCTATGAATGCCAGAAGTTAACAATAATTATCTACTATAAACACTTATTTTCGATTTGTTGACCGACTTTTGGCTAAAATTTTTCTCGCAGTGCCCCTAAGAAGTGTTAAACTGGACGACAGCTACTACATTGAATATATGAGAGTTTTTATAAAAAACATGAAGACGAAGGCTAAAGTTATTACCACCATTAAACGACATTAAGAAAGTCAATATTAAGAAAACACCTAGGATAGTATGAAAATATAAATTTTAACTTATGTTACCCTTCGGCAGTCCCACCATAAGATAAAGTACTGGACCAATACAGAGACTAGAATTACTCACGGAAAGAATTGTGATCACACTGATGGGGGTGATGCCAGATTTTGTCAGTGACAATATCAACAGGCGTTTATGGACAAGAACATTATGGAACTTCAAGCACATAGCAACCAGCTTTTAAAAGATTTTCCTTTAACCTATGGTACTCCTTTATTTCTCGTCTGCTTACAAGGAAGCACGCAATAAGACCCTCTCTGCTAATTTTTTCTCGATTAGAATTAAGTAAATAAAAGAATAACTTTTTAACAATAATTTATTGTAGAGATGTAGAGAAAGTCATGTGAATGGCACATATCAGATTTTTTTTTTAATTATAAAATATTTTTCTCAAGATCAAATCGAAATTTCTTGTTTCTTTCTTAAGTCTGTTGTATTCCCGTGATTCCATTTTACACAAAAAATATGCAATGTCTTTCTCAAAATGTTTATCCATTTTATATTCTCCTATTCACATTGTATCTAAAGGAAAATCCAATATAACAATATTGCAAATGTTCATCTCAATTAACACGTAGTAGATCCGATACGCGTTTTAATACTAGTCTGTACAACACTGAGTACAGAAAGATTTAAATATAGGATGGGTTGTGTTTACTGGTGGCTATAGAGACACACTTTTGCTACGGAGTGTCCTAATGTTTCTATGTACATATCTTCATTGATATTACCTATTTTCTTCACAGATCAAGAAAATAATAAAGGTATTTCATAGTAAAGCATCTACTTCATGCTAATCAAGATAAGCATTAACAGAAATACTGTTATTTTTTGGTTTCTTACAAGTATTCAGAAAATAGGGAATACATTAGGCTAAAGGGATAGTCAAATATTTTAAAAACTGTCGCTTTTAATTATGTTCTCTTTACATGGCCAGGAATATAACAAAAGAAAATTAAATGGCAAAATCCTGGTTTATAAAGGTTGAAGTAATTTAAATTTAAACCAATAACAAAGAATATCTCATAAATTGCAAGTTTTAAGGAGATTTACAGTTTTGTGTAGAAAGTATTTATCTATTTCTTTCGGTTCATTTATAGAAAACTCATTTACAATGAAGAAGTCTTCAGGGGCTATTCCCAGAAAATTCCAGATATATATTTTTTCATGTAAATATGTTTATCATCTATACGGCATATGAATAAAAGTGTATTTGAAAAAATCTGCATTTTTGACAATGTTGCAATTAAAGGGTAGTTTGGGGTAGCAGAATTTTTTTTAAAATCTTCGTGCGCATTCTTGAAAAATTATGAATTTAATTATTAAGTATTTACCAACTTTCATTTTTTGTTATCGTGTTCATAGACACATGAACACAAATATGTACTTTTTTAAAATAGGGCTATTCCTTGTTTTAGTTTTAACTTTTAAAGTCTTCCCTGTTTTTAGTTTAAATGTTAAAATATCCAATGACAATCTATCAACAGCCTGGACTCTCGCTTTAACCTAGTGTATTCCCCAATTTGGTAGTGTTTATCGTGATTAGGGTTGAGTAGATAAAAAAGTAATCTTTTGTAAGAACAACTTGTTTGCAGAACAGATAGTCATGTGGATGGAACACGACAGATTTTTAGTTTCTCTAGCCGCGTATGTACAATGTACATAGGGATAAGTATTGTATTCCACCCAAAAATTCGATGTCCAGATTTCACCGGAAATACATGTTTTAGGACCCCCTGAATCAAAAAAAAACATTTTCAGAAACAGATGCGTGTGTGTGTGTGAACAGAATAGCTCTAAAACGAAAAGACGGTCAAATACCAAACTTGGTATTTAAGTTTGATATCTTCCAAGGATGCGATACGAAGATTTTCAAGAAAATCCCCCACCCCTAACTACCCTGTACACGGAAAAATTTTCGAAAATTTTGTTTTTCTTAAAAATAGCTCCCACGATTTTGATTAAAATGCCACATATTAACGTCATATCTATCACAAATAAAATTTACATCTTGAATTTTCTGGGAACAGCTTCTAAAGACCTGTTTACTCTGGATGAATTTTGCTTAATTTAGTATAACTAGTAAAGCATAAGAAATAGACAAAAACTTACTTTACAAAAAATGTAGATCTCGTTAAAGTACATGAGTCATATATACATTTTTTTCGTGTAGCTTACTATTTTCGAAGTATTCCTTGTTATTAGTTTCAATTGTGAAGTATTTATATTTTTCTCAGACGGAAATTTCCGTTTTTCTTTTGTTCTACTCTTGGCCAAGCAAAGAAGGGATTTGCAATGACAATCGCATAACGGCAGCTTTTAAAACATTTAACTATCACTTTAGCCTAGTGCTTTCCCTTAGTTCCATTATATTTATAACAAACTATGTAATAAAATTCTGCTAATGTTTATCTCGATTAGCATGGTATTGAAAGAAAAATTATGTTTTGTAGGAAGTTTGCTTGTAGAGTAGCTAGAGGAAGTCATGTGATTGTAATGCGTCACATTTTTTTAATATGGTTCAGATTAGTGAGAACATGCTAGAAGTGCTGGATCTGGAAAGAAGGGATGAAATTCCAGTTCTATTTCTACAGACAGAGATTTAAATGCTGACAAGAATCGGTCTTTGTCTCCGTCTTGTGGAGTTTTGTCCTATAATCATTTAAATGTCGTCTCTCATTACAGCACAGCACAGCACAGCACAGCACAGACACTGTCTTGATGGATCTCGGCGCTCTGCTATTGAATACAGTAGCAATGACAGCTAAGGGTGTAGGGGGGAGTGGAGTTGAGGAAAGACTGAAAATTAGACTGTAACCAAAGTTTTGCTTCACCAATACCACTACCACTTATTATTTCCATGATGGAAAACTCGGAGAATTATTAACGGTTGAAGATGTTGGAGCATTTGTTAGGTGCCAGGTCGTTCCTCCTTGTAGGCAGCCCCACTCCCACGCAACGTTTCAACAATGAAATGAAGGGAATCTACACTACGTGTGCAAGTTAAAACTTTTGGGTTTTCTTAATAGCTGAGACAATTGCCTTCGGTTGGCGTCTGGTGATTTTATGCCACAAGGGGAACTGTTCTCCAAATGAATAGAGTGTGATGATGGCTGCTAAATGCCTTAAGGTTGAATCTTCAGGGGGATTCCTAACATTTTCGCCATCATTGGCTTGTGGTTGGAGGGTAAAAGATCTCCAAGTTTTCTGGTGGTAGCGAACAAGAGCGTGTAATATCTTTTGCTTAATTGTTGTCAATTCATCTTCAAGAATGCAAAGAGCAAGAATAATTATGAAAGGAAACGCACAGCGTCTGTTCTTCTGTTACCTCCTTGCATCTTCTTTACTGTCCTATTTGCTATAATATTATGCGCTTATAGCTAATGAAACAAATTTAGAGATCTTTAGACATTTTTAAGGGACGCTGGGAGTTAAACACCAAATTTCTATATTTCTGTATAGATTTTTCTGAAAGTTTTACTGTGATTGCGTTGACGTTATGTCAATATGAATACAACATTTCATTCAAGAGGAATAAATACTTTTCAAGGTATAAATTATTTCAAAATTGTAAGTATTTAATTATTATCATACAAAAATACACACGTTTGTTATATTTCATACAATAATTTACATTTCTTCCTTTCTTTTATCTTAAACACACTCAGTTAAGTTTCTAACCTTATGAGTCGTTAGTTCCTTTGTTTGGTTATTGGTGTGTAAGAATCTGTTTAACTAATAATATATAATCCCAGTCCCTTCTCTACTCATTTCCTTGCCTTTGCACTGTCTCACAATTTTATACCTTTTCTCACCACATTTCCTAAATATTTAACGTTGCTATAATACTTTATTTTCTATTATTCTTTGCTAGTTATCCCTATTTATCCTGTTTATCAAATCTCAATTCACTTCTCCATACCTCTGTTTTCTTGCACTTAACACAAAACAGTACTTTCTCATTTTCACATTGGACATACATTTTCATAATCCCATAATTTTAACACACCTGTTCTTACCAAAGCATATTCTTCCTTCCCCGTTTTATAATGTAAGTTCTACGTATCATTCTCTCTGTTCCACTCTGTTTTTAGATTCATGTATAGTTATAGCAAATATCTAGCTCTTAAGCTACCAGACAAATATTTTTTTCCATATCTTCAATAGGTACGTGTTTGCACTGCACTCCAGAAGCCCTTCTCATGCCCCTTTTCCCTTCCCAAAATTCTCGCATTTCTACTTTTAAAATATTTCCCATTTTTGCATACCAATTGAAATTCCAGCCAGCCTTATCTTGAATTAACAAACATTTCTTGACAAACTTTCACCCTCACTCTCTCTCTCTCTCTCTCTCTCTCTCTATATATATATATATATAATATATATATATATATATTCTATTAAAAATACCTATCTTTTTTTTTTAACCTTTAATCTTCTTTCGATCACTTTCTGCTTACATCTGCTCTACTCACCTCAAGCAGTACTACTGCATTTGGTAAAGCTCTTGGCAAACCCAATATTAGTTGATAAATTTCCCCATGGAAATGTATTATATAAATATGCTTGCATAATCAAATTGAGCCACGTGCCCCAAAATTTCAGAAAATTGGTTGGTCTATCTTAAATTGGAGCTTTTAACAACACACAAAAAGTTTAATGGTGATATTTCAATAACTTTCGTTACTGAATTATTATAATTTTTTAAACTTAGAAATGATAATTTCTAAATTTAATATTTTTTTCATAAAAACTATATTTGGAATATTCTGCAAAATTTTATTTGTTATTTAAAAAAAAACCAAGACCCATGAAACATTTTGAAGATGTGACTATTCAATATGCATGGACACAAATGTATTGTACGATCGTTAAATGATTGTAGAATGTGATTCAAGGAGAGGGCAGCTAAATGTTGATTCTCTAAAGACGACGAAAGCTTCAAACAAGTATTTTCTATTAAAACATTCCATTTTTGAACGTTTCACTCCTAACATCTTTAAAAGAACACAGGAGCTTTTTATTAGTGATTTTGCTAAAACAAATGTGTAGATTTTTTATTTTTCTAAATAAATACATGATATTCTAAAATATATAATTGCAACATTTAATTCTCTTAGAGCGAATGTAACACAAGTTTTAACGCTATTTTGAATGTGTTGCGCTTTCAAGCCTTAGACCCATTTTTCCACATTCAAAACATATTTATCCCATAAAAATTTAGCTAGATGTCTGCAATTTGTCATAAAGAGCTACAGAATTGTGTAATAGAGTGTAAATATTGGTAATTTATTATGCTCTGTTTATGTAGTTTCTTCAACTCTGTATTATAATTATAAAAAAATATCTGTGTTCCATTCACATAGCTTTCTCGGGCAGTTCCATATAGAAACAGTTCTCACAAAATATTATTTTATGTAGATCATATTAATCGAAATAAACATTAGCAGAATTTGTATTATTACTTGTTTCCTTGTAAGTAGATGGGAAATAAGGGAATATATTATACTGAAGCGATAGTCAAATCTTTTAAAAATTCATTGCTATGTGAAACAATAGAAGTTCGGATCGACTTGCGATCCCGTTTGAGTAGTTTAAAATTGGAACCAATAACAAGAAAGATCCCGAAAATTACCAAGAAAGATGTATATGACATAAATTGTGAGCTATAACGAGATCTACATTTTTATGTGGTAAGTTTTTGTCTATCTCTTCTGTTTAACCGTTATGCAAAATTTTCAAAACTCATTCAGAATAAAGAGGTCTTCAGAGGCTATTCCCAGAAAATTAAAAATACACATTTTATTTATGGTGTAAAAATCCTTAATATACGGTATTCTAATCAAAATTTATAGAGGCATTTTTGACAAAATAAAAATTTTCGAAAAACATTCCATGAAAAGGGTAATTTATGGAGGGGGTGATTTTTAAAATCTTCGTGTCGCATCCTTGGAAGCTATTGACTTAACTACCAAGTTTGGTATTTAACCAACTTCTCGTTTTTTCCACAGGTGCGCGCGCACACACACACACACACACACATACACACTCACGGACCTTTTTTTAAACTACTTTTTTCGGACTCAGGGGACCACAAAGCACAAATTTCCGGTGAAATCTCGTATCGAATTTTTGGATGGAATACAATAACTTCTCTATCTACTATGGCCATTGTTTAAACCATACAAGGTATTAAGGAGGGTAGTTTTAAAAAAATCGTGTATGTTCCTTTCACATTACTTTCTCTAGATCTCTGGGACAAATTATTGTTAGTAAGCTTGTTCTTTTACTTCACACTAATCGAGATAAACAATAGCATTAGTGGTCTTATTACTTGCTTCCTTATAAGTAGAAGGGAAACAAGGGCATACACTAGGCTAAACCGACAGTCAAATGTTTTAAAACGTGGTTGCTATGGGATTTAAATCCGTTCTTTGCGTGGCCAGGAGTTGACAAATTCCCGTATGAGAAATTCTTAGTATTTTAAAACTAAAACCAATAAGAAGGAATATCTGGAAAGCGGTTAACTTCGGGGAAGAAAGTGTGTATGACATAAATTGTGTGTTTTATCGAGATGTACATTTTTACATTTTTTGTGAAGTAAGTTTTTGCCCATCTGTTACAGTTTACTAGTTATGCAAAATTCACAAAGCTTCATCCATAATAAAGAGGTTTCCAGAGGCTATTCCTAGAAAATTTAAGGTATGAATTTTATTTGCCATGTATCTTAAATATAAGCGATTTTAATCAAAATCCTTAGAGCCCAAATTTAAACCTTATTTTCTCCCAAATTTTGTACAACATTTTTCCATACTCAAAATGGGCACACTATGCAATTTGGCCCCAATTCGTTTCAAACTTGATTCTGCCTCTCAGAAGAACATTAATGGAAATTTTTCTTTTAAATTTTCGGAATAATACTTGATTAAATAAATTATTAAATTTGGAAAAATTAAGAGTTTTGGAGACTAAAAAATGTAATAATGTTTCTATATTAATAAGAGCTCAAATAAAAATATAAAATATATACTCGTAAATTATGTGCTATAAAACTGGAACTTTTAATGTAGATATTTTAAAATGCATCAGAGTGCTCATAGTTATGACAACAGTGAACTTAATCAGTAAAAATTATTGTTTAAATAATCATGCAATCAAAAAATGTAATAATGGCAAAAATATCACTATTATTGCGTCAATAAGTGGTATACATTTCACCGAGATCTTTGCAAGCTGTAAAATTTCCACATTTAACAAATGCATCACCTTAAGCTGAAAAGTTAAGAACTGCAAATATATGGTCATGCTTTCTGGAGAAGGTTAATGATGATTCGTAAAGATACTGTTTAACATTAGTTTTATGCAATTTAAACTTAAAATATTGATTCCAGTTTCTCAAAACTTACTCTCTGCAAGAAACTCAAATGTTATAAATGTTGTGGAATATGATAAATGTAATGCTAAGGGTATCAATATTACTGTGAAAATAAAGGCTATTTTTAAAGTTCTCTACAACGTGCTATGTACATAGTGGGTAGAAAACGTATGACATTCTATCCAAAAATTCAATGACAAAATTAGACCACACTTATTTTGGAGTCCGGTGAATCCAAAAAAAAGGATTCTGAGAAAAGAATCCTTTAATACAACTTTGGTATTTAATTTGAGCATATTTCAAGGATGCGCATGAAGATTTTTAACAAAATTCCCTACATGAAACTACCCTTTGTATGGAAACTTGATAGAAAGTTTTCATTTTTCTCAAAATGGTTCTAACGATTTTGATTAAAATAGGTACCATATGCTTAAGATATTTTCATTAAAAATAAAACATATATCTTGAGCTTTTTGGGAATAGCCTCTGAAGCTCTCTTCATTGTGTATAACTTTTGCATTAACTGGTAAATATATACAGCAACATGTTTATTTCCTTAAAACACACAATTTATATGATAATTATTTTTGTGGAGTTGGCCATTTCCGAGATATCACTTATTATTGTTTTTTTAAATATAAAACATTAAAGATTTTTCTCATATGCGAGGAAATTACTCTCTTTTTTCTATTCTGGTCAAGTAAAGAGAACGAAATTTCAGTTGCATCACATAGCGATAGCTTTTGAAAGATATGACATCATCTTATCCCAGCCTATACGCTTATTTCCATCCTACTTATAAGGAACTAATTAAAAATTCAGCTAATATTTTATTAGCTTGAAGTATATAGACGAAAAAGCATTTGCAAAAATAATTTGTTGAACAATAGGTAGACAAAATTATGTTAATGGTACACATCCGATTTTTATTTTAACAAGTACTATGTATATACGTGTAGGTGGAGAAGATATTGTGTTCCGTCCAAAAATTTCATGCCGAGATTTCATCGAAAATATAGTTTTGTGGACACCTGAATAAAATATTCTTTGGTGTGTGTGGGTGATTAGGGTGTGTTGGTGTAGGTGTATATATATGTGTGTGTGTGTGGGGGGGGGCGACATAACTGAAAAACGAAAAGTCTATTAGGATGTTAAGATAAGAAGATTTCCTCCTCTCAGCTGCTCTTTACATGACAGTTTTTTCAACGTTCATTTTCCCAAAAATGATTCCAACAATTTTGATTAAAATATTGTATATTCAAGAAATATAAATGGCAAATAAAATGCGGATCTTGAATTTGTTGGTAATTGCTCTGAAGTTCTTTTCATTCTGAATGAATTTTACACAACCAAAAAATGTAAATAACGTTAAAACGGAAAGTTTATATCATATACATTTCTTTCTGTTGTACTAAGCATTTTCTAGATATTTCTTTTATTAGTTTTAAAATTTCAAATATTTAGATTTTACAAAAATAGGAAGCTATTCACTTTTTTTATCCTGGCCATGCAAAGAAAAGAGAATTTCAATTACATCAAATTGAGACCGGTTCTTAAAACTTTTGACTATCGCTTTAGCCCGGTGTATCCCCTTATTTCCTTATAACCATTTCTACTAATTTTTATCACACGTAAAGAATAAAGTTTATGTCATAAACGTCATAAGAATAGAACAAATATTTTAATTAACACTATTTTAATGCTTATTTTAATAAGTCGTTTTAAAATATTCTACATAAATTTATAGTTTGTTAAAACTGAATTCACCTGAAGATGCAAATTCAAACATTTGTATTATATTCCATTTAAATAGTGTGCAGGAAAAATAAACACATCACAAATCATAAAATTGTATCAATGTAGACAAGGAATATGCAATACATATTACATTAAGTTAGGATAAAAAATACGGAAATTACGGAAGCTTTCATTTCGAAAGCACATCTATATACCATTCGTATTGGTTGCGAAAGCAGCTTTGCGAATTATCGACAAAGCCAATGTGGGAAACACACCCCCTAACAAAGAGTTGAGCCAGTTGCCGATAGGTGGTGCTGGCAGCGACTGCCACACCACCACGTTGCTGGCAAGCGCGACTTTAAAATCATTACGAGAAGGGTAGAAGAATCCTGCCAAAGTATTTCAGCAATTTATTATTTTAATGCACAGAAATTGCATCTGATGTGTCCCATTCATATCACTTCTCTACATCTCTATAACAAATGATTGTTAAAAAGCCTATTCTTCTATCTAATTCGTGATAATCGAGATAAACTATAGCAAAAATCGTCTTAAATGCTTACTTCCTTGTAAGTATAAGGGAAATAAGATAATATATTAGGGTAAAGCGATATCAAGTCTTTTAAAAGCTGCTTACCCTGTGATTGAAATCCGTTTCTTTGCTTGGCCAGGAGTTTACAAATTCCCATATTAGAAACGTTTAAGTATTATAAAAATGAAACCATAACAAGGAATGTCAGAAACGATCAAGTCTACAAAAATGAATAGTACATAAATTGCGTGTTTTAACGAGACCTACATTTTTGTGTAGTAAGATTTGTCTACTGGTAAACCGGTTTTGCAAAATTCAGCCATATTCATCTAGAATACATAGACTTCACAGGATATTCCCAGAAAATTCAAGATATACATTTTGTTTATCATGTAGCTTTAATATATCTACTGTATTTCAATCAAAATCAATAGAGCGCTTTTTTAGAAAATCAAAGTTTTCAAAAATTGTCCATGTAAAGGGTAGTTTACGGTGGGAGAAATTTGATCAAAATCTACTGTTACATCCTTGAAAGATTCTAATTTTAAATAACAAGTTTGGTATTTTGTTGATATTCTTGCTTGAATTATCGTGTTTACAGACGTAGGGACGCACACAACACACATCCCCCTCACACACACACACGGAACTTTTTCTAATAATGCTTTTTTTACATGCAGGGGACCCTAAAACGTTTATTTCGAATGAAATCTTGGTATAGCATTTTTGGGTGCAATGCAATACTTACCCATGTACATAGTACATGCAGACTTATTTATCTTAACTTGTGTTATGTTCTTCATGAATAATACTTCAGCCTGAGGCTTATTGTGCTAGATTGTTTTCAATTAATTATAGTGTTAGTAGAAAGCCTGCCTTTCTTTAAATAAAGCTAATATTAATATTTAAAGGAAGGGGTTTAAATTGTATATTTTCAAAAAAGTTGATGTATGCATTGTAATGCGTGTATGTGCATCTTTTATAAAATTATAACGAGTTAATTTCTAGTTAGCTTTCCGTTATGAAACGATTGATTGAGCTATGGTATTCAAATTCCGTTCTATTTGCATGATCAGAATAAAAAGGAAGAAAAATAAAATTTAAATAAAATTTAAATTGTAATGCGAAATTTAAACCAATAACTAGAAATATTTAGGAAATTCCACAATTCTAGGAAACCTCCACACACACACACACACACACACACACACACACACACACACACCACACACAGATGTACATTTTGTTCGTCATGTAAGGTATATTTAATACCTACATGGTGCTTTAATCAAAATATAAAATTCCCAAATGGGTTGTTTTGCCTGGGGGGATTTTCACAACATTTTTGTGCCGTGGACTTACACACCAAATTGACTTTTCGTTTCTGTTCCCCGGCACACATGGACATACATACATACACTTACACACACAAATAAACAAACACACACGAACCTTTTTCTAAAAATCTTTTTCATACGGGTTCTATTTTCGGCGAAATCTGGGTATCGAATTTTAGGTGGAATACAATATCTCCTCTACCTATTATGTACATTATAGGAATGAAAACTTCAAACCCGTTAAACAACACAATTTATGATATAAAGATTTTTTGGTGTTAGCCTCTTTTGAAATGTGTCTTAGTTATTGGTTTCATTTGTCAAATGCGCTATACTTTCTGAATTACAAATCGCTAATCTCTTTTTCTTTCTCTTCTTTCTTTCCTTTCATTTGTATTCTTCTTTCTTTACTTTTCGTGTTCATGAGGAGAGAACATAGTTTCAAAAGCAATCACATAACGTCCGACATTAAAATATTTGAATATTACCGCTTTAATCTATCCCTTCTTCTCCTTCTTATAATAATAATAATAACAATAATAATAACTTATTATTATTATTATTATTATTATTATTATTATTATTATTCCTTGAAGTCTAATGTTCTTTAATCGGGTATGAAATGAATGGGTAAAACTATGCTTTAAATGACCGCGGGACCATAGATCTTAAAGTTACCCGAGATTCATCATTTCAGGATAAGGGAAATTCATAGTGAAATAAAACTCTTATCCGGTTAACTAGCCTAACCGAAAGTAGAACTCGGCATCTCCTGAAGCGGATAAACGAATTCATATACCTACAAGGAAACGTAAATAAGATTTAACGTATTAATAAGAAGAAAGTACTTTTGTATAAATAATTGATAGAAGAGTGAGCGGAGAAAGATAGGTATGAGTGCAGCACATCTAATATTTTTGTTTTGGTGTTTTACATCTTTTATTCCTAAACTTACCACGCGTTATTTGTTGCTTATGTTCTGAAGAATCTCAAAATATTTTCAATAACTGTTCAAATGTTTAACACTTTTAGTAAGGAGTCGTGTATCCTTTTAAGGGGACACACTGGTTACAACTCAAACTTATACTATTTTAAACAAAACTTGATGAACATTTTAGAACGCAACTCTTCTTTATACTAAGTACTATATAAAAAGTTTTTAGAGCCTATAGTTTAAAAGTAGGAATTTTTAAGTTAGCATATAGAATTTGAACTTAGTCATAGAGAATCTGCATGTTTATATCCCATAATCTTAAGTCCATTAATTAAATTACCAAAAATTCTTATTTTTTTTAACTTTTTTTATTTTTTTTATTTTTTTTTATTTATTTTTATTTATTTATTTATTTTTTTTTAATACCGGAGTCTGATCAGGACTCCGGCGCTGTTTCCCCATTTACAGTTCCCCCCGTTGGTTTTACTGATTACTGGTTTTGCTGATTTTACTGTTCCTTTACAAACATATAACACCCATGCCCAAGGCGGGACTCGAACACACGATCCCCTGCTCACGAAGCACCAAAGCGAGACGCTTTAGCGAGCTTTATACTAAGTACTATATAAAAAGTTTTTAGAGCCTATAATTTAAAAGTAGGAATTTTTAAGTTAGCATATAGAATTTGAACTTGGTCATAGAGAATCTGCATGTTTATATCCCATAATATTAAGTCCATGAATTAAATTACCAAAAATCCTGATTCAGAGATTGTTTGCTACCCAAAAGGTAAACATTTCATCTTAAGCCGTTGTAAAATTAATTGGAAAAAGTATACCTTAAAGCCAAGGCGACGCCGGGCCAAGTAGATAGACCGCTCGCCTCCTATCTAGGGGTCCGGGCTGGATCCCAAGCGCCCGTATGTGATTTGTGATGGACAAAGCGGCATCTAGGTGGGTTTTCTCTGGGTCCTCCGGTTCCCCCCGCCACTCATTCCACAATTTCTCCATCATCACCTTTCCTAACATCCATTTCGCTTGCATTTCACATCATCCACTTTCTTTCGTTCATGGCTGGCTCGAGCCGACCATTCTCCATTCTGTGGTTTCGTGTCGTTGGCTCCCGACAGCTTCTGACCTCTAGGCATCCGCTTGTAAGTACTAAATACGGGGAGTAAACCAACTACGGAAAAAATACCCTGAAGTAAATTCAATATTTTGTGAAAAATCCAATTCAATTTTAATATTGAAAGAATCTTCCTGACCACTCTTTGTAATGCAATTTAAATTTTCTTCTCTTGCATGGCCAGAATGAAAAAAGAGAATAACGACTTCCCATTTTAGAAAAACCTAAGTTTTGGAAATTTAAAAGGCAATAAAAGAAATATCTAGGAAATGTCAGTCAATTTCTATATTATATAAATTGTTTTAACGCTATTAATATCTCCGTTCATTTTTAGCCTTATTTATAAGGGGCGCACGAAATAGTATACAGTCCTCAGATCCGTAAAGTTGCAGAGGAACAGCTAGTGCGTTATTAAATTATTTCCTTTGATTTTTTATTGCTCCCGGATACTCTGAAATTTTGCCTAAATTTATTGTGTCTTCATCGTAATTAAATGAAATGTTGCAGTACACTTAATTAAAATTTGATACTTGTCCAATTATTTTATTTTATTTTATTTCACTTTTAATTTCCTCTACAATGTATACAAAATAGGGAAACTATTGTATTCCATCGAAAAAAATCAATATTAAAGTTTCACTGGAAATGCATTTTTGAGGTTTCATGCATTCGGAAGGTAGTGAGTTCGACTGCCCTGAGCGTTCTATCTGACCAAGAGTTTCTCCGGGTCGCCAAGCAAATGCTGGGTAGGTTTATTACATCCCCCGTATAATATGTAATAGTGAAAATGATAATTAATGCAGCAAGAGAGGTGATTAAAGATAAAAGAGTGAAGTGAATTATGTATAACGTATAGAACTAAGAAATTTATTTTTAAAGATTAAAATAGTAGTAGTTATATTTTGGGAAGGGTAGTTAATTTATTTTTATTTATAACTTTATACAGTAAGTGACTTAATTTATATAAAAGGCTTTATGAATTAAATCGGATATTATAATAAAGTGATATTATAACAAATAACTGGGATTATATGGTGATAATTATAATTCACCACAATGACTACTTACCATTGAGAAAATACTCGTATATATAAAATAAATTTGTAATGACTATTACTATACATTTTGCTAGATGCCAGTAGTGTAAATTACCTGTTATTGCTATGCTTTGTAAAATTTAGAAACATTCTAAAAGGAAATAACTGATTATCAGTCATCTGTCATAATGGATTATAGTAATTAATACAAATTGGCTTAGTGTAAGTGCCTGTTTTTTGTAGCTTAACATCCCTTAACCTGGTTGGTAAAATTTGACGATGAATGAAACTGGTGAAATGTTAGTCAAATGATTTTGAAGTACATGGAACTTAAAAGTTACTCGATATTCGTCTTCTTAGGATAAGGAAAAAACACCTAAAAAACTTATCCAAGTAGCTCACTTAAGCGAGATTATAACTCGCGACCTATTGAATGTGAAGCAGACAAGCTACCCCCACACTACTCATGTGGACAAGTGAAAATTGTTTTACGTTTATATATACATTTCTTACGGAATTATATTTTACTAACTTTTATTTTATGTTATTTTATTTCTTGTTTGGGTTCTTTTTTTTCTTTTAATTATTAGTGTATATATATATATATATATATATATATATATATATATATCTGTAAAATAATGATGTACGAAGAAATGAAATGTATAAATAAATTATAAAGTTTCCCAATCTATATTGGATATAGGGACTGGATATGGATGTATTATAGATTTTATTATATTTTTATGTTATCCCCAAAGATTCTGTCCATTATTTTCTAGACATCTGTTTCAGGGGGGAAGGACCAAGCGATGGTGTTCGGCGAGTTGCGCCTGGATGGTTATTTGCACACTGTAGAAGTTTATTCCAGACATAGTCGCGGTACTGCTCGCTCGGACCCTCTCGGGGAACCACCGATGACTCAAAGTCGGAGACGACATATTGCAGTGACTGGGGACTTCATTCTGGATAATCCTATATTTACGAACTTTAAGTTGGCATCTTTTATATTTCCCTTGTCTAATACTGTTGTGGAAAACCCCTTGGGTTTACTTCTTTTAGAAGGTTAGTCCATTTCAAAACACTATTATTTCCCTAATTACCTGCGATGGTATGAGGGTACGAAGGCAACAGTGGTGCAAGTGAAGTGGAGGAACTAACAGATAAAGAAGGATCATGCACCTTAGCCATTCCGCTCTGTCAGGTTTCTCACAAAAGAGGAACGGTATACTAAGAAACACATGATGAGTATTTTCCTCTTTTTCTAATAAATATGGGTCAAATAACAACTCGTGGACAGTAATTTTAAGTCTAACATCAAGATGACAATAGTTTCTTATTAGCGAGTACCTTTTGAGATAAATTACTACAACCGAAGTTCCTAAACAAATGCATAATGCCTTCGAATTAATGAAGTAATTGTGTGTCTGTATAACTCTCATGTAGTGTAATGAAGTAATAACCACCGTTACCCAATCGTTATGTAACCACCATTTCATTACATTAGTTTCTGATTCATGGAGGCACCGTGGTTAGACCGCTCACCTCTCACCTAGACGGCCAGGGTTCTGTTCCAGGAGCATTTGTGGTGGACGTAGCCGTGTCTGGCTGAGCTTATCCCGGGTCCTCGGGTTTCCTCCGCCGTGTCGTTCCACCATAATCACATTTCTTGTCATCTATTTTACTATTACTTCACATCACCCACTCCCTCACCGTCGTTCCAGGCATCGGGCTAATCTCCCAACCTGGCTTCTCTCTGATCCAGAGCCTCTGCTCCTCAACAAGTGTCTGGCCCCAGACGTCCTCCAGGAGTAGGTCCTACATACAAGGAGGTTATTCAGCTAAAGAAATAAATAAAGAAAGTTACATATTGACATAACTTTTGTGTCATAAAGGTAAATAATTGTAACAAACTTACAAAAACTTGTCTTATATTATAATAATACTGCTGAAAGCAGAAGTGAAAATATTTCAATCCGTATCATCGAAAAACAATATAAACTCTAATATGCGTCAACTTCCTATAACTACCTATATCTAAAAAGTATTAACATTTATATTTTTCATAGCAATATTTACTTTATACAATTTTATTACTTTCTACCGCGTATATAATAGGTAGAGAGGAAATGCATTTCACTTAAAAATTCGAATACAGAGATTTAACTGTATGCAGGTTTTGGACTCTCCTCAATCTAAAAACAAGCATTTTTAGTAAATTTTCCTTCTGTGTGTGTCTGTGGACAGCATATCTAAAAAACGAAAAGCTGTTCATATCAAATCTATTTGAGTTTAATATCTTTTAAGGATGAACAGGTAGATTTTCTTGGATATCCTCATCCAAACTACCCTTTAGATGGAACATTTTTCAAAAATTTTGATTTTCTCAAAAATGGCTCTAACAAATTTGATTAAATACCACTTGTTTAAAACATTTTTATGGCAAATTATTTATCTTTATAGTAATACTCTTAGAAGTCCCCTTAATTCTGTACAAATTGGTAAACCGTAAAAGATAGATATTTCCTAAACATGTAGATCGCCTTAAATATACAATTTCTGTCAAATACAATGTTTGCGTGTTAACCATTTCTGAAATATGTCCAATTATTGGTTTCAATTTGTCAATATTTTCTCGAATGGGAAGTAGATATTATTTTATTTTTGTCCATTTTTTTCTTACTTCAAGCCATGCAAAGAGAATGGAATTTCAAAACCTAGCGACCATGTCTTCAAAGATTTCACTATCGCTTTAGCCTAGCTTATTCTACTTATAAGGTACAAAGTTCTGTTAGTGTTAATTCCAATTAGCATGATGTACATAAAAGAATAAGCTTCTTTAAGAATGGTTTGTTGCAGAAGAGTTAAAGAAAGTCACGTGGGTGTAATACATGAGATTATTTGCAAACTTGCAGAGTTTAAAAACAGCGAATGAACGAATGCGCCTAGTTTAGCACAGATTCCCTGGCTCTGGTAAAATCCTCGATTCTCCTTTTAGATCACAATTAATTGACTTCCTCTTGGCTGTGGCAGTGGCGGCCTGAAGAGCACACAGTCTGGTTCAATGGCCTGTTCAGCGCACAGTACAGCATTCGGCAATTACGTATTGATTGACAGGTCATGCATCTCCCTGACAACACCAGCTCGAATCTCTCCCTCCAGTAATCTCCCTCTAAAGCACTATCAAGGCACTTCATGTTACTAACTCGCTACTGAGAAGGGCATTTGAGTTATTCCTTAGCAGGCAATTCTGTGTTGATAACCGAAAAAGAAAAACCACGGAAGCAAGTAATAAGACTATTTCTGCTAATTGTTTCTCGATGAGCATGAAGGAAATAGAAGCATAAGCTTTTTAACAATAATTTGTTGCAGAGATGTAGAGAAAGTCATGTGAATGGAACACATCAGATTTTTCTTATTCATTTTCATAGATTAAATGTTCCATTCCCACGACTTTCTCTATCTATTCTGCATATAAAATATTCTTACAAAACATTATCTTTCTATCCATTTAATATTAATCAAGATAAACTTAATAAAAATGAACTATTACTTATAGTTTCATTTAAAAGGGAAATAAGCGAAAACACTATGCTAAAGTAAAAGTAAAACCTTTAAAAAATCTGTTGCTATGCGATTATCGTTGAAATTCAATTCTCATTCCACGCCCAAGAGAAAATCAAAAGAGATATGAAAATGATCAGGGCTTCCCCTTTGAGAAATGTTTTAAGTATTTTAAAATTAAAACCAATAACAGCTATGAAATGGCTAGCTCTAAAAGCAATGAATAATATAAATTTGTGCTTTAGCGAAATCTAATTTTTGTGTTGTAAGTTTTTGTCTATCTCTTATGGTTTACTAATTATGCAAAAGTCGTTTAGAATGAAGAGGATTTCAGAGGCTATTTCATAGGAATTAAGGATGTACATCTTATTGGATATGTAAACATCTATAATATTTGCCATTTTAATTAAAATCCTTACAGCCATTTTTGAGAAAATCGAACATTTCCAAAAATATTTCATGTAAAGCGCAGTTTGTGGTAGGGGATTTTTCAGGAAATCTTTGCCTCGAACCTTAGAATATACTAAATTTAAATTGAGAATTTAGCAAATATTTCGTTTTTAAGTTATGCTTTTTAAAGAAATTTGAAAATCATGGGTTTTGACTAGAAGGCCAGTAGATAACCAACTAAGGACCCAAAATAAGTAATTCTAGATTGAGGCTATTGATATTATTCTTCGTTGCATTTATGTTGTAGAACAATTCCATTACAATATTCTCTCAATATTTACTTTCTCTACACGTACTATGTAAATATTTTTCGTTTTTATGTTTTGCACTCCATACAGCACAAACGCAAAAACACACGCACGCTTACACACTGACCTTTTTCTAAAATGGTTATTTTTAAATGTGTGCCCTCAAAACATGTATTTCCGGTGAAATGTTTTGTCAAATTGTTAGTGGAATACAATACCTTCTCAATAAACTCTGCACATTGTACATACTAGTTAAAGAAAGTAAAAATGCAATGGAAATGGTTCATGCTACGAGAAAGTATGTTCATTTGTATCTTCCCCTTAGTGTAGTTTTGTTTATTTCTGATGGTTATCCACTCAACCAGAATTATAGAACATATATTCAGAGAAAAAGGATTTCACAGCATATTCTCTGCCAACTAAGGTGAGCATTTAGGTGTTTATGTCTGTATCTGGTTATGGCCAAATTTGAAAGGATAAAAAACAATAACTTTCTGTGGGAAACTTTTAAACAGATTTATGTTGCATTCCTAATAAGAGCGTACTTAAACACCATATTTGGTATTCATCCGAAATCTCTTGAATTATATGTTCCTTTTCTCTCTCTGTCTTTCCCTCTCTCTCTCTCTCTCTCTCTCTCTCTCAAACACACAAACAAACACACATACACACACACACCTTTTGCACAGAAACAATTCAAAATTTGCTTTTCCGGTTAAATCGTAAATAGAATTTTTGGGTGGAAGCCAATGCTTCCTCTATCTAATATAGGAAAGAAATAAAGCAGGTACAATTTTTTACTAATCGACTTACTGACACCCCACTAGGACTTACAAAGTGGATGTCTAAAGGTCAGAAGCCTGTCGGGGAGTCGGCGGCACGAAACCACAGAATGGAGAACCTGGAACGAGTGATCTGCCCATAGCCAGACTTGAGCATAAAGAAGTGAATGATATGAAACGCAAGCAAAATCGGTGACAGGAAAGGTGATGATGGAGCAATTGGCGGAATGAGTGACAAGGAAAATCGGAGGACTCGGAGAAAACCCGCCCAGACGCCGCATCGTCTACCATTAATCTCACATGCGGGCGCTTGGTATCGAACCCAGGTGGGCCACGGCGAAATTAAATGTATGGAGTAAAATTAAAAGAAAATGATCATATGTAGCGTGTCTTACAGAACAATATCAGTTATGCAAAGGGCGTCCAGAATGAAGAAGGCTAGAGTCGCTTCCAAGAAAAGTCAAGATATTCATGTAGTTGTTTTGTAAACATATTTAATATACAATAGTTTAATCAAATAGTTATTCATTTTTGAGAAAACAAGCATTTTGAAAAATAATCCAAGTAAAGTGTAGTTTGGGTTGGGTCATTTTCCTGACAATATTCGGGTCGACTTGGGACTAGTGCATAGCTTTATTAATTAATGAGTTTGTGCGCAATATGAATAAGAAAAGTTACCTGATAACTTAGAATACCTGATAAACACATAAAAATAAATCAGGATGGATATTGAAGTAAACAGTTCTTCTAGAGCACAGTGATAAAATAAACACACGTATTCAGGTTTAAAAGCTTAGAATTACAAAATGAAAACTTCTGAAGTATTAAATTCACGTGAATTCTCTAGCACTATCATTTATTGCCATGTGTCTTCTACAAATTATTCTTACAAAAGTTACTGTTCTATCTATTTCTTGTTAAATTTAGATAAAGTGTTACATTTTTTTTAGGTATATGAGAATTAAGAAGCACTCAAATATATACATGTTAGCGTTTAAATTCTATGCATAATTTGGAAATGTGTGATGCGACAAAAACATTTGAAAACGATATCCTTTCTGGAAATATATATTTTGTGTGTAGCGTGTCTGTTTGCCTCTTAAAATTTACCTGTTGTACACAATTATGCATGATTTTTCTAGTAAAGTAGATTTCGTCAGCTATGCAAAGGAAATTTAGGCTACACGATTGTGTATCACAGTTTACTAGCTATAAAAGAGGATCCAAAAGGTTATTCCCAGAATATACAGATTTCATCTGTATTTGCCATAATATTTTAAGAATATGATAAATAGATCAAATAAGGAATAACAACATTTTCCATGTAAGGCAAGCGTGGAATGAGGGATTTCCCTGAAATTCTTCCAAGCTGTTTCATAGAATAGCCTAAACTTAAATGACCAATTCGGTATTTCACCGAATTTTCGTTGTTAATTTATGGCACGTATCAAGGTCATCTTTTGCACCTTTATGCAAGAATCTATTGTTTCAAAAGCAATTTTTCTCTCTCTCTCTTTCTGTCTGTCCGTCTCTCTCTCTCTTTCTCACACATACACATATCTTTTTTTTTTTTTTTTTTTCTAAAAGTGCTTCGTTTTCATTGCGGGGGCTCAAAATAAATATTTCAGGTGAAATCGCGATATGGAATTTTTGGTTGTCTTACATTACTGCTTTACTTACTAAAGATAAGCAGCAGAGAAAGTTAAATAACAATCTTAAATGTTCCATTCACATGACTTTCTCTATTTATTCTTACAAGAACATATTCCTTCTATATATACGAGAACTTCATGCTAATGAAGATAAACACCAGCCGAAATCGTCATATTACTTAGTTCCTTATAAGCAAAAGGGAAATAAGGAAATACACTAGGCTAAAACTATAGTCCAACCATTAAGAGCGTTGCTATGAGACTGAAATTCGGTTCTCTTTGAATAGCCAGGACTGAAACAAAATAAACAGGAATAGCAAATTCCCGTATGAGTAAATTCACGTATGAGAAATGTTTTAACTATTTTATAATTGAAACCAATTACAAGAAATGTATCTGATATGGTTAGCTTCACAAAGAAAAAAGTGTTTGGCATTAATTCTGTGTTTTAGCTAGATCTATATTTTATGTGTAATAAGTTTTTCTCTGTCTCTTATGGTTTACCAGTTATGCAAAAGTAATCCAGAATGAAGAAGTATTCAGGGGCTATTGACAGAAAATTCAAGATATACATTCATTTATCATGTAAAATCTTTAATAGGTCATTTTAAGCCATTTTCAGAAATTTAAAGTTTTCGATTAGCTTTCCATGTAAACGTAGTTTAAGATGCGGGGATTTTCTAGCAAATCTTTGTGCGAAATTCTTGGAAGTTGCGAAAGTTGATAGTTAAGTTCAGTATTTAAGCGATTTTACTTTCTCTACACGTACTATGGACATAACGTATAGAGAAAATATTGCACTTCACCCAAAAATTCGATATAAAGATTTCACTGGAAATATATGTTTTAGGGCCCCCTGTATTATGCACAACAAAAGCATTTGTCTCTGTGTGTATCCCTGTGTGTGTGCTTGTGGGTGTGTGTGTGTCCCTGTGTTCGTGTGTCCTTGAACACAATAACCCAAAAATGAAAAGTAGGTAAAATACTGAACTTGGTATTTAAGTTTAGTATTTTCCAAGAATGCGACACGAAGATTTTGAAAAAAAAAAATCTCTAACTACCCTTTACAAGGAAAACATTCGAAAATTTTGATTTTCTCAAAAATAGCTGTAACGATTTTGTTTAAAATTCCGTAAGTTAAAGACATCTATATTGCAAATAAAATGTATATCTTGCATTTTCTGCAAATATCCCTTAAAGACCTCTTTACTTTGAATGCATTTTGCTGAATTTTGTGTAACTGGTAAACCGTAAGAGATATACAAAAACTTGTTACACAAAAAATGTAGATCAAACACGATTTATCATATACTTTTTTGTTGTTATTGTGGAATTGACCATTTCTGAGACATCCTTGTTATTTGTTTCAAATCCAAAATATTTGAACTTTACTCACCCGGAAAGTTTTAAACTCCTGGGCCTGCAAGGAAACGGATTTTTACCGCTTTCCGACCAGGTTTAAAGTATTTGACTATCGTTTTAGCCTAATATATTCCTTTATTTAACTCCTACTTACAAGGCAGCAGGTAATTAAGATAATTTCTGTTAATGTTTATCTCGATTGTCATAAGACAGATAGAAAATAATGCTTTTTAACAATAATTGTTACAGCGATTTAGAGAATGTCATGTGAATGGAACACTTTAGATTGTTTATTTTAATTATGCAGTACACATATGCCTTTTGGGGGAGGGGATTCAAAGGTGCGTAAGATATGTATTTCAGATGAAATCTGAGAATCAAATCACTTCCTGGAGATTCAATTGCTATTAAGTGATTTTAGAATTAATTTAATCTTATAAAATCCATGTAACATCAATGTAATAGTGCAGGAATATCTCACGTTTATTCCATCGTTTATGCTAAAGTGTATGCACGTGTGTTAAAATAAATAACTTCAGTTCTGTAGAGATGTTATGACGATAAGATGAATAGCTGAAATACCGACTAACGCAGTGGCTGACACCTACTGCCCCTTACATGTCATTTTGGCAGTGCGAAAAAGTTCGTCATTTCGTCCACAGATGGCGACGCATGGGGTAATCCTCGATACTTGAGGGAGAGTTTCACTCACGAATGATTAATGATTATAAGGCGGCATCATTCTATACCAGGTACTCTTGTGTCAGATTATACCTCTGTGAAGTTGTAGCGTATATAAAACATACAAATAAACACAACTTCATGCTAAGTTTCGAAACGAGGAGTGGTAATTCAGTAAATTTAACCTTATGTGGATGGTTCTGGTTCATACAACATAAATGAAATATTATTCCATATAATGTATCTGTATTACATTCAGTTACAAAAGACAGCTCATAATACTTCCATTTAGTTTCTCTACCACGTATAGAGTAGGCAAAACAAGTACTGCATTCCGCTCAATAATTCCACAACAAGATTTGATCAAAGATACAGTTTTTAAGGTACATTGAAAATAAAAATATTTTTTGAAAACTTCAATGTGTATGTGTATGTCTGCGTTTTACTCACATAAACTATCCTTAGAAAAGCTAATTCTTCTTTCTAATTCCTATTAATGGAAATAAACATTAGCAAAAATAATTACATATTAATAAGGGAACAGAAATTTATAGAGAAATCGTTTTAAGAGCCGGTTGCTATGGGATACATCGAAACTTCGTTCTCTGACCAATATGAAAAAAATATGAATAACGACTTCCTATTTGAGAAGTATAAGTATTGGAAAATTTAAAACAGTAACAATAAATATCTCGGAAATTGTTAAAACCACAAAGAAATCATTTTACACAAATTGTATGCATTAACGGGATATCATTATTTTGCGTTGTAAGATTTTGTTCATCTATTGCGGTTCACCAATTACGCAATAGTCATACAGAATGAAGAGGGCTTGAGAGGCTATTCCAAGAAAATTCAAGGTGTATATTGTATTTGTCCTGATAACACCTTAAACATAACGTATTTAAATCAAAATGGTTTCAGTTTTGAGAAAATCAACTTAAAAATGTCCTATGTAAAGAGTAGCTTTTGGTGGGAGGATTTTCTTGAAAATCTTCATGTCGCATGTATTCTTGAAAGATACTGGACTGAAATACAAAGTTTAGTATATGCGAACAATTGAAGCTCGGTTCCCTTTACATTGCCAGTAAAACAAAAGAGGGATGAAACGAAAGCAAACTTCCCGCTTCTAAAAGGTACGTTGTTCAAAATTGTAATTAATAACAAGGCTGACTCTTCAACTAAAGTGTTTATGACATAAACTGTGTGCTTTAACGAGGTCTAACATTTTTGTGTCGCAAAATTCTGTCTATTTCTTACAGTTTACCACTTATGCAAAGTTCAGTAGAATGCATCCAGAATGAACAGCTCTTCTGAGGCTATTTCCTGAAAATTCAAGATATACATTTTAGTTCTGATATAAGCAAATCGCCAGAGGCACTTTTGAGAATAACAACAGTTTAAACATTATTACCATGTACAGAAAATGTTGTGGTGGGGGGATTTTCTTGAAAAATCTTAGTGCCCATCCTTAAAAATACTGAACTTAAATACTAGATTGGTATTTAACGGTATTTTAGTTTTTGAGCTATGCTGTCCACCATCATTCGCACAGTCACAGCCACACGGACATTTTTTTTAAAAAGTTTTTTAACTCCGGGGATTTCAAAACATATTTTTTGAGAAATCACGTCATCGAATTTTGGGTGGAACACAATACCTTCTTTATATACCGGGTGATCCAAAAACGTCTGCGCAGTGTTTTGCCTGTCCACGGCGCTCGTTTCCGTTTGTCGCTCTCTTAGAAAGACGCGAATGAAACTATGCAACAGTTTTAAAACTACATTTAAAGGCTTTACTTACAAATGTTATTAAAGGAAAAGCTGAAACTCTCCATACATTTTTTGCACCTCTTTAGGAAACTATCCATCACTCACCGTAGCTCACGTTGAGAAATGATGGTAATTTCCTGGCGGATATTTTGTTTTAATTCTTCCAGAGAGTGTGGGTTTGTCTTGTATACTTTATGCTTTAAGTTCCCCCAGAGATAGACATCACTGTGGGTTAGGTCGGGGGACCGAAGGGGTCACAAATTTCTACTAATAATTCTGTCCTGAGAAACACTTTCAATTGTTCTCATCGAAAGTTTGATTGTAAGAGAAGTTGCAGAGCTTTGATGAAAAAAGGGAAAATCAACCCCCCCCTGTCTTTTAATGTTCTAAAAAAGGGGGGAGCGAAATTGCATTACGTATGTACAGGCGTCAACTGTTTACTCGAAGAAAAACAATTGGCCTGTAACACTTTCTTCGCTAATGGGAGCACCATACACCAATTTTTTGCCTTGAAGCGGTATTTCATGAACAATATTAGGTTTCTCAGAGTTCCAATATTGATTATCTTGTGCACACACATATCCATGAAAGTGACACCAAGCCTTGTCCGTGAAAAATATAAAATGTGGGTCAATTTCGTCATTATATACACTATTGAGAGTCCCTTCACAAAATATGTCAATACATATCACCGTCAGCTCAATACTGCACTCTCAGAGCAGAGAAAACAAGTCAGCCCCATGACCTTGTGTACAGCAGCTTTGTGTTATGTTTCCGTGTGCGCAGTGAAAAAACACCGCGAGGCGGTTCGGATGTTTTTGGGTCGCACGGTACTATGTACATATTAGTGTGGAGAACATAATAAAATTGCCACAAACAAACCTTTATATATGTTCGTTACTTTATACCCTCTAAAAATCGGTTTAACGATTTTGATTTCAGTGCCATATGTTTAAGATATTCGTACGACAAAATCTATACCTATGTCGAATTTTCTGCAAATATTCAGTGGCGCACTCTTTACTTTGAAGTAGAAGTTATCTTCTAGATTTTGAAATATTTGTGACCGAACCTCACTTTATTGGAGAAACATATGTAAGTTTTTTTTTTTTTTTTTTTTGCATTTTCCTACATATTACTCTGTTTTCTGTTTGATTACCATTTTGCTGTTTTACTCCAATACACATACACATAAATATATAAATTTTTTACAAACATAGAAACACCCATGCCCAAGGCGGGACTCGCACCCACGATCCCCTGCGCCACGAAGTACCAAAGCGAGGCACTTTAGCGAGTGCGGCCATGGTGACCGACTTCTTTGGTGTTCGCAAGCATTGACAATACATGGGAGTACTTTTATTCAAAGTAAAAGATTCTTTCCGTTACACAGAGTACAGCAATTTATCAGTCAGCAAGAGTCTTTAATTTGTTCAAAGTTTGGAATAAATAATTATTATAATGCATTATTTGGTGTAACCCAGTTATCGAAAACCTGGTGGATTGAAACTGTAAAAGAATGGGCCTGCAGTTTACAGCGACAATTGTGAGTTTACGAAATAGTATTTATGTACAGTTTTAAATACCGAAAGATTAGTTAGACATTGAGAAAGATTATAAGCGTTGGACCAAATGTGTCTTGTCATTGCAATTCTATAAATTCTGAAATATTACATATTAGTGGGTACACAACATTCCTTTCTTTTAGAATGTCAAAAGTATTGAACAACTGAACCCATTAATAATCCAGGGACTTGGATTAAATATATATTAGAGAAGCTTACATTTTTTGTTTAGTACAATTTTCTTTAACTACAACTTACATTTACTACTTATAGAATATTATACAAAATCCCTTTATAGCGTATTTCTAGGAAATTCAAGATATAAATTTTATTAAAATTTAAATATCTGTAATGCATTGTATTTTCATTCAATTCGTTGCAGCCATTTTTATAAAGCTAAACTCCTTTGGCGTAGGGGTTTTTCTTTAAAACCTCGTGCGACAGCTTTGAACGTACTGAGCATATCAAATTATCCCACTTTAAGTTTAAATACTTCTCCAACTCTTCCACTTGTAGGCAAGCTATTTTATTTTCGGACTCAAAACATGTATTTTCGGTGAAATCTCGACCACTAATTTTTGAATGAAAGACAATATTTACTCTAAGCAGATAAAGTAACAGTCCTAGTAAAATTTTAAATGATATATTAGGTGAATTGATCCTTAATGATTCCGGAGGTTCTGGAGATGACTAAAAATGAGAAAAATTAAACAATTTTTTGTTATATATTAAAATGAAATAAATTCTTAACTTTAAGAAAAGGTGTCGCTTATCACACTTGCCGCCTTTAAAATACTAAGTAGCTGAAGCTATAAATGGGCAGTCGCATGCTTATTAATAAGCACTCTCAACTTTAAACCTTATTTTCTCTTTCTAATGCTTTTCCAATCTAAAAATGTTCTACACTATACCATTTTTACTAATTAGTTTCAAAATGTTTATACTTCCCCTTAAAAGCACATTAAAGAAAACTGTTATGTTACTTCTTCGAAATCATGCTCCAATTTTGAAAAAATAGAATATTAAGTTCTGAAAAGTCAGGAGTTTGGTGTACCTTAGAAGAAGAATATTTTTTCTCTACCAATTAGAGCTAATATAAAAGAATATAATAAGACAGATCTATCTTTAAACTCATATACTTAAAACTTAATTTTTTTCTATGAAAAATTTTGAAAATCATCACGTGCCTCAATTTTATTAGTACAGTGAATTTAGGCAGTAAAAATTAATGTTTGAATAACCATGCAAAATAAAATGTTGATACATTGCAAAAATATCACTATTATTATGTATAATAGATGACATTTAAAATAAAATAAATTAGATACTCTGGATTTTCTAAATGTCACAGATGTATCACCTACAAGCAACGAATAAAACAATACGATTCTGTGGCATTAAACATGATTATAAGTGAATGATACAGCAAATTAGGGTTAAACTGCCTGTCTATTAAACAATTTTATGAGCACGAATTAAAGTAAATAGCGTATTATCTTCGAGCTCCTAAGTTTTCAATTACAATTCTTCTATACCCAATGAGAAGTGAAAATGACGAAACAGTTCATTATAGCATAGGCAATAATAAATATTATATGTGCCGAATTAAGATCACTATGTTATTCCTTGCACAAAACGCGTTCCGCTTTCTCTCCTACTCGTGCAAAACATCTAACATTTCTGCTGTTATGCGTATTGTCCAGAGAGCGTGTTCAGGTAAAGAGAGATTACACAAAAGGACCCAGGTGTACCGTAATTGACAGAGAACTGTTGTTCATCGTGGAAAGTCAAAAGTAGGCAAGACCTTGGCACAGAATGCAACCCTTTCTCGGCGCCCGCTGAGAGCTGTAAATCTTTCCAGGGCAATATAAATGTCTTGGAAGCAACCTTCAAGTTAAAGGTTTTAAATGCTGTTTACGCTTCACGGATACGTCACAGAATTCTGTTTCTTTCCTGAAAGCTGCTTGGTCTGAAACTGTTAACTTATTCGATATACTCGTAAAGGACAGTTCCCTCTGTGACCACTTGCTAGTCTTGGACGACCAAAATCTTAAATTTTATTTTGCAATTTGTTTATGCAAGGCTGCCAACCTGTAAGAAACAATTTTCAGGAAGCAAGAAAGTTGAATCAGGAGACCGGAAGAAAATCAGTGTGTTTTAAAACTTAAATTTCAATATTAATTCGGGAGGTCCTGGGTTCAAACCTTCGGAGCCGATGTTTCGCTGCTTTTCTTGGTCCTTTTCTTCATTACTATATTTAATTGTCTCCATCGCTTTTCCAGGCACATGACTGATCCTGATGCTTGCTGTTTTACAGGCTACTGACCCATGACATTGTCTTGTCCTTGGAGGGATGTGAGGGGACCAGAGAAGAAGAAGACTTCAATATTAATTAATGGAAAGTTATATGAGTATAACCTGAGTGAGTTTGTTCCGGGCGTTCGATTTGCGTTTGAGAGGTGCTTGGTTCGATCCTATTTTCACCTATGAATTTTTTGTGGTTTCCATAGGTCTACAGGCAGAAGGTTCATCTTCTACCACGTCTTTCTGTTCATCATTTTCTGTACCCATTACTTTCTTCTAATCTATTTCAGTGCTGTCTAAGTCCAAGTAGCGGTGTCTGGTGAGGTGCGGATGGGAGGTGAATGTACACATTGTAGGGGTTTCTTCCCTGCTGTCATTACGCGGTCGTTTAATCGGCCAATACCTCCGAGTGCCCTTGGGGGGGGGGGCTTTCGGGGGACAGGTGACTGTGAAAAGACTGGTAACTGAGGCGGATGTCTTCGATCTGGAAACGTTAGGACCCCATCCTTGAATGAGCCCATCGTTATCTGAATCTGATTGACCCTCATACCTCCCGCCTTTCTATAGAAGTACAAATGGCCGAGTGCTTATGTATAGTACTGTGCCCCGGTTGTTGCAACCCATTTAATGCATCCCTTTAGCGTTCTATAAGTATGAAATATGTACATATGAACACAAATTCACTTTTAAATATCACAGTGGTTCAGTAGCTATATATATATATATATATATATATACATATATATATGTATGTATGTATATATATAGTCTATAATGATTCTCCAAGTGGGTCTAGTAGTGTTGAACATGATGAACAAATGAAACGATTGTGTACAACTGATTGTGTGCTATATATATATATATATATGCGCACACATTTTCTTGGGCACTCGGCTCCCTAGTCTTCGAAGCAGAGCAGAACAGCAACATTGAGATATGAAGTAAAATACAGACCCTGATGTCTAGGGGCTTCTTTGCTAAGATTCATTCCATTTGTAGAACTCCTAGTTCTGCACGTGCGCTCAGTTTCGTTTAATACTTCAGCTAGAAATACCAAAGCTTCGAAGACATCCTCATCTAATGTTTTTTTTTTTTTTTTCATTTATATAGACTCTAACTTCTAGGTCATATCACGGGCTTTTGACTTGAGGAAAAAACTCATTAACTAAAGGTTATTGACATTAGTGCGTTAATTTTATATAATTAAATATACGCTCATTTACTCTCATATGCATACTTCTAGACTCTGTGGGGGATAGAGAATAATTTTGTTCGAACCCAGTACCTAGAGTGAGAAGTCAGCTCACTGATCATTCGACGCAAATAATCTTATTCCAAGTTACTTTGCAAGTTAAGACATTTGCTACTCGCTGCCAATTACTTCACTTTTATTGTTGATAGCAGTGCAGCATGATATGTAAACAAGGGAAAATATCTGACGTTGGTTTTTGTGATAAAAATTTAAACCAAAAAAAGACTTACAAAAATCTGGGAAGCAAAATATATCATTAAATAAGTACCTAACCAAAATGCGATTTTGGTCCATCAATTAAAAGAAAAGTAGAGTTGCCAGTACCGTATTTATACAAAGTCGTCCGTCCTATACTTCATTGTGTAAGTAAATACTATTTCAACTTAATTTACTTTGACTTTCACGACACTGCGTGGTTTGCTTTTGAAACTCGATGATGGTTTACTTAATATCAACCTATACTTCCCCCGATTCTTTATTGTACAATGACTTTCATAGTGAATCCTCCCTTTTCTACCTATAACTTCGCAAAGCACCGGCTAATCTTAATAACGGATGAAACATTCCCATATATTCGCACCTAAGGAAATGAAATGTTCTATAGGTAATTGCACAGGTTCAATTTTAACCCATTGTGCTTCCTCTTTGATCCTGTAGATATCTAATTATGTAAAATTTACTTAATTTTGTATTATAATGCGGCTGCTATGTGAATCTCATTGAACTTTAATTTTCTTTCTATGGCAGGATTAGAGAGAGAGAGAGAGAGAGAGAGAGAAAGAGAGAGAGAGTGAGTGAAAAGAGATATAAAACTGATGAGTATTTCCCAGTTGAGAAAAGTTAAAGTACTTTAAAGTTGAAACCAATAACAATAAATATCTCTTAAGTGTAAAGATATATGACAATTGTGTATTTTAAAATATTAATTTTTGTACAGCAAGTTTTTGTCTGACTCTTACGGTTTACCAGCTGTTCAAAAGTATCTCGAATGAAAAGGACTGAAGAGGCAACTCCAAAGAACTTGAGGATATATATTTTATTTACAGGGCAATAAAAATTATTCAAGCCTTTTTAGAAAATAGAATATTTTGAAAAATCTTCCATGCAATGGGTAGTTTGGATTGGGGAATTTTCCTGAAAAGCTTTCGTCACATCCTTGCAAGACATTAAACTTAAAGACCAAGTTTGATATTTAACCGACTTTTCGGTTTTGAATAATTGCTATCTACACACACATGCACTTTTTTTTTTTTCTAAAAATGCTTCTTTGCATTCAGGAGAGACAAAACATATATTTTTGGTGAAAAAATCGGTATATAATTTGGTGGAATGCAATACCTTCTCTACCTATACCTTCTCTACCTGATATATACTGTACATACGTGCTATAGAAAGTAAACCTCTATTTTGTTTTGCTGAGTCTTCTGATTTTTTAGCTGCTAAATCATTGCTATATAATAATATAGGTACGTATTATTTGGAATGACATGTCTTTGGTATTTGTGCTATTTTACGTAATATATTTTCTGTGTAGTAACAGACACTATTTTCTAGTCTGTGGCAATCTCGACAAGAATGCACACTTTCTCTTCTATTAATGCATTTTTGGTTGATTTATGTATGTTCTTGAACATTTTAAGGACTATATTTTACCTAATTATGTTCTTAGACATTATACAGGAGGTTACACTAACTTATTAATACCATCATTCAGACTAAGACGCTGAATAATCGTCCTTGTATTGGTTTGAAACTTTACTAAAGATTACCAACTCTCCTGAAAAATATAATTTTAATTTTAAAAGTAATCTCAAAAAAGTTTTAATTAAAAACAGTCTTTATTATATATGAATATTTTATTTTTAATTGTTTTCGACCCGTTGTTTAATATTTGTACCTATGTTCTGTCTAAGAAATCCTATTACAAATTCTATCTGTGCAATGGCTAATAATATCTATTTATCTATGCCAAATATGTTCTTTTATATGTTCATATTCTAGCAGAAATTCTGAAACGATTATCAAAATCGGTTGAATGGTTGACAATGTCTTAGTATATTCACTGTATCCATACAAATTATCTCTCACTATAATACTATAATAGATTATAATTCTACATTTGGATTTAGATTGAGCAGGGTAAGATAGAAAGCTACATTGTAGCTTATTTCACGTGTTTCATATGAATAAAAATAGTGTTTGACAAAGTTGGCTTGTTTAAGCTAAATCTAAGTATAAGCTTGTTTTTCCATCCACGT
Source organism: Hymenopus coronatus (assembly GCA_030762935.1). NCBI lineage: Eukaryota > Metazoa > Arthropoda > Insecta > Mantodea > Hymenopodidae > Hymenopus > Hymenopus coronatus. The sequence goes on along the minus strand of CM060894.1, from coordinate 100,124,137 downwards.
CATATTAATTACAATAAATGTCAACTGACTTTTTCAATCGACTTCTATTAAATATCAAATACAGAAAATTGTTTCCCAGTGTGTAACAAAATAAGTAGCTTCATAGGCAAACGTTTTATATCGTTATTTGTTGGTCCTTTTAACGTAATTGAAATCATTAAGTGAAAGCCAATTGGGCCGAATATCAAAGCAATAGACCACGTGGCCGAATAGAAAGCGTTTTAACTATTCAATCAAATAAGATCCGTAAATAGTTTTATAACTAGAACCATTACCTACTCTCTGAAGAGTTTGGCAGTTTGAATCTGGGAATAAATATGTTTAATGGCACAAATTAATAATACAAACGTTAAAAAAAAATCTATGGGTTACAACCACATGACTTTCTCTAACTGCTCTACAAACTTCTTACAAAAGATTATTCTTCTTTCTACACAATGCTAATCGAGATAAACATTAGCTGAATGGTATTGCTTAGTTCTTTATAAGTAGAAGGGTACTAAAGAAATGCACTGGGCAAAGCGATAGTTCAATGTTTTAAAAGATGTTGTTAGGCGATTGTATTTGCAAATCATTTCTTTGTTTGACCAGGAGTAGAACAAAAGAAAAACGGACACTTCCTGTCTGAGAAAAGTATAAGTACTTCATAATTGAAATAAATAACAAGGAATACCTCGGAAACGGTGGACATAAATTGTGTGTTTTGACGATGTACATTTTTGAGCAGTAAGTTTTTCTCTATCTCTTCCGTTTAGCAGCTAAGCAAAATTTGGCAACATTCATCCAGAATAAAGAGGTCATCAGAGGCCATTCCCAGAAAATTCAAGATATTGCTTTATTTGGGATGTAAATATCTGTAATATACGATATTTTAATCAAAACCGTTAGAGCCATTTTTTAGAAATTCAAAATTTTCGAAAATTTTTCCATGAAAATTGTAATTTGTGGTGGGGGATTTTCTTTAAAATCTTCGTGTCGCATTCTTGAAAGATACTAAAATTTAATATCAAGTTTGGTATTTAACGGTCTCTTCGTTTTTGACCTATGTTGTCACAGAAACACAGACAGCCAGATAGTCAGACACACACATACACACACGGGCCATTTTTTAAAAATGCTTTTTTCGGACTCAGGGGACTCCAAAACATATATTTCCGGCGAAATCTCGACATCGAATTTTGGGTGGAATACTATACCTTCTGAATCCCCTATGTACATTGTACATGCGGGTCAGAGAAAGTAAAAGCGTTCCAGTTCCAAAGGTTGTAGCACCATTAGGATTAGGGCTGGAATTGCCATGAACATGGTGCGCAGGCAGAGCGTCAGGTGTAGGCTCGATGACAGTTTGTTTGACATGTATGACCCCCAGGGAGGGAGGGATGAGCGGAGATACCCAAAAGGCGACCACATCCGTATAATGACGGGGATTTTAACGATTTCAGATGGAACACTTCTGGTGCCGAACTGCTTGCGAGCCCCAACGGGAGCCCCAAGCCAGAAGGTGGGTCGCGATCGAGCACTATCGACGCGGAAGCCAGGATAAACCCTTTTTCAGTGCGCAAGCCACCATCCAGCCGGAACCTACAAAATTCCGACTCCTAATCCCTGAATTCTGAATTAGATAACTAGAAAATGGTGGGAAATGGAAATGGTAGACCGGAAATTTTGTGAGATGTAATTAACCTACCCCACATTCGCCTAGCAACCGGTAAACCCTAAAAAAATATGTGTCATATAGGCCGGAAACGTATATCGATCCCACGACCTCTCGAATGCGGGCCACAACCGAAACCGCCTGAGCCATCCCACTTAGCTGTGGCAAAATCAATTCTAACACACTCAAAGCCCCTTGAAAGGATAATGGCAGGTTATACAAATGAAGCAAAAAAAATAAATAAATAAATAAATAAAAAAATAAAGGAAGATCTTTGTAAAGTTTTCAAATAAGAAGCCGGGTTACCTTTTTGTGATACAAACACTAGGATAATTAACTCTCTTCCTCTCTCTCGTTGCATTTACCTTTCACCTCCCTGTCTTACTTTCAACGTAACTGTCAAGTGATGTTTTGAAACCCAACAAATACAACAGCTTTTTCTGAAGAATTAATATGATTGTTAAAGAAAGCTGATATATAATATTGAAATTTATATCGTTATTATATAAAGTAATAGTTTGTCTTATCAAATTTATAGCTTGTCTCACTTAAATAATAATTTTACTGTCTAATTTTACTGTTATAATAAAATAATTTCTATTCTACAGTAAATAGATTTCCAAAATGTATTTTATTGCAGTAAATATATTACTTCTTTAATCTAAAAACTTTTATTTTTAAAATATTAATTATTTATTTCAATATTTTGAAAATATATATCCATTTTCTTTAATTGAGAGGCAGTATAACATTTAAAAGAACATAAGTAAAAAATATGCATTGTGTGGGGACTTTTGAATATGGGAAACAGTTGGAAAATAATTTGCGAGAAAATAAGGTATAAAGTTGGACGTGTCTATTAAAAAGTAAGCAGCTGTCCATTTAGCTTCGGTTAATTGGTAGTTACAGTCCGCCAAATGAAAACATATACTAATTTTCTTAAAATTAAAAATCATATTCTTGGAATACGGAAAAAATAATTTTTAAAATGTTCACAATTTGTTTACAAATTTCACAGATGCATCACGTTAAGGAGGTGGATAATTTAAGAAAGCGAAAAAGCTACGAAAACCCTGATTTTTTGATGCTCTGCTTCTAAAAAGTTTAAATAATAGCTTTCAAATTTTCTTTATTTTTATCCTCCTCCTCTTTAAAGATGGAATCTTTGTGCTTAAAATATTTACGTCGTACGAGATATTTATAGTACCTGCTACCTTTAACTCCCAAATGTTAAGCATTTTGCATTGCTTGAAAACATATAACGAAACTCGTTTTCTTAAAATTGTTTCATTTATTTCAAAGTACAATGATAAAATTGAGCTTGATCAAATCGACTCTTTCTATGCCCGTCACGGTTGTCTCTTAAAATTTGAATTAGGTTACCATTTTTAAAAATAATTGTAACAAAACTTTTTGAAATATATTTTCCCATGAATAAGCTATCAGGGTTCAAACTTGTGAATTTGGCTTTTCAATTCTACATTCTGGAAATTATTTTATTTGTATTTGGTTTTTCAGAACATCTGATAAAAATAAAAGTGTTGTAGAGTACTGCATGTTCTAATTGAACCCATTTTTACATATAAGGTGCAAAATCTCAATGGCATTACTTTCGAGTTGTTTCAGCTAGAAATGATTAAATTACAAATTACCTAGGAGTATGTAAAATAAGATAAGTTAAGATGTTAGTGTGTGTTTGTGTGTGTGTTGTGTGTATGCAATTTCGGGGGAATTCCACACTACAGCCATTGGTTTATTATACATCACACCCCGGGAGCATAGGATGAGATGAGAGTAATTACATCGGCAGCTTAAACCGGACAGCGGAGCAGGAGCCACCATGGAGGGTCCCTAACAGTCCAAGAAGTTCTTCATCTCAATGCGGGGAGTGCTATAATCTCGCGCCGCAGGTCTGACCGAGCTTCTGGGTCTCTGAAAGAGTTCAAACGCTACATTTCCACAGCGCAGTCACCACAGAAGGGCGCCACCACTGCAGTCCTCGCCATCCTGATAGAGACAGGTTGAATCAAATGGAGATGAAATGTAGGAACAGAAGTTTCGGGGAATGAAGAAACCTTCTCAGCATTTGCTTAGTGTTCCATGAAAACTTCCGGAAAAAAAAAAAAAAAAAAAACATAGGTCAGAGAGGTCTGCCGCGGGAACCGACCGCAAGACCTCCCGAATTACAGTCTCAGACGTAACGGCTGACCTACCTGACTAAAAAAAATCTGATATATTCCATTCACATGACCAAACTTCTTTTGTCTACACCATGCTATACGTGATAAACATTAGCAAAATTAGTAAATCTTTTTAAAGCCGGTCGCTGTGTAAAACAATTGAAATTCGGTTCTTTGCTTGCCAAGAGAGACAAAAAGAAGGTGACTTTTGAGAAAAGTTTAAGTAGCTCCAAATTGAAACCAATAACATGGAATATCTCGGAAACGTTGACTACAAAAATGGTTTATGATATTCATTATGTGTTTTAACAAGATCTACAGTTTTTGGTAGAATAAACGAATGAGTAAATGTATTTATTTAAACACCAATATTAACACTGATATTTCCCAATCGAACGAGACCACAGAACGTACGTGCTTTTTTAATACGTAAAATAATAAGTAATATTGGAAACAAAAATTGAAAAGAGTGAACATGAAAATAAAAAAGACAAACATAGTCAAATTCAGCTTCTTAAATTTACAACACACAATTAACGGCAAATGGTATTCTGATGCATCAGTACACACTATTATAGAAAACAAAATACACGTAAGAGAGATGCATTCACATAATATTAATACCACAACCAAAACAATGATCGAAAAAGGATAACATAGAATAGATATAAACCATTCTAATCACTTTTTTCTGCCTCTTATCGCCCCCCCCCCCCCCTCTTCCCTACTATCAGCCGTCTCACATCTCAGTTGTCTCGCCTTAAACAGAAATTTACCTATTCCCTCCGCGTCTTCCATGCCTGCCAGTAACGTCCAACATGCTCTTAGCTCTCTATTCGCGGTGGTAAAGAATAGCGATAAACACTTTTCTCTCCATTCCTCCGTACCCATATATCTTGCCAAGATCTGAGCCAACGCGTCCTCCTCCTCACAAACGGCACAGATTCTCATGTCATTCTCGTCATTAATTTTTATCGTCCTCCATGTTCCTAGTGTAATCCACGTGAGCCTCTACCTAAGAGTTTGACACCTATTTTGATGCATTGCTCTATACCTCTTTTGTGTAGTACGTTTTTTGTCTTTTAGAGTTTATCAATTACACAAAACTTATACAGAAGTCATTCAGAATGAAGAGGTCTTCAGAGACTATTCAGGATATACATTTCGTTTGTCATAAAAATATTTTAAATATATCACTAGAGCCATTTTTAGAACAAAAGTTTTCGAAAAATTTTCTCTGTAAAGGGTAGTTGGAGTTGGAGGGATTTTCCTGAAAATCTTTGTGTCGTATCCTTGGAAGGTATTTAACTGGCTTTTCGTTTTTCAGTTATACTGTCAATAGACACACATAAACATAGGGCCATTTTCTAAAAATGATTTTTTTTTATTCCGAGTACCCTAAGGTATTTCCGGTGAAATCTTGGTATGGAATTTTTGGGTGGTACCTTCTCTATTAACTATGTACATGTTACATACGTGCTACAGAAAGTAAAAGTACATTTATTTCTTATACCGCTGTTTAACAATCTACTTTTAGGTGACTTTGCGGATATAAATGTAAATAATATTACAAGTTAATTCAATATTTGATTTGCACTCAAAAGGTATTAATAACGGGAGTGAGTGAGAGAGAGCACTGTTTTCTAAAGTATTAGATAAAAATTAACTGATGTTTACAAAATTTTAATCTCAAGAATCTCATAAAGTATCTAGTGTAATTTATAGGCTACTCTAAATAATTGACCATCCTATAATTCACTGCCCAGTCCTAGAGCATAAAAGAATAATCTTGGATACACATATATATTTTTGTAATATTAGATTTGACAAATCGCTCTATGAGATTTAACAAAACACTGAATTCCAGAAGTGTTTATATTCTATTCTTAAGATCTTATAAAATTATTTTTATAATATATATTACTCATCTTTCCCTTTAGCAGCTTGAGCGGTACCCATCCTGCGGCTAATGCGTATTTACTAATACTGTAAGCATATTTCTATTGTAACTATACTGTCTGGTGAAATAAGGTTTTATGTACTTGTATATTAGTTGTGTAGTTTCAAATATAGATAATATTTCGGTAACCCTGTTACTATTTATTTCACCAGACAGTATAGTTACAATAGAAGTATGCTTACTATAATATATGCTTATACTAAAAATGTTCAAGTAAATCATTAACTATTGGCGGATTTCCGAACTTTACGAGTTAGATTTACAGTCAGTCAACTTTATCTTGCCATACTTCTAACACAGTGAACAGTTCGCAGATTAAATCGATGGCAAATCTAGATTGAAACCGATGAAGCATGTAAGGCACTACAAGCATGAGATTGGTTGATGAAAGATGGGAACGGATGGAACTTTGTAAATGTAATTATGTTCGGTGCCGCCCACCCCTTTATGGATGTCGGCATGAATCTGGTTTTCATCGACATGCTTAAACAATCTCATTGTCCAGATCAACCTGTTCTCTACCGCCATGCTGTCGCCCTACCAAAATACTTCTCGTGTGTCACCTACTTCTTTTTAAAAAAGTAAATCAATATGCAGACAATGTTTTTCAGAAGTGACACTAGATAATTGTAGCAATAACTAGATCCCATTTGAAGATCCGCATACTCAAAAGTCTTAGTGCAGTCGCTGGTGTGAAACACCTATTAACGTCACTCAAGAATCACTAAAATTACAAACTTGAAATCTAATGTACAATAGTTTGAGAAAGTCACTCCATTTCAAATTTTGGTTGAAACTAATTCCAAATTACTGGTACTTTATGTCAGAAAAAAAACTTGAAAAATTCACAATTATTGGCGAGTTACACTTTTGATCTCAAAAATAAGAATATTTATTCTCATAATTTCACACAAATTTGAACAGAGATCCTTTTAAATAAATTGAATTTAGGTGAAGCTCTGCATCTACTTAGTTGAATTTAATATTTGGAAGTTTGAAGGGAAATTTTTAGTGTAGAATCCTAAATCGCAATTAGTAATGAATTCTAATGAAATAAAGATCCTGGAAATAAAAATAAGCCTATGCGTTTTACATTCATAGATTTTATCTAGCCACTTCTTTACAAATTATCCTTACAAAATTGTATTCTTGTATCTATTTTATGTTATACGAGATAGAAAGTTCAGAATTCATTATAAGAACAAGGGAATACAATAGTTTAAGTGATAGTCAACACAATAGCGGGGATCTGACCGACTATCTTCCAGGAGATTCTTCTGGCTTGCGGATACAATGTTGTATGAGGTAGGGATTTATAATAACGATCCCATCTTCTCTTTGCTTACATACCTATTGTTACATTCCGGCTCATGGGTCATCTCACCTTCTTTGGCCCAAGGGAAATTATCAGTGTACATCTGAAGGATTTATTCTTGTAAGAAAGCTGTCCTATCACATCGATTCTCTTCAGTTGACCAAGACTTCCCAGCATATCCTCCTTCTCGAGCTATTTTTATGGAATTAAGATTTCCATTTATATTCAGATATATTTAACGTTATTGTAGTCTGAAAGAGGATGCTCATCAAAAACTTATCATTCTTTAATGAGTTCTCAATTGTGTTCTGTAGAAATTGTTATTCAATAATATTCGTTTACAATGTAAAAATTACGCACCTCTGGGTTACTCTACAATTAATGATGGGTGTTAGCATCACATACTATCAGGACATGATCACCTCTTTTTCATGTAGTTACTTAAAGATCTTGAGTTATCTTTATTTTTTTCCTTCTTTTCGTTCTTAGCAAGGATAATAAACATTTATTTTCCTAGTCAAGGAAGGCTATGCTATATGAGGATTTCTCCAAAGGACTGAACTTTGCAACCAGTATAACGAACCAAACCTTTGTTTATAAATTAGCATTGAGAGATCAGACTTTTCCTCTCCATATATGAAGTAGAGAACTGTGAAAGCTTTAATCGAGGCTCCCAGCAGAGCTTTCCCTTAACCTTCACATATTTTATTAGCAGGGAACCCAAATGGCACAACTGTTATCTAAAGAGAGCTTATCGCCTTCAAATATTTCCTATTCATCTTTGGACTTAGAGCCCCGGTTTAAGATTATGATTTCTTTCTGGTAGCATCTGGGGTTGGCTTTAAATCTCCAGAGCGGGTTCGTTTAGCACCTACCTTTAGATGTTCATGTGTCTTTGCAGCTGTGTCACCTCGTCAATACCTTGAGCAACAAACTTATATTTAAGTTTTTTTTTTTTTTTTTTTTTTTTTTTTTTTTGCTTCGGAGATGCTATTCGTGACCTAATTTAGTTTCCCATCAATGCCACGAGTAGCCAGTCAGTTGAAGAGCTTCTTCTAAATACTTCTCCCTCAGATTTAGTTTGGAGTTTACCGGAACTTTGTTTCATAAGAACTGCCCCGTTTGTCTACATTGATGTAGACACTAAAGTCACAAAACCTTCAGTTAAATGATTTTTCTCTTTTGGATTCATATTTGTTCGACAGGAAGCTATAGGAAAGAAGCTAGAGTTTGCCTGTTTGAAGCTTTTACTGTGGGGATCACCAGGAAATGGAAATGGCGTGTTATTTATGCACTCTCTTTAACTGCTATGGTTCTCAGTGTCCCACTCTATTCTGGGGTGAAAGACCGCTTAATTTTGCCCAGAAGTCTCTCTCAGGCTTGAGGTTCTTTTACGTGCGTAAACCTTCGACACGGGACCAACGGCTTTACTTCCCTTCCGGAGGAAGCTATGCTAAGGATTTTTACACCCGAAAAAATCCACCGTCCTCCGCCGGGTTTGAACTCGTGACCTTGGGTATATAAAGTTATCATGGTAACCACTACACCACGGTGGGCGATGATCGCCAGGTATCCAAATTGGGCTGTTTGAGATACATTTTTCCCTATGTCATTCACTCCCTCAGCACGGGTAGCACTAAAATAGGAGATTTGGAAACGTAGATGAGGGAAATTCCTAGTCTCTTTTTTTTTTTTTTTTAAATTGAGACTTGCTTGAAGTGAATGCCCCTAGCCACTACTTAGTAGCATCACAGCACACAAACTGCCCAGCCCGCACGGGGTCGCTCGGGGGAGAGACATAACGTATTTCAAACGTTTGTTATGAATTCCTTGAATTCCTCGTTCACCTCTCAAACATGTGGGGAAAAAAAGCGCCTTTACACCTAGTAGGTGTCTTTCCAATGGTACTTCACAAAACATTTTATATTTCGGTTTCAATAGCACTGCTGAAATTAAGCAAATGACACCCACCCGGTATATGAACAAAAATGTTCTACATACAGAAGAATAGGATCATATGACTTTTTCTGAGTACGTGTTACTTTAGCATGAGCATGAGCTAACTTTCCATAGAGAAAAACAGTTGATTAGCAGAACACCAAAGTAATAGAAGTCATTTCCTAAACTATTAGAGCTACAGCAAAATTCAAAATCTAGCTTCTCCTAAGGATATCGTACCAAACTGGCATTCTTTATAACTACATTCCTACATAACTTGGTACAAAATGATGCACGTGTGTATGTATGTGTGTATGTATGTATGTATGTATGTATGTATGTATGTATGTATGTATGTATGTATGTATGTATGTATGTATGTATGTATGTATGTATGTATGTATGTATGTATGTATGTATGTATGTATGTATGTATGTATGTATGTATGTATGTATGTATGTATGTATGTATGTATGTATGTATGTATGTATGTATGTATGTATGTATGTATGTATGTATGTATGTATGTATGTATGTATGTATGTATGTATGTATGTATGTATGTATGTATGTATGTATGTATGTATGTATGTATGTATGTATGTATGTATGTATGTATGTATGTATGTATGTATGTATGTATGTATGTATGTATGTATGTATGTATGTATGTATGTATGTATGTATGTATGTATGTATGTATGTATGTATGTATGTATGTATGTATGTATGTATGTATGTATGTATGTATGTATGTATGTATGTATGTATGTATGTATGTATGTATGTATGTATGTATGTATGTATGTATGTATGTATGTATGTATGTATGTATGTATGTATGTATGTATGTATGTATGTATGTATGTATGTATGTATGTATGTATGTATGTATGTATGTATGTATGTATGTATGTATGTATGTATGTATGTATGTATGTATGTATGTATGTATGTATGTATGTATGTATGTATGTATGTATGTATGTATGTATGTATGTATGTATGTATGAGAGAAAGAGAGTGTGTAGGGATAGGGCAGGTGTAATTATCCGTTACTAAGTTGCTATTAAAAACACGCATTTGACGTGCAATAACTCAAGATTTCCGAGCCAAAGTCTAGTTTATACTTGCAGAATATGTATAAATCGATCACCTACATCACATTGTAAGTATAAGGAAGCACGTGAGTAAGACTTTACCATAATTTAAGTAAGTAGAAACAATAGAAATATTCAAGGATCTAGATAAAGTGAAGGTAGTGTTAAAAACTTTTCTCGTTGCTTCAGCAAAAGCAATTTTCTTTAAGCACTGATAATCGTCTAGGACAGGCTGTTCCAACTCTACGTTACTTTTTTTATTTAGATAATTAATTCCTACATACAGATTGGCACATAGGTATTTAGCATTAACACAGCTCAAATAAATATATCAACTGTACAAATAATGCGTCCACAATATATATAAACTACATGTGCAAACAAAAAACCAAATTGGGATTACAGAATCACTGGACAAAGATCATAGCACAATGCATTCCCTTGCATACGAACAATGCCGATCCCGGTGGCCGCGCTCGCTAAAGTGATCGCTTTGGCGCTTCGGTGCACAGGATCGTGGGTTCGAGTCTCGCCTTGGGCATGGGTTTTTCTGTGTTTGTAGATGTGTCTATGCTTGTGTATGTATATGTAAAAGGAAAACGTTAAGAATAATAAGGTCTACTAAGGAAATATAGGATACTGGAAAAAAAAACTAAAAAAACAAAACAAAAAAAAAACACTTAATTCAGCCGTGACGAGAAGTTGCCCCCAATACTAAGGCGTATTGCAGACTGCGGGAATACGCCTATGAGTAAATCACTGTTGTTTGGCGCTTAGCCTAGCTGCAACAACCTGATCTAGGGTTTCCAATTAACTTTTAAAACCTTACTGCACCTGAGTCACCATATTGACATGCGATGTTTGTAAATGAGATCATTATAACATCATTATATTTGTTTTCTGTGTAAAACAAAATGTAATACTGGTGGTAATAACGCTCAATACCTTATTCCAATTGCTCGAACTTATTTCATTTTGAAGTCATATCACGAAGGTTTAGCTGTAGTTTTTCGATATATCCGTGTCAATGCGTTTAAAACATAAGGCCTAAACTCGATAGTTGCTTTCTTGTCATTGTTTTTTGTTCTATCAGAATATCATTTTTGGGTTGATTACTTGTTCTGTGGGTGTACACATATTCGATGTGATGCCGGACAGAAGGTTAAGACCTTAAGGTAGTCTCTTCATTTACTGTTAGCTTAAGCGTTTTGATATTTAGTCGTTTTATTTTCTTGGTCAACTCCCTATACATCTATTTTCTTATATCTTTTAATCTGTGGGTGGAACCTTCAGCAGAACGCAGAACATCTGGCTATAACCAGTATAAAAGCCTTGTCAGTGTGGCAACTCTATGGGATTTCAAACTGAGACCTCCTGAACTTGGGACAAAAACCATCACTCCTGAGTTATCTTTTTCAGTTAAAAGAATAAAACAATTGATATAATTCTAACAGTGCCACTGTTATCTGACGTCTGCAAATCAAACATCCAGTTGTCCCTAGTAAATAAATAGCATTCAGAAAACTTCGAAAATATATTTCTTCCACTAGAAGTACGAGTGTTTGCTAAATATTTGAATATGAGCTATAACCACAAAATAAGCTTATTTTTATTTACTCAATGACTTTTCTACCCATTATTTAATAAATATATCTTAAAAAGCTTATTCTTCTTTATACTTCAGCTTAATCGGATAAACATCCGCATAAATACTTTTATTACACACTTATTTTCTTGTAGATACAATGGGATTAAGGGAATACAGTAAGCTCAAGCGATAGTCAAATCTTAAAAGAGCTGGTCGCTATGTGGTAGCTTTGAAATGCCATACTCTTTGTTAAACCAGTAGAAAGAAAACTGAACAACGATTTCCCATTTGAGAGAAATATTGAAAAATTTAAACCAAAGACAAGGAATATCACAGAAATGTTTATCTCAAAAACTTATCTGGCATATATTGTGTGTTTTAACCAGGTCTATACTTTTCGTATAGTAAGATTTTACCTATTTCTTTGCTTTACTAGTTACATAAAAATCATTCAGATTGAAGAGAGCTTGAAGTTATTGCCAGAAATACATACATACATACATACATACATACATACATACATACATACATACATACATACATACATACATACATACATACATACATACATACATACATACATACATACATACATACATACATACATACATACATACATACATACATACATACATACATACATACATACATACATACATACATACATACATACATACATACATACATACATACATACATACATACATACATACATACATGCATGCATACATACATACATACATACATACATACATACATACATACATACATACGCACATACATACGCACATACATACATATATTCATACTTACATGCATACGCACATACATACATACATACATACACACATACATACATACATACATACATACATACATACATACATACATACACACATACATACATACATACACACATATACATACATACATACATACATACACACATACATACATACATACATACATACATACATACATACATACATACATACATACATACATACATACATACATACATAATCATAGAAGATATTGGAAATGCCGTCCATCTGCATCAATACATCCACGGCATCTTCTGTGGAAATTTTCATTCACACACATTAGCTCAGCTTCCGAAATAGCGTTAATTTCTGTCCTGTTATTTTGTTTTAGTTCTTCTAATGTATTACATCTATTCCATAAATAGAAATCACATACCGTAAGATCATGTGATGGGGTGAACCGTAAACCCTTACTAATGATTCTATCCTCAAAAATGTCTCCAATAAACTGTAATGAATCAGCTGTATGCGCGGTGGCAGAATCCTGCTGGAAATGTCCAGACCGACATTCAATGTCCATCAGCTGTTCGAAACATGGTGCAAGTATATTATTTCCGTATCTTTTTGCATTTATGGTACATCATAAAATAGGTTCGATTATTCTGTGTCTATTTATTGCGCACCATACCCCGATATTTTGAACATGCAACGGAATTTCTTAAACGAAATTGGGTAAATGAACAGTATTAATCATGGATCGATTGCTCCTTCATTAACATTCCTCAAAATCCAGTTACAGAAATTTACTCGACTCTGGTGACCACATAGTAACAGTTCTGGACAACAGTAATCTGTATGGTTTCAATTTTAAAAGTGTTTTTGCTTTCCATGCTGAAGTTTTTGATATCTCAGTTTCTTGGGCAAGGCGCCTAAGAGTTTTTCGAGGTGACCGCTTTAACCTTTGTCCGATTTGTCTAATTTCTGCTCCGTAAGCACACGCCTGTTTACCTTTCTTTTCCTATTACAAATTGATTCCGTCTCCCTGAATGTATTTACAAGCAAACGCACGGCCTCTCCTGCCAGGAAATTTAGTCTCAATTGCCTTATAACTTCCCTACAAGATGACGTAAGCACATACTTATCGTACATAAACACTCTTTGTGATACTGTATATTGAAAGCACTTCAAGTAAAACTCAACACTTTTAAACATTTTTAATGTTATTCACGTATGTAGGACGTGCGTACAGGGAAATGCAGTGGTCACATGGGCCGATGCTGGCGGCCAAGTTTTGTAACAAACGTACTGTACATATAGGTATATTGGTTCATGAAATCTCAAACCATATTTGTGAAATCTCGATATAGATTTATTGAGTGAGTTGCAGCACTTTTTTTACCTAATATGCACATTGCACGGGGTACAATAATTAAATTCAAATTCAGTGTAGATGTTCAAGTCGGTGAAATAAAGGGTTAAAGTAGTAAACATCATTTTACATTAGCTTGACTCTCTCTACACCTTTATCACTTTAGTATACAGAATGTTTCAAAAATACGGGGCATAATTTCAGGTATGTATTTCCCACATGAAGACAATCAAAATAGTTCATTATAACATGTGTCCGGAAATGCTTCATTTCTGAGTTATGGTCTTTAAAACATTGAAAGTCTCACCTGTAGACAATCAAAATAGTTCATGTCCGGAAATGCTTTATTTCCGAGTTATGGCCTTCACAACATTGGAATTCACTGGAACGTTTTTCTTTCCGCAGGTCTTTGCCGTCAAAGGAGACATTAGGAGGGCGCTCTGATAGTTCATTCTGAGGAAGGTTACATTCAGTGTTCTTTAGACGTTAAGACTGTGCGACACGTATTCAAATCAAGAGCTGGCAGAGATACACTTCATGTACGGTAAGGCGGACGGCAATGCTGCGCTGGCTCGTCGTTTGTACCAGGAGAGGTACCACAGCGGCAATGTCCAGATCGGAAGACATTTGTACGTCTCCATTCCCGTCTGTGCGAGTATGGAACATTCACCTCTCCTGGTTTGGGAAGGGGACGACCAAGATCTACAACTCCAGAAGTGCAGGAGGAGATTCTGGAGGCTGTGGACAGGACTCCTTCTATCAGCACACGACGGTTAGCGTTGCAAGTCAATGTTCCTCATACGACTGTCTGGAGACTGTTGAACGAGTATCAATTGTATCCTTATCATTTGCAACGTGTACAGGCCCTGTCACCAGCAGATTACCCTGCACGAGTTAGGTTCTGTCAGTGGTTCTTGCAGCAGTGTGGTGTAAATCCTAACTTTTCTGCTGTCGTATTATTTACAGATAAAGCACAGTTCACAAGAGATGGCATAACAAATTTCCACAATCAGCATGTATGGTCACATGAAAACCCACGTGCAACTGTTGTATCTCATCACCAGGTGCGGTTCTCCCTCAACATGTGGGCCGGTATCATTGGTGATCGATTAGTTGGACCCCATGTACTTGTAAACAGACTTACGGGGCAGGCGTACACAAACTTCCTGGAAAACACCATACCTGACGTTTTCGAAGACATTCCACTGATCAATCATCAACACAATCACTTCTTGCATGATGGCGCTCCTGCACACTTGTCTTACGGCTCGCCGGTACTTGGATCGAAGGTTTCCTGATCGATGGATAGGTAGAGGTGGCCCAATTGCTTGGCCTCCACGCTCACCTGATCTGAACCCTCTCGATTTCTACTTGTGGGGCCATTTAAAATCATTGGTTTATTCGTCTCCGGTGCCGGATTTGGAATCCCTTCGGAATGGAATTGTGGCAAGTTGTGAGGACATACGCAATACTGCTGGTGTTTGGGATCGTGCTCTCAGGTCAATGAGACATCGATGTGAGGTCTGTATTCAAGCAGGAGGTGGACATTTTGAACATCTTCTGTAATGACAACAACCTGCGGAAAGAAAAACGTTCCAGTGAATTTCAATGTTGTGAAGACCATAACTCGGAAATGAAGCATTTCCGGACACGTGTTATAATGAACTAATTTGATTGTCTACATGTGGGAAATACATACCTGAAATTATGCCCCGTAATTTTCAAACATCCTGTATATAAAAGCCATTCTTATGATTTAAATGTTTCTATTTATCCCTAATGGATTATTAGATCCAGTTTGGTGGAAAAAAGTAAGTGAATCATAACTGCAGCAGCTACAATGAATGGAAGTACAACATGAAATGTGGATCTAATAATCCATTAGGGTTAAATTTAAAATATTTACATGGAAAATAAAATATATATCCAGAATTTCTTAGGAATAGCCTGTGAAGTCCTCTTCAACCTGAGTGACTTTTGCATAACTGTCAATCCGTAGGATAGACAAAAACTTAGAAGGCAAAAAAATATAGATATCGTTAATACACATAATTTCTGTCATGTATACTTTTTTGTAGAGCTCACAATTTCACAGAAATTCTCAATCTGGTTTTAAGATACTTAAAATTCTCTGAAATGAGAAGCCCTCATCCACTTCATATCTCTTTTCACTTGCTCCTGGTATGGAAAAAGAACGGAACTACAATCGCACAGGGGGGACTGTGTGGGTTTAGCCTAGTGTATTTCTTTATTTCCCTTGTACTTTAATGAAATAAATAGTAAGATCATTTCTGGTAATGTTTATCTTTATTAGCATTATGAAGATAAAAGAGTAAACTTTTGTAAGAATAGTTTGTTTGCAGAATAGCAGTGTGTGTTCATTCACATCAGTACTCTTTTAATTCCCTACCCCAAAAACTCAAATAATATTGGAGCACTCTACCCATTAGTTTTACCCTGTCTTCCGATCCACTCGTCAGAATATCAAAACATAACCTCATCGGTAAACGAGAATGTAGCAGAGGGCCATCTTGTTGCCAAATTAAGATTATACAATTCTCCAACAATGATGATTTTGTAGATCAGATAAAATCACGCACTGTACCATTTACAGACACAAATCACAGTTTCAGCGCCATCGAAAGTATGTCGCCCAAAGTTCATCCCAAGATGGCACTATAGGACAAAATCACCAGTTGCCAACGTGAAACTTGGCGAACGTAGTTCAGGGAACTTTTCCTTCACGGTATGATATAATTTTACGTGCAAATAGATATTACACGGGATCAACGGCTTTACTTACCTTCTGAAATCATCATCCTCCGCCAAGCTTGATCCCTATTAGAGGCTAGTACGGTAACCACTACACCACGGAGAGCGACATTTTGATATGGTATATTCCGAATGAACAATAACTTTAGTTACATACAACATGCTGAAATAACGTCCAAACTTTTATTTAAAGTAGGCAAAAATGTATTCCGACTCCACATTCATGCAGAAATAAATTTGTGCTCAAAAAATATAAAATAATAGTCTTATATTAGTGACTTAAATAGACTATTATTTGTGAGTGGGATGTTTAATACACGAGCGCGTAAACGCGAGTGTTCTAATCTCTCATGAGCAAATAATAGTCTAATGAGCCATGTGTAATATACAACGTTTTATCTAATCCTAAAATTAACTGAAATACTCTTATATTCATTAATATTAATACAGGGTTACTACAAAAGAAATAGACAACTGCCTGTAAAACAAAAACTATTAGAGATAGCAACCTAATTATTTTGGAGGTATGTTGAGAAACTCTCAAAGTTTCGTTTGGTACCATTGGTAACGGTGTAGTGTTTTGTTTGTTGTTGCAGAAGCTGAAATGGCGGAAAATCCTGTGGAAAAGGCATATTGCGTGTTGGAATTTGCTAGAACGCAATCACCAACTGTTGTCCAACGACATTTTAGAACACGTTACCACAAAAATGAAATGATGCGCTCACAAAAACCAGCATCGTCTTCATCATGTCGCAACATGTCGATGCAAAAGTCACGCCGTATGACCTTATCTTCTTCACTCAGAAACTGCAACATCTGTAATCTATAAGGCATCATGTGCAGTCGCTTCCGCAAGATTTTCCATACAGTTTGCTGTGGAATTTGAGGCAGAACGAACACGTTCAACGTTTTCTTCCGAAACTCTTGGTCTTCCCGAGCTCTTCCCTTTGCACAAACATCCCGTTGTCTCGAATTTTCTATACCAGTCGTAGATTGACTGTCTAGTCGGTGGCGTTTTGTGGTAACGTGTTCTAAAATTTCGTTGGACAACAGTTGCTGATTGCGTTCTAGCAAATTCCAACACGCAATATGCCTTTTCCAAGGGATTTTCCGCCATTTCAGCTTCTGCAACAACAAACAAAACATTACAGCGTTACCAATAGTAACAAACAAAACTTTCAGAGTTTCTCAACATACCTCCAAAATAATTAGGTTGCTATCTCTAATAGTTTTTGTTTTACAGGCAGTTGAAGTTGTCTATTTCTTTTGTAGTAACCATGTATTATTAGAGTCGTCATTACGAGGGATTGAATATTAGTTGTGACGTAGGCAGTGCTTTGTTTGTTCGTTATTGAGTAACCCCACCGAAATAAATAGTTTCAATTCTGGTTATTTAAACTGCGCAAAATATATCAATAAACGAATGAAAATGTATATGCCCGAAGAAGTTTTAGATTATGCTAAAAAGCTGGCTTAGTTTGTTACACGGAAAATTACTTTAATGTTTACAATAAGGTAGAGGAATCTATATAATGAAACTACTATTTGCTTGATTTGTTTGATTTTTTCTGTGTTTAATAAATAAAGCTATAATGAAGTAAATACTTATTTTTGTGCCTAGGATACATGAAATTTATACATGAAGTCTATAGGATAGAATAGATTATTATTAACATTAAATGATTTAATAGTTTAAAAATAAAACATCAAGGTGATATAAATTTCACCTTAAACCATCCTAATTATTATATTATAAATAATAATGATAACCACTTAAAAACCATTTATAAACCAACTCCTGCGAAGGAAAAGAAAAACATGGGAATCGGAAACGTTCAAGCAAACATGACATATCTGAGGACTACATATTTTAAAACGTGTGCATTTGCCAGCTCTTCTGTTTCTGTACAAATTCCATCACAGTGAAGCAGACTTCCAAGCCAGTTCACATAAAATTTAACACATGCATTGCTCATTTGTTGTGGCAATAAGGTAAGTGCAGGATAAATTAATGAAAGAAATGTTCCAGATGGTAGTTAATCTCTATTTTCTATTATCCAATAATTCGACAAAGAACCGCTTTTTAAGAATATTAATTAGAGGTGTATTAATTTCCTTATGTGCTTATTCATGAATAGGGAGTTTTGAGTTATGCTTTCACGGACACAAGGCTTACACACACGGGGAATGGGCGCGCTAACATGCTTCCTTTTTGGATTTAGGGAAGCTCAAAACATTTATATTTCCTGTGAAATCCTGACATAGACTTTTTGGGTCGAATACAATACCCTCCCTCCCGAACTTCTGCGTACATTGTACACGGTAGAGAAACTAAAAGTTTTCGTAAGAGTAATGTTATGTACATGAATAAATGATAGAGCGTATAGAATGTCTTGTGATTCTAATTATTCATGATATTTTTCTATTTTAAGATCTGTATGTCCTTCAGGTTCAGTGTAAAAATCTTTTATATTTTAGTTTTTTGTTCATTAAGTTGCGAACGTGCCTCAATATAATTGGTGCTCCTCCTCCTCCAGTTCAAGTTAACCCTTAAACTTTACTCTGTGCGTGAAGGCAGTTCTCTACACTGTGAAGTAAGGTCACTGGACCAGGTCCGTTTCCAGGAAATTCTTGCTCAGTTTCAGTCGCAAAGCAAGCGTGTCTATCTAAACGTCATCTTTCCTTGAATTTTAATCAACTTGCGGACGACATTTTCCTACGTCATTAGGCTGCCAATAGATAGCGACACAAAATGTTTTTACCACTTAACTTTTCCCATCTTCTCAATTTTCCCCCAATGTAAGCGTAACTGCGTCGAATTAAATGGCAACTTTTTCTCTGACATTGTGTGAAGCTTGCGATAAGATTTCCGATTGATTTAGTCTATTCTTAGAATTACACGATAATAAAATTAAAACTTAGTTCGGGAGATCTATTTTGAAATTATTATATGAAAGTAAATCGTAATTACAATGGAGTTCACCGTTTACCGTTGGTGAACACGCTCGCATTCACCTCTCGGTCATATTTCCAAAATTATGGGAGTATATGGAGTAATCTTGGGTGAAGAGAAATTCTCAGTCACCAGCCAGGAATTGAACCTGTCCCGGGTGGAAATAAATGAATAAATGAAAATCCTCACAACCATACCCCGGTACCTAATTTCTAAAACCGGGCCATGCATTCTAAATCCTTATTCCTTTATATCAAAATTTAATGTATATATCCATGTAAAAATATTTTACAAATACCAAATACATAAATTAAACCAAAAAAAACAAGAACAAATTATACTTTAAAATTTCAATACTTTTTCTTTATTTTTTACCTTTCTTTTTCAAATTATAAAAAATATTTTTCATTACTAATTCTTTTAAATTACTATAAATATAAAGGTATTTTATAATTTTATATTACATGTATTATATGAAATAATTGTATTATTATTTTTATATTCATTTATAATTGATTTTATTTAAATTATTTATAAAATATTATTTTATTTACCTAATACCGCTTTTTACTTATATTTTTTTCATTTTTACTTTATTTCATTATATAATTTGCATTGCATAGCAGGCGTGTGCTTACCGACTTAGCTACAGCCCAGCCGAAATCGGATATTGTGAGTTATTATTTAGGCATTTTTTCACCACTGGTCGCGTTTTAACAAAGTGGGAAATCAGAAAAACCCGGGTTTTAAAATAGTGTATAAGCATATATATACTATTTTAAAACTATATATATATATATATATATATCCCCTCTCTTCTCCATCTACACTCCCCCTCATACACTCAACTTCTTCAACTGCTCTATATTTCTACCTCTGTTTGCGCAATGCACCATGAATTGGTGCTTAGAGAAGTAATGAGAACAATATTTTCCTGGGGTGTGGGCAAAAACTAAAACAAGAGTAAAGTACACAAAATGCACCTAATATACGCCACCTTTTCTTGGGTGCTACTTTTTCGAGGAAGCGCGAGCCGAGGGGAAGAAAAGACCTCACCCGCCTGTTTTTCCACAGTTTGTAAGTTTCCGCATGTAAGTTTTTTTTCTTTGAAGCCCACATCCATTATGGTGAATAGTGATCACCTTGCTTTTCTTCCGAAATTGTGCGAAACCTACCGGATGAGGGCGGGGGCTGAGCGCCCAAGAAAGCGGAAGCGCAAAATATTCGTTGTGCTTATTATTTGATCAGACCATACTACTTTCTGTGAGTAGTATGTGAGCACTCAAGACTAAGTAAAACAAATCTGATTAAAGCTTTATAAAAGTTATCGCTATGGAAACAATTGAACTTCGGTTCTCTTTTGCATTTCCGGGAATTAAACAAAAGAGATGAAATGAAAGTTGACTTCTCGCTTGAGAAAATTGAAACGAATAACAAGTAATATCTCGGAAATTGTTAACTCTACAGAAAAGTTCATATGGCATAAATTGTGTAGGTATTTTAATGATATCTACACATTTGTTACTGAGTTTTTATCTGTCTCTCACGATTTATGAGCCACAGAAGATCTACATTTATGCACAATGATTGTGAATGTAGATATACATCTTTAAATTAAGTATATAATGTTCAGAAAACAGCAGAGAGTTCTTCATAATCTTTTGTTTATCTCCAAGCATTTCACTGTGAATAACTAATTTGCATTGCAGTATGCATCTTGCAAAATAACACCACGTAAGCAAGTGTAGTAACAGTCCAGCTGCCGTATGAATGAAGTAGACAAGCGCTAACCTCACTCGATAGAAAGGTTTGAGTGTATGAAGTGCTTACGTTTTTAGTGTGTACACTGATATTTAAACATGAATTCTTTAAAAACTTGTGAATAAAGTAGTCTTCAGAAAATTCAAGATATACATTTTATTTTTCAGATAAATATCTTTAATATGCGATATTTTAATCAAAATATTTAGAGCCATTTTTGAGAAAATCAAACTTTTCGAAATTTTTTCTATGTAAAGGGTAGTTTGGGGTGGGGGGATTTTTCTCAAAATCTTTGTGTCGCATCCCTGGAAGATACTAAACTTAAATACAAAGTTTGGTACTTTACCGACTTTTCTTAACTTTGAGTTATCGTGTTCATAGATACATGGACAAACGGACACACACACGTATACACACACGGACCTTTGTCTGAAAATACTTTTTTTGGATACAGGGGACCCTAAAACATATATTTTCGGTGGAATCTCGGTATTGAATTTTTGGATGGAGTCCAATACCTTCTCTATACACAATGTACATAGTACGTATAGAGAAAGTAAAAATAAGCCTAAGCTGTTGGAAAAACGTTCTGAAAATGCACTTGTCTTTTGTGCTTGCTTAAGATTTTCAGAATCAGAGTTTTTGTAATTTTGATTTGTTTTGTAATATTTACCTTTTTACATTCTCTATCCAAAAATTCGATGTCGATATTCACTGAATTCACTGCAGATATCTGTTCCGAGGTCCCCTGGGTACGAAAAAAGCATTTTTAGAAAAACTTCCGGGTGTGTGTGTGTGTGTCCTTGGACTGCATAGCTCAACAACGACCGATAAATACTGAACTTGCTATTTAGGTTTAGTATCTTCCAAGAGTGCGACACGAAGATTTACGAAAAAATCTTCCCACCACAAACTACCCTTTACAAAGAAAAATTTTCCAACATTTTGATTTTCTCAAAAATGGCTTAAACGATTTTAATTAAAATCCCGTGCATTAAAGCTATTTACATCTCAAATAAAATATACATATTGAATTTTCCGGGAATAGCCCCTAAAGACCTCTTTAGTCTGCATACATTTTGCCGAATTTTGCTTAACTGCCAAACCGTAAGAGACAGGCAAAAACCTACTACACAAAAAAATGAAGATCTCATCAAAACACAATTTATGTCCTCTCGTTTTTGTTGTTTCCGAGATATTCCTTATTATTGGTTTCAATTGTGAAGTACTTAAAATTTTCTCAGACAGGAAGTGTCCGTTTTTCTTTTGTTCTACATTTGACTATCACTTTAGCCTAATGCATTCCCTTAGTTCTCTTCTACGTATAAGGAACTAAATAATAAAAAGATTCTGCTAATGCTTCTCTCGATTGTGTATAAAGAAGAATAACCTGTAAAAAGTTTGCAGAGCAGGTGAGTGTAACACATCAGATTTTTTAAATATATTCTAAGAACTCTTTTTACCTGTTTTATTTTGTTATGTGAATGTGTATAGACGTACGCTTAGGTGTGGGTGTGTGTGCGTGTGTACAAAATGCGCGAGTCTGGAATCAACCCACTATCCTTCAAGTGAGAGGAGGATCGATAGTTTGGATCTACTTAATATAATTGTTTCATTTAATGTTTAATTTATATTGTACCGTTTGCATATGTTAAAACTTATTTTCAGTTTTATTCCTTCTGCTTAATTTTTCTACTGTTTCTAACGCTTTCCTTGGAGACGGAAGTATTGAACTCTGTTAAAATATGCATGAGTCTATAGATATATCCTGGAAAGGCATTAAAGTCCTCTAAAACTAAATAGTCAGTTTTATTAAAACGCTCATGTGCACATGAATCTGAATAACCAGCTTGATTCAAACATAAAATATTGGAAAAATATAAACATTTACAGTTCAATTAAATACCTTTTAAGGATTGCAATATGCCATGTTTATTGGAATTACAACAACTGTTATATACTTAAAACGTTTGAATGATTACACTGTATCTAAGTAACTCTAGACTGTGAAATGTCTTTCAATCTTATTGAGTGTTACATTCCATAAAAACTACAAACTATAAAAAATCGGCAGTAGTATTATAATCTGATGATATGCACTATTTATAAAAATTAAAATTGTTTACCAATAAATTGGTGCTGTTATTCGTTTCACTTTTCCAATATAATCAGCAGCATGTTTTGAAGTGCTATTGAACCTTCTTTTGTTTCGCAGGAGTTCATGCAAAAAAGAGCAATATAAGCCTACCATAAAGTTGACCTGTCTTTCTAAACACTTACTGTTGTTTTCAGCTCCCGTGTCCCTGCATGCTACAACTTAAAGTGTTTTGAAACTATTTCTGTCGAATATATCTAATATGTAGAGCTCGGTCCGAGGTCACGAATTTGCCGGAGTGAGGTTCAGCAGATACATGCAGAGTAGGTATAACTATGAGGTGATGGAGTAGGCATGGTGGCTACAACATTGCTCACTGCTTGGCCTCCTTCAGTTTCTGCTAGTAGATAAATACTGAATACTGAAAGAGAGCGAAAAATATCGAAAAATAGAATGGGTAGACGTTCAAAACTAAGCAAACTTAATGATGATTCAAGTATATTTTGAGTGACAGAAGAAGAGCCTTTTCTTTCGATTGAGTAAAGATGTATCTTGTAATTCACTGCAGTGAATTCTGATTGAGGTTGATTGATTTAAGACCATTGTCTTTTCAAGATCCGCACATTATTATCCTGATTTTCTTTTGTATCAAGTAATATACCTACTTTTATTTGAAAAAGTACAAGGTGTTTTTATTTATTCATCATATTATGAAATAATTATTTTATTGTGTTACTTTATGCATTAGACCGATGCATATAAGGTCAACTCATGTAATGAGCTACTTTAAGACCATTGTCTTTTCAAGATCCGCACATTATTATCCTGATTTTCTTTTGTATCAAGTAATATACCTACTTTTATTTGAAAAAGTACAAGGTGTTTTTATTTATTCATCATATTATGAAATAATTATTTTATTGTGTTACTTTATGCATTAGACCGATGCATATAAGGTCAACTCATGTAATGAGCTACTTTAGGAACAGATTATACCTCAACATGTGCATGTTTACGCTACAAAACCCTTCCCACTACCAGTGGCTTCATACCAGTGACCACTCTGTATGTTCGTAACTGTGTGCTTTGGAAACCAAAACTGAGCTCTAGTTTATATGTATAAATGAGAGGTTTGTGCGCAGCACCAAATACACGTTGACTCGACAGCGAACAAAGGTGAACAGACAGGTAAACAAATAAGGACGAACGAAATGCAACTAGGAACGTACATGCTACATTTGCCTACCGTGAACTGTAACAACACGAGCGAGCGCATGCGTGTAGTGACTATTTATCGGAAACAATAACGGAAACTAAGCGAACAAATCCTCCTCATCTTTAGTTATAAGTAACCGGATCTTTGGTCAAAATCCTTGAATTGGATTGGTTTTATCAACTCTCTGACTACCTTTTTACTTTCTTTTCTTCGTACATAGTACAGGAAGAAAAGATATTGTAATCCACCTAAAAATTCTATATTCACGGTCTTCATGTTATTATCCGTACTACATTGGTAGTTTGTTTAAGAAATTTGAATATATATATTTATTTTTTTATATTTCTTTTTGCTGATTTTAAAGTTAAAAGACGGATATTTTATTGGAAATTCATCATTTTGGTGTCCCCTGTACCACCCAAAATTAGAAAAAGGTCCGTCTGTGAAGGAGAAGCCAGGTGTCCGTTTATCTGTGAACACGATAACTCAAGTTCGAAAAGTCGGTAAGGTACCAAACTTGGTATCTCAGTTTAGTTCTTCCAGAGATGCAACACGAAGATTTTGAGGAAAATTTCCCCCTCCCCAGCTACTTACATGCAAAAAAATCGAAAATTATGATTTTCTGAAAAACGAGTCTGATAATTTTGATTAAAATACCGTATATTAAACATATTTATTTATATGCATGACAAAAAAATGTGCCTTGAATTTTCTGGGAAATACCTCTTCATTTTGGATGATCTTTTATGACTGGTAAACCGTAAAAGATAAACAAGAACTTACTACCCAAAAATGTAAATCTGGTTAAAGTATACAGTTATGTTATATATATTTCGAGAAAATGGTCGTTTTCGATATATTCCTTTTTATTGTTTACAGCTTTAAAATACTTAAACTTTTCTCTTACGGGAATTTATCCTGGCCATACAAATAAACGAATTTCAATTACAGAGCAACATCTTTCAAAAGATTTGGTTATCGCTTTAGCCTAGTGTATTCCCTTATTTCCCTTCTGCTTAAAAGGAAGCAAGTTATAAGCAGAATTCTACTAATGTTTAGAAAGAAGTAGAAGAATTAGCTTTTAACAATAATTTGTTACAAAGATGTAGAGAAAATAATGTGAATGTCACATCAGATTTCTCATTCTTCTTAAGTTCTCTAGTTCACATCTTTATACTTTTCAAAATGCTTTGGTGTCTTAATAAATGTTCTACGCATTTCATTATTCGGTTCCATTTTCACTTTCTCTAGTACGTATGTACAAAAAACAGAGTGGATAGAGATGCATTGTATTGTAACCAAAGATTCAATATCAAGAACAGAGCTTTACCGGAAATACATGTTTTGAGATTCACTGGATCCAGAAAAAGCACTTTTAGGAATATGTCAATGTGTGTGTGTCTGTCTGCATCTGTGGGCAGCATAGTTCAAAAACGGTTAAATATAAACTTTATTTCAGTTCAGAATCATCAGGATGCGACACAAAGATATTCCCGAAAATCCCTTCACCTCTAGCTACCCTTTACATGGAAACTTTTCAAACATTTTGATTTTCTTTATAATACCATGTGTTTAGTTTATTTTCGTGACAAGCGACATGTATATCTTGAGTTTTGTGAGAAAGCCTCTGTAAACCTCTTCATTCTTGATGACTTTTGTATAGCTGGTAAACCGTAAGAGATAAAGAAAACCGTACTGTACAAAAAACGTAAAACATACCATTTATGTCAAAGACATTTTTGTAGAGTTTTAGAGATATTCCGAGTTATTAGTTTTAGTTTTAAACTTTTGTCAAACTCATAGCTTGAAAAAAGAACCAAATTGCAGTTGTTTCACATAGTGACCGGCTTTAAAAGGTTTAATTATCACCTTAGCTAGTGATTCCCTTATTTTCTTTCTACTTACAAGGAAGCAAGTTATAAGACCATTTCTGCTAATGATTATTTCGATTAGTGTGGTGTGGACAAAAGAATAATAATTAGTAAGGAAACTTTGTTTGTGGAACAGCTAGGGAAAGTAATGTGAATGGAATACATCAGATGTTCTTTTTTTATTTGTTATTGCGCTCTCGTAAATTTTTTCATTGTGTTATTTTAGCAGTGTAGCTAATTTTTAACATTTTCCAGTAATCCCATTTTTAAACGCTTCTATTCTTCTTTCTGATTTTAGTACTGACTAAACGCCACAACCATATAGAATATGCTCCATACAACTGTTTTCAACAAATTCTTTATTTTCTAAGGTAATATAATTGGATGTAAATAATTTATTACCTTTTCTAGCCCGTATGTACTATGTAAGTACATAGTGAATAGAGAGGTACATTGTATTCCACCTGAAATCCGAGATTGCATAAAAAATAAAAGTTTTGAGACCCCGTGAATACAAAAAGAAAGTATCTTTAGAAACATGTCCATGTGTGTGTGTGGGGGCGGGGGGGTCAGCAGAGCTCAGAGTCGATTAAATACCAAACTTGATATTTAAGTTCAATATTAAGCTTCACGAATGTGTGTTACATGGCACATTTTTCGAAAATGTTGTTTTTCTCAAAAATAGCTCTAACGATTTAATGAAAATGAGATATTTTCATGAGACAAATAAAACGTATATTTTGGATTTTCTTTGAATAGTCTCTGAAGACCTCTTCATTCCGAATGACTATTGTATAATTTTGTATAACTAGTAAACCGTAAAAATAGACAAAAACTTACCACACAAAATATGTAGATATCATAAACATTTTTATAGAGTAACCGTTTTCGAGATATTCCGAGTTATTGGTTCCATTTTAAGTTACTAAATTTTTCTCAAACGGAGAATTTTCTGTTCGTTTCTCTTTTGTTTATTCCTAGTAAACAAATAGAGCCGAATTTCAATGCATCACAAAACGATAGCTTTTAAAAATTAGATTATCGCTTTAGCCTAGTATATTCCCTTATTTCTCTTCTACTTACAAAGAAGCAAGCAATACGACCAATTATGCTAATGTTTATCTTTACATTTTTCAACACCTGGAAGAAGTTTGGACTGAAGAAGGGAAAAATAAAAGAAATTGCCATATCTGCAATAACAGGTTCAATGTCTCTTCTTCGAAATCATTTATATAATAACCATTTTTAGTATTTCCACGGTCTATATCTCTTTGATATAAATTATTTATTGTGTGTTAATTTGATATTACCTATATTTAATAATCCTTTTGCTGCCTTTAGATTCCTTTTTGATTGCTCTACAATGAAAACTATGGATATTTCATTATCTTTATAGAAGAGTTTTAAGTTTTTTTTTCGTTAATTTATAATTTGTCTGCTTTACTTTGTCCTAGTTGTCAGCCCATAAATATAGGAAGTTGTTATTCTTTCAATAAATAATAGATAAAGAATAATCTTTTGTAAGAAAAATTTGTGGAACAGGTAGAGAAAGTCATGTGAATGGAAAACATCAACTTATTATTTCTTACTAAAAGCAAGTTTTACTTTAAATATCTAGTAATAATTTTATTAGTACTTCTTTATTCAGTGTCATTTTGCTACCTAAGTTTCTCAAAATGAGCTATCATAGGAGTAGTTTATGTAATAGATATGTAAATAAATTATGCGAATTGGAGAAGGGCATGTACGAGTATCCACGAAAAAATAGTATGAATGCCAATTCTCTGATTTGAGTTTATCTCAGAATAACTCTGAGGCTCTGATTTATTGATAATATCTTGATTTAGAGAATAAGACAAAGAATTATTGCAAATTACTTCCGCTGTACTGAAAAAAACCTGTTCTCGCTCAAAAAGACGCCGGTTAAATAAACGGCAATTCCTGTAAAGGAGATTCAGATTAAGTGGCTTTGCTTGAGTGTGCTTAAAAGACAAGATACAAAGGAATGGACCGACAAAAGCAGAGGTCTTTGATAAAGCCGCTCGTGATACGGAAAGGCTCCCGTCGATGGCAGATTCCTCAGTAATACGCAGATTATAGGTTTAATGCTTCCTTTTTTCCCGAAGATATAAACAAATGCCAGTTATACATGTTCACTTTTCATGTAAAATTATATTTTCTGTGTAAGTTTTATTGTACTCTTACCTAAAATTGCCTATTATACATGATTCATGTTTTTAATCCTAAAAATGCTTAAGTGTAATAACAGAAGCTATGAAAATTAATGCTGCATTCCATAATTTGAAAAATGTATGCAAAATACGGGATTGTGAAGATGTAGATCTACCAACACAAATAAGTATGTCAAATGTAGCTAAATTTAAATACATTTCCTTCATTTCAGAGTTTGTTGAACATTCTTCAACAAATTAAGCAACGTTACTGGTGCTCAAGCATTTAACTAACATATCAAAACTCCACACAAAAGACTGAAAAGAAAACTACCACAACATTTCTTAACTAGTGACACAGATGACTCCTGTTAATAATTACTCATAAATTTCATAATCATTTTTTGTAATTTATTATCGTTATTCCTTTTACTTTCATTCAATTATAACATTATTTGTAAAGTTATATTATAGTTTCTGTACTAATAACTATTTTTGTTTATGTTAGAGGAGTCAAAATGGTCAAACTCAAATGTTAATGTATTTAATGTTATTGTTATCTTTTTGTATCTATGGCCTGTATAGCATAAATGCTGATCTTCCAACAATAAAATTTAAAAAAAAATACTTTGTTGAAAGGCCTTTTTAGTGTAAAAATGGTTCTGTCTGATAAAAGATACAATTTAACATTGGAGAATTTGTAAAAGAAATCTGATGTGTTCCATTCACATAACTGTCTATTCCATATACAAACTAATTTTACAAAACATTATCATTTTATCTACATCAATCGATAATCCAGATAACCTTTAGCAGATTATTGGTCTTATTGTTTGCTTCCTTATAAGTAAAAGGGAAATTAGGGAACACATTAGGCTAAAGCGATAGTCAAATATTTTAAATGTAGGTGCTATATGAAACAATTGAGGTTCGGTTTGCTTTCCATGGTCCCGTTTGAGAAAAGTTAGGTAGTTTAAAATTGAAACCAATAACAAGGGGTATCTCGAAAACGGCCAACTCTACAAGAAAACGCACAGGACATACATTTTGTGTTTTAAGGAGCTCTAATTTTTTTTTCTGTGGTAGCTTTTAACACAAAAACTTACTACACACAAAATGTAGAACTTCTTAAAGCACATAAATTATGCCATTTACATTTTTTCTAGAATTGACCATTTTCAAGATATTCCTAATTATTGGTTTCAGTTGGAAACTTGTACTTTTCACAAACGGAAAGCCATCTTTTGTTTCATCCCTCTTTTGTTTTACTTGAATTGTTCATATAACGACGAGCTTTAAAGGATATGACTATCGCATTACTCCAGTGTATCCCCTTATTTTCCTTCTGCTTAGAAGGAAGCAATTAATAAGAAAATTACTGCTAATGCGTGTTTCGATTAGCATGATATAGATAAATAAATGATCTTTTGTAAGAATAGTTTGTTTGCAGAACGTGAATGGAACACATCATATGTTTTTTCTGGCAATTCATTGTCCACTTATTTCCTCATCCGATTGTTGTTTTATGTGGAGAAAAGAAGGAGAAAAAAAGGCAATGAATGTACATTTCATAAGTGTGTATTTTAATAAAATACCAATAAAGAAATATTGGTTGCATTAGTTACTAGTACATAGCGGATAGACAAGGTATTGTTTTCCACCAGAAAAATCGATGCCGAGATTTCACCGGAAATATATGTTCTGTGGTCACCTGAGTCCGAAAAAGGCAATTTTAGAAAAAAAAAAGTCCATGTGTGTATGTGTGTCAGTGGATAGCACAGCTCAAAAACAAAAAGACCGTTAAATACCAAACTTGGTATTTATGTTTGATATTCTCCAGGGATACTGCATATTCAAGAAAATCCTCCAACAAAAACTACCCTTTTCATGGACAAATTTTCGAGGATTTTGAATTTCTAAAAATGGCTCTAACGATTTTGATTAAAATCCCGTATATTAAATCTATTTAAATACCAAATAAAATGTATATCTTGAATTTTATGAGAATAGTCTCTGAAGAATTCTATTCTGGATGAATTTTGCCAAATTTTGCTTAACTGCTACCCACAAGGAATAGAAAAAAACATACTGCAGTAAAATGTAGATCTCGTCAAAACACAATTTATGTTTTTTGGGTTTTGTTGTTGAGGTAGCCGTTTCCGAGATATTCCTTTTTATTGGTTTCAATTGTAAAGTATTTATACTTTTCTCAGACAGGAACTGTTCGTTTTTGTTTTGTTCTACTCTGGCCAAGGAAAGAAGTGATTTGCAATACAGTCGCATAAGGATAGTTTTTATAACATTTGACTATCACTTTATCTTAGCGCATTCCTTTAGTTCCCTTCTACTTATAAGCAACTAAATAAATAGAACATTCTGCTAATGTTTGTCTCCACTAGCATTGTGTAGAAAGAAGAATAATCTTTTATAATAAGTTTCTTTGTAGAGCAGCTAGAGAAAGTCATGTGAGTGTAACACATCAGATTTTTATCTCTTTCGATTTTTGTTTAATTGCTACATTTGTATAGCCTCCTTTAATGTCTATTGTCATATTGGGGGGCTTTGGCTAGTGAAACAACTCATATATTCACTTTAGAGTTTTTCCATTAGTTTAATCATTTTGTATCAATTTACACGCACACACACACGCACACACGCTCACTGCAGTACCTCCAGACTCTGTGGGGATAAGGAATATCTGGTTAAACAAAAATTCCCCACTTCAGCCGGGAATCGAACCCGGAACCTTCAAATGATAAAGTCACCTCGTTGACCACTCGACCAAGAGCAGTCTAATTGTGACTGTAATTTCATTTACAGTGCTCTGGGAGGTAAACACCACACTATTAAGAGATAACTAGAATTTTCTGGATACCGCGCGCTGTATGCAGTCCAGATTGTGTGTACTCTGATGTTATTTGTTAAATGTTATTGTAGATATTAGGCTTAAATAAATATAAAGAAACTAAAATGGAATTTTAAGGACCTATTTTTAAAGTTTTTTAAAATCTTCTTGTAGGTGTCTAAATGTTCAATTTAAATAGAATAAAACTCTGAGACAAATAAACATATATCATTACCGTTAGAAATAATTACATCTTGTCTGGGTGTCTAAAATTATGGCGTATCCATGCTACTTAATACAAATGATCGGTGGGAAATATTCGGAAATTTTATTTCATTTTTTGATAGAAAGTATTTAATATAATAAAAACAGTAATAGATAATAATTATAGTACCACCTGAATAAGAAAATCTGGTTTTAACCGGAAAATTAACCAAAAATATAAGATACACAATATAAAATATGTGTATGAATTTACATTTCAGTATTACATGCTCTACTCATTCTTCAAAAATTTTATTTCAAAACCCTATTCTTCTGCCTATTTAATTGTTATACAGATAAACAGTTGTAGTAGCATATTTTAAGTACAATGGAAATAGAGAAATACATAGGCTTAAATATGATCAACTCTTATAAAAGCTGCTCGCTATGAGATGGCTTTGAAATGACCCCCCTCCAAAAAGTAACGAATTTACACTTGAAAATAGCATAATCATTTGAAAACTCGAAAATATAAAAAGTAATATCTTGTAATTAGTTAACTAAACAAATCAAAATATTTTGACATAACTTGTGTACGCTATAAAGAAATATGTATTTTGTGTACTAAGATGTTGTTACTCTTTATCAGTTATGGACAAAAACATTCAGAAAGTACAGGACTTCAGAGAAAATTCCAGAACATTCAAGATGTTATTTTCATTGGTCTTGAAATTATGTTATAAACACATTTTATTTAAAGCATAATCATTAGACTTATTTTTTGAAAAAAAAATTAAACATGTTGAAATATTTTCCATGTAAAGGTTAGTTTGGGATACGGGCTCTTTGCTTAAATTCTTCATGTCACATCCTTGAGAGCTACTGAGCTCAACTACTATGTTTGATGTTGAACCGACTTTTCGTTTCTGAGTTATGCTGTTCACAGAAACAGACACTCATAGACACGCAAGTAATAATGCTATTAAAATTAATAATATTAAATAATAACGAAGCAAGTGTATATGATGGATGATACATGCAATATACATCATATTAGTTTTAATGTATGAAAGGTAAGTTGGTGACACAAACCACACTAATACAAACGCATTACAATACCCATTCAGACATTTTTGCTTTGAAATTTATCTTTGGAAAAATGTATTTAATTGTCTTTTATATAAAAATACGGCACAGCTACAAATCTGGATCATTTTTTACTCTCGACTACGTGTATTAAGTACCTAGAGAAAGTATTTTATTCCACCCAATTTTATTCACTAGATATTCCTACTAGTAATACACGAAATCAGCCCCTCTTAAATCCCTAAAAAGCATTTTTTGAAAAGCGTACGCTCGTGTGTGTATTTGTGTATATGTGTCCATATGTCTATGAACAGCAGAACTGAAAAACAAAAAGTCGTTTAAGTACCTAACTTGGTGTTTAAGTTTTTTACTTTCCAAAAATGCGACACGATGTTTTATAGAAAAAATTCCTCACACACCCTTTACATGGAAAAAATTGTAGAAACCTTCGATTTTCTATCCAAATTTTATTAAAATACCATGTGTACAAATCATATGGAGCTCGTTCGAAATACAACTTATGTGAAATTTGTTGTGGAGTTGTCATTACCGTGATATTCAATTGGTTTCAATTCTAAACTGTTTATACTTTACCCAAATGTGATGTGTTTATTCATTTTTATTGCTCTTTGTCAAGCAAAGAAAGTGTAATTTCTATACTGAACAGGTCTTAAAGGACTCGACTATCGCCTTAACGATATTGTGTATTTGACATCAAATGTAATAGCTCTTCTTACCCACCTTAAAGTGGCAGACTAATTAAAAATAGTTATATTCTGCGGGGTCTGGGTAGAAGAATGCGAGTCCAAAAATCTGATATGTTCCATTCATACGACTTTCTCTATCTATTCTGCAAGCAAATAAACTATTCTTACAAAAAGTATTCATTTAACTTAGAGCAGATCAGCAGATCCTTATAACTGGAAGGGGAATTAAGAGAATACACTAGGATAAACCAAGTCAATCTTTTAAAAGCTCTCGCTATGCGATTGTCATGGCCAGGAGGGAAACAAAAGATGCAGTTTTCCCGTTTGAGAAGAGTTTAAGTATTTTAAATCTGAAACCAATAACAGCTCTAGCTCTAGCTCTACAAGAAACTGCATATCAAATGATGTGTGTGTTTTAATGAGACATATTTTTGTGTAGTAAGTTTTTATCAGCCTCTTAAGGTTTACCAACTGCATAAAAGTCATTCAGAATGAAGAGGACTTCATGGTATATTCCCAAGAAATTCAGAATATGCATTTTATTTGCCATGTAGACACCGTTAATATATGGCATGTTAATCAAAATTGTTAGCCATTTTTAGAACAATTTCGAAAAAGTACTACGTAAATAGTAATTTAAAATGGAGAATTTTCTGAAAATCTTCGTGTCACATCCTTGTATTATAACAAACTAAATACCAAGTTTGGTTTTTAACAGACTTTTCATTTTTGAGCTATCCTGGACAAAGACAAACACAACCAACCACAGACACACACGGATCTTTTTCTAATTTTTTTATTCAGTGGGGTCTCAAAACATGATTTCCGATGAATATCGGTATTATATTTTTGGTTGTAGTATAAGTGCATTATACATACGTGCTACAGAAGGTAAAAATACAATTTTACACATGTATTTTGTACTGACAATCAAGCCAAGAAGAGTCCAATTTTGGTTGCGGCTAGCTTTAAAATATCACATTGATAGTTAACCCAAACATTAGTGCCAATAAAGTTACCGAAATGTGAAATAGATATTTATGAGAATTGTCTGCAATTGCTTACTGAAAAGTTATATTTTGGGACTCATATCTTTTTTCTCCCGACACCAGCGCCTTTCTCCCGGTATTAACCCTTTCCTGCCCAATGGTACCATGTGGCACCATTATCTGTATTTGTTGTTCGAGGTTGTTAAACGTTTTTCTAACAAATACAGAACATTATTCAGCTACAATGTTACCGAGGTCCGGCCAATGCTTAGGTGTGCCAAACGGTGTTTATTTTACCTGGGCCCGTCCCTTCCTTTATCACAGTAGCGAGGATTCCAGCCTATATTAACCTGTGACATTGTACTCTTGATCAATGATGTTTAATGTTTTAGAAGCTTAGACAACCGAGCTACCAATGAGAGATCAGGTAAGACCAACTTTTTAAGGCATATTTGCTATTGCGTTAGTTTTAAAAAGCAATTTCAATCGAAAATAAATCGAGATGGAAAGGGTTGAAATACTCGTAAGTTTAAAAGTGGCTTTAGTAATGAATCACATTATTACGACTGGGAATTTGCTAATAAATTCGAGAAAATATGGGTCCACAAAACAGTGCACGTGTAATACGAGGCATTGGAATGTAAATGATGAGGAAGATAATCAGGATGGTTGTAACCTCACCCTGCCCGAACTAGAGAAGGAAGACCACTCGGCTTTTACACAATTGGATTCGTATCTCGTGTAAGGTTCTTGTGGTGTTGTTAAAGCAATGGGATTATCTTCCCCACCTTGCTTGCTAACCCTTGAGCCAGGAAAACAATGGCCAGAGAATGGCAGAAAATCATCGCAATGAATCATAACATCGCCTGGGGAGACAGCAGGGGAAGATAAGAGATGGCACAGAGGACAGTTCCGTGCGGCCAGACAGTTCGCACTGACGAAGATGGATTACTGCACAATACTGTACCAAGATCAATTGAATTCCTATTCCCTGCTCCCACTGGGTGACCGACACACTCATTTAGGGGCCAAATGGAGAGAATCATTCACTACAGTTTAAGGGGGAGTAACCTGGCTACAACATACTTTCTGGCGCTGCTTCACTGGAAGTATTTTTTGTACCGCTACATTAACGGATTTGAGAGTATCGATGGTAATTATGGCGATGGTGATAATAATCATTATACATGCTTTTGTCATATAAATATCTAATATACATGCTATTTTAATCAAATCGATTAGTTTTTTTTTTTTGAGAAAATAGAACAGTATCGAAAACTTTACATTACAAATGCTTTTACTAAAATATTATTTGTAAGGCATCTTCGAAAGGTACTGAACTTAAATACCAAGTATTTATTCAGTGAACGACTGTTAACAAACAAAAATAACTAAAAACAATATACATGATCGTTTTAAAAGTGTTTTTTTTTTATTCAGGATGTCACAAAACACGTATTTTCTCTGAAAACTCGACATCCAATTTTGGGCAAAATACAATAAGTACTTGCTATAGATAGGTGGCAAAAATAAAAACAATAATTACAACACTAACTCATCAGTGATTAATTTTATCTGTATATGTCTGCGCTGTGTATATGTGCTTGAACAAATTGTCCCATTATCTGTAACATTTTTTAAACTTTCATGAAATTTTCAATTACGGAATTTACCGCTAATACAAAGATGTGTAATGATTCTTTTTTCAGAATGAGGAAAAGATTTACTCACTCACTCAATCACTCACTCACTCACTCACTCACTCACTCACTCATTCACTCACTCACAGTGACTCATTCACTCATTCATTCACTTACTCGCTCACTCACTCAATCACTCACTCACAGTGACTCATTCACTCACTCACTCACTCACTCAACCACTCACTCACAGTGACTCATTCACTCATTCATTCACTTACTCGCTCACTCACTCGCACTTTTCAATTGCTTGCGAAATTCATCGCTAACGCAATGGTTGTAATCATTTTTTTCAGAATAATGAAAGATTTACTCACCCACTTACTCACTCACTTATTCACTTATTTATTAAATCGTTAAAATTTGTTTTGCACTGCTTATAAATTGAGATGAAATTCTTACGTTCCGTGGTAGAGTGATTCTTATGGACAAAATAAGAGCTTAAATATATTCAGCATTGTAGATAGAATAAATATATTATAGATACACTGGTTTGAACATAAAAAAATAATGCATTTTAATTGTCTGCCATCACTGTTTTGTTACACTATATATGAAAAGGATTCAGAAACATAGGAAGACCAACAGGCAGATGGACCAAAGCAGTTCTCTTAATTGGAAACACGCCTTATGACGTAAGTCCATGAAGCAGAATAAGAAGCATCTGTATAAATTACAGCGGATTATGTGAATATACGGATAAGATTTTTCCTACTGTTGTATGCCATGTGACTGATAATGAAAATGAGACATTTTCTATCTAGATTGACTCTGACATTAAGCGAATGGCTTAAACTAAGAAACGGGGTATGAAACAGTTATTAACATCTGTCAAATTCGAAAACTCACTGTACGATTTAGAGCGTAGGATATTCGAACAGAGAGGGACACCTCGCTCACTGCGAAACCGTCATGGGTCGTTTAGATACGATTATACACACCCCTCGAGAGGCAAGGATGAGTAGAGGAGCCGGAGAAGATGCAATCCCTCAGCCTGATATACCTCAAAGTCGCACAGATATTCCTAAAATTTCCAAATAAAACAATTGTGAACTTTTCGAGACAATTCCAAGAGGGCGACGTAGTGACCCTAGCGGGCAAGGAAAATGCTTATTAACGCAATCAACTGAATCATCTAATATTGCGAGATGAGAACGCTGAAAAGTGTTGAGGTTGTGTGTTTGTCACTGTAGCATCGCCTGCAGAAGGCGCTGTTGAACGAAATCACGACTTGCAGACGCAAAATGCCGTTCTTTTTGCCAATAATAATTTTAAAAATATGCTTTATACTCTTCTCTACTGCATTCGGGAAGTCCCGGGTTCAATCTGCGACGAACGCCGTCTCTGTCACATTGGTTTTACTGGTTTCCCTGTATCGGCAGGTGAATTTTCGGATGCTTTGTCTGTTAACAAGGATTTTTAGTATTATTTCCTGTACCCACCACTTCCTTGTCTCTGTCAGGGTTGAAAAACCAGGCGCAGGTTGCGTCTGGACGGTATGCGCTTTGCAGAGGTTTCTTCCCTGGTTAGGTCTAGTCTGTGGCGCTCTCGGGCTGGTGCCCTTACTGGGACAACGGAAGTATTCACTCTTAACTCTGTTTATGTTTGCACCCGTCGTCCGAATCTGGTTGCCTTTCAGGTCTCTCCCTTCCTCTCTCCCTCCCAGGAGTCATGGTAGAAACACATTGCAGTTTGTTGCTGGAAATCACTAGTCGTTTTCTGGTTTTTTGCTTTTTCGCGATCATGCAAAGAGAACACGCAATTTCATAGAAACTTACTTTGAAAATATTTTCCTATCTTCTTATAATTACAATGAAAGGTGTAATAAACTTTTATCTGTATTAATGGGCACTGGGAGCGAAAGTTTTATTATTACCGGTAAAAAAAGTCGAAAATCGCTTATTTATAGCAAACATTTATTGCAACCTTTGAGCATCCATAAAGAATGAACATTAAGCTGTCTTTCCTAGTTCTACAGCTATTTAAAGATTGTTAAATACACCTATTTCCCAGTATATTATTTTATTAAGCAGGGTTTTTCCTCAAATTATATTTTCACACTTACAAAATGTTCCACACCCTCAGTTTTTCTTTTAGTTTCTTTTATAATACAACTGTTATTTTCTAGAATGTGCAGAAGTAGCTATTGTAACATTACAAGTGACAAAATTATCCTAACGCCAATAGAAATTTTTCAAAACATTATTTGAAAAAATTATTAATTTTAGAGATTAACATCCTAATTTTTTAAAAACTTATCATTATTAATTTAAGTTATTGAAATTTCGTCACATAAGTTTTATTGTATAAGTTCAACGTTCTAATTCAATAAACTCCAACAAATTATTTAAAGTTTTGAGGCGAGATGAACATTTTGACTCTGCAATAAATAAATAAATAAATAATAATAAAGTTTATGAAAAAATGTATATCTTAAAAAGTATTACTCTCTTTTGAATTAAATTCAGTGTGTATATTAATAAAACAGCAATTTAGTCCTGAAAATTTTTCAGAAAAATATTTTCCAAATAACATAAATTTGAAAATGTATTCCCAGTATCCCTAAGAAGTAGATTAGATTTTGTATGTGGACAAGAGCTCCGCGCTCTGGCTTCTCAACCCAGTTACCGTTTGCCGGTTGAGGAACTTTTCTTTAACCAGAATCATTCCCTATACCTCATGAGTCTGGGATCATAAATGTGAGCGTGAGGTGAATGTTAGAATAGTAATAATTAAAAAACAATTGAGGTGTTCCATTCACATGACTTTCTCTACATCTCTGCAAAAAATTGTATTAAAAAGCTTATGCTTCTATTCACTTCATGCTAATCATGAAAAAAATAGCAGAAATAGTCTTATTACTTGCTTCCTTGTAAGTGGAAGCAAATTAAGGGAGTACCATAGGTTAAAATGATAGTCAAAATCTGGTTGTTATGTAACTGAAGTTCCTTTGTTTGTAAGGACAGGAGTTGACAAATTCCTGTATGAGAAAAGTATACGTTTTTCAAAGCTGAAAGCAATATCTCAGAAACGATCAATCCCACGAAAAAAAGTATGTTACATAAATTATGTGTTTTAGCGCGGTCTACATTTTTTGTGTGGTAAGTTTGTGTCCATCTCTTACGGATTAGCAGTTATGCAACATTCCGTAAAATTCGTCCAGAATAAAGTAGCCTTCAGAGGCTATTCGCAGAAAATTTAAGATATACATTTCATTTGTCAGGTAAATATCTTTAGTATACGATATTTTAATCAAAATTCTTAGAGCCATTTTTGAGAATATCAAAATTTTCCAAAAAAAGTTCCATGTAAAGGGTAGTTCGGAGTGACAGGATTTTCTTGAAAATCTTCGTGTCGAGTCTTTGGAAGGTACCAAACTTAAACAACAAGTTTGGTATTTAACATCTTTTCGTTTTTGAGCTATGCTGCCCACACACACACAGACACACATGGACATTTTTCTAAAAATGTTTTTTTTTTTAATTTAGAGGGTCTCTGTATTTCCGGTGAAAACTCGATATCTAATTTTGGGTGCATTACAATACCTTCTCTATACACTATGTGCATAGTACGTGTAGAGAAAGTAAAAAAAGAGATGCGTTTCGTTCACATAACTTTCTACATCTCGGTAACAAAGTATTGTTTATTCTTCTATTTCATGGAGTTCGAGATAAACATTAGCACAATTACTTGTTTCCTTGTAAGTAGAAGGAAACACACTAGCTAAAACGGTACTGAAATATTTTAAAAGCTGTTTGCCATGTGGTTGAAATCCGTTTCTTGCTTTGCCAGGATTTGACAATTTCCCGTATGAGAAATGTTTAAGTATGAAAGCAATAACAAAGAATATCTGAAAAAATGGTGAACTCCATGAATAAAATGTATGTGGCTTAAGTACTATGTTTTAGCTAGTTCTATATTTCTCTTAGGTTTACCAGTTATGCAAAATTCTGCAAAATGCATTCAAAATAAAGAGGTCTTAATATGCCATTTTCAGAAAATAAACATTTTATTTGTCATGTAAATATTTTTAATATACGGAAATTTAATCAAAATCGTTACAGTCATTTTTTGAGAAAAATCAAAAGCCTGAATTTTTTTAATGTAAAGGGCAGTTTGGGGTGTCGCATGCTTGGAAGATATTAAACTTAAATGTCAAGTTTGGTATTATACTGACTTTTGTTTTTTGAGTTATCGTATTCAGACACACGGACTTGCACACATACACACGCATGCATCTTTTTGTAAAAACGTTTTTTTTTTAATACAGGGGATCCTAAAAAGTGTATTTCTGGTGAAATTTCGGTGTAGAAACATGGGTGGAGTGCAATATCTCCTCAACGTACTATGTAGAAAAAGTAAAACAAAGAAGTTGAGTAGATAACAATTTACAGATATTTTTGGTGGGGAACTTTGTTTCACTGTGATTCAGTTTTTACTTAAATCTACTTAATTTATTATTAACATACAAATCTCTTAATTCACTCAAATGAATAAAAATTTGCCTAAAAAGAAAAAAGAAAAATGTAGAAAAATAATTAATAAAATGCCTGCTTGGTTACACCAGAAATTTATTTATTAATTGGATTTAGTAAGGTTTTTCCTAAATTATTATTCTCTGTTGAAAATTATATAATGCAATTAATTCATTCTAATGATTAAAAAGTTGCATAAAAAGAAAAAGAAATATGTAGAAAAATAATTAACAAAATACCTGCTTGGTTAGAGCAGGAGTTTATTTATTAATTCGATGTAGTAAGGTTTTACCTATATGATTATTTTCCGCTGAAAACTCTATAATGCAACACTGTATTAACTTTATTACATTTTAAGCATGAAAAACGAACCTAGATCATGAATCGGTTTCTTATCATGCTCGAAATAAGCGTAGATATTATTTCTTTTACACAAGCATTTTTATAATT
Organism: Hymenopus coronatus; assembly: GCA_030762935.1. NCBI lineage: Eukaryota > Metazoa > Arthropoda > Insecta > Mantodea > Hymenopodidae > Hymenopus > Hymenopus coronatus. Next base: position 100,082,973 of record CM060894.1, on the reverse strand, counting down.
TTCGGAATGAAATGCGTACTTCATAATGTTATTTCAGCAATTAGAGTTATAGCTTAGGCATGTTCTCATCAGTATGAATGTGGAAGCAGAAATCTGACCAAACCCTTACCGTCGTCGTCGCCTTAGCATTCCTGGCCCTCGGTGAAGCAGAATTAATGTTCACATTGCCCTAATGAAACAAGAGACTCTCTCGATTTCCCCCTTCCCTTCTCTCGAACCGATCAATAGTTAATTAATGTGTTTTGTGGTTGATTGCATCCCCTTATCATTATACACTTTCCTTTCCCTACCAGAGTTGCTTTACCTCTCGCCCTTTCTTCCAACATTCATCTCCATACATAAGACATGAACAATAGCTGTTAGCGAGCTAATGAAAAATGCCTGGAATCTTGCCTGAAATTTGTGTTTGTCTTATACACTGAACCACGTTCTATAAGATAACGCCGGTATTACCACGCCACGTGACTTAGAAATAGAGGCACTGGTTTCTGGAGCGTTTGCAAGGTTTCGAGACTTCTTTGTTTCTTCTTCAGTTCGTAGTTTTCAATAGGGAAAGACAGCATACGGCATTTTTTATTCTAAATCAGGTATGTCCGAATTAAAGGAGAGCCGGTCTCTGGTAGCCGCAGTCGTTGGGAACCTCAAGCCTCTCGTATTGAAGGACACGCACTACCATTTCCAAAGAGTTGGAAACTGCAACTTTTCTCTTTGTGAAGTATCAGGTGTGAAATTAAACGCCGTCTACTCTTGAAGAGCTTTTATATTCCTGGACCGATTCTTTGCGTCAAAATATAATTAATATTAAGAAAGAACAATCCTTGTATTACCTGAATAATTTGCGTATCGCTTCTTAATATTAGGCTTTCAGGAGATTTGTGTACATAAACTAATACATCTAAAATATAGAGATTGAAGCAATTAAAATACCTAGCTCAATAAAAAGTGGTCTACATGCAGTTATATGGCAACATTTTCTAATTGTCCTTATAATTTATTTTAGATGGAAGATTTTATATGTTTTATTATTGAACTCTACGCAGCATTACACTATATCTTAATAACTGGCTCAAAAATGAAAAATGCATACTTCTGACATATTAATATACTCTCTCGGGTTTCTTATTACAATATTATACTGGGCAGTCTTTTATCATATATTCAATATGAGAAGTCCAGGTTAGTGGGCTGTCAATATCAACTCCTTGAAATGTAATATTAGACTTATAGAAATTAACTGAATCAGTCCCTAACTGTTTCAAAATAAAAAAAAAACCCTCAGTGACAGTTTTATCTTTATTTAAGAGCATACTGTTAGCTACAGCCATCCAGACGCTCTTATCAAGCTAGCTTCAATTTTTATTCAATTTATTTAGATCCTTGCCATTAGTAACAAAACTTGTATCCTCAGGCAACATTATAGTGTGAGTTGGAATATTTTTGGGTAAATCATTTACTGCAATTAAAAATAAAAGTCGGCCCAAGATTGAACCCTGCGGAACATAACTATCGATGTCACGATTTGGAGGGAACTCAACATTCACAAAAATCAGCTGTTTTCTATTTAATAAATAAGACTTCAAACGTTTCTAATATACCATAATAAGTAGCTTTATGCAGCAAAACATTATCATTTATAGTCAAAAGCTTTACTCAAATCACAAAAATTTTCTAGATCATATTCACAATTTTCAAAAGAATGATGATAGATATCCCTAAAAGTTTTCATATTTTCTACAGTACTTCCTGCTTCCAAAAAAAACACGCTGTTCATTAGTAAGCACTTCAAAATACGTTGACAACTATTTTTGATCAAAATAATATGTTCAAACATTTTTCCTATGACAGGAATAGGAGATATATTGACCTCATAATTAATTACTTGGTGCATATACACTTCCTTTCATGTGTTCAGGAATTACTTTCGTAAATTTCAAGAACTTAGAAAAAACTTCCTGTTGCAAACAAAAATAAAAACAATACGTGAAAGTAAAGAGTTACCTCAATAGTCCTTTTTAAAAATTATTTGACATGCCATATATATCTGTACTAGCGGAACTTTTAAAATTTGAGACTATGTTTCGTATTTGCTTGGTGGATACTTCTTTCCAATGAAAATTGGCATTTTAAGATATACAGTTGCTTAAAAGTTCAGAATAGGGTGTTTTTTTACTTTGAATGTGTTATTAGTTATAAAATATTCATTCAAGGTATCAGGTGAATTTGGAATTTTAGGTTTGTTATTATAGCCACTTTTAAATTTGTTTATCAAAAACTATGCAGTTTTATACCTACTACTTGTGTTACTGGAATTTTCTGTCAAACTAATATTTTCCATCATTTTGCTCTCTTCAATCTTTCGTCTATAAAATTTTCTGTGTAAATAATACTTTTCTTTAGCCACTTCAGAGCGTTTCCTTATACATATAATGAGTTCTAAGGCTGATTCTGAGCTGTATTAATTCATTTAAATGTTTAACCTTTCTTCCTGAGTAAACACTGCTGTTGATCACAGACCTCTTCTTGAAACATTTGTTAAAAACATCACACAACACATTAAAACACATTAAAAGTGATCTCGACTTTACAGTGCAAACAATTAAAATAAATATTCCAATCAATCTGACTAAAGATGTTGAAAAACGTGTCATAATTATAAGGAGAACAATTTATAGTTCATAAACTTTACGTTGTTTATGTTTGAGTCACTCTTAAAATAAAACCAAATGATCCCAGTAACACAAGTTTTGCAAGTCAACAGGTAATTAATGAAAAATATTCCTCATCAGATTATCAAGGAAGCTTTGACCCTTGTAGGTTTGTCATTATGCCAATTAAATAAACATATATTTTGTGTACTTAAACATTTGCAAGGTATGCCTTTTTATTTGTTTGTATTTTGTAAATATGTATGCTTTTCTTAATAGGAGGTCGTTATTCATTTTTTCTTGTGGCTACGTAAACAGCACGCTTTTTAAAAATCGGATATGTTTGTAACTACCGTATCATACAATATGGTTATTTGAATTGTAGGTTCATCTACATTAAATAAAAGCAGTTATAACAATAAATTTTGTAAAATACTTTGCAATGAATTTCATAAGAAAGGAGCCTTTTCTAGTACACAGTGATCAACTCAGTATGACGTATTACAGTCGTGTGCCGCAACACCTTTTAGGGGTTTCGTTGGAAAGAGTTGTTGAGGGAATTGAAGGGTAGACGTCTTTTACAACCACGTGAGTAAGAAATACTCCGCTCCTTCCCTAATAATATTTTGAATTTATACTTGTTCCACATGCCCAGCAATTTTGAGTTCCTTGCTAGGAGCCGGGGACATAATAAACCTCGTTTTATGACATCACAGAGAATTCCTTTGGTTCACACTTCAAAAAATTGTTTGTAATTTAAAAGTATTAGGAAAAGTTTCACCTTGTTCAAGTCATAGGTAGTGACTTATCATTCATCTAAAATTTTAAAACTTACAACAGAGTTCTGTAAAATAATTAGTAGCAATACACATTGATTTATGTGCTATTGGCAGGACCCTTAACATTGTATCAAAAGCTTTGAAGTGTTACAAAGTTATTGATAACTTCTGTACTGTGCATAGCAGCTTCCCTCTTTTTGGCAATAATGTAGGAGTAGCGCATTGTCCGACAACTGTATGTTCTACAATGACGACGCGTCACGAATTTTATTTGCTTTCTTCTTTTTACTTTCTCTACCACGCGCTAGTAGGCGGAGAAGGTATTGCATTCCACCCAAAATTATACATCAACATTTCACAAAAATACTTGTTTGAGGCCCTTGAATCCACTAAAACATGTTTAAAATGTTGGTGTCCTTATGTATTTTTCAGTGAACAGCATAGCTTAAATACGAAAAATCCAATATTTAAGTTCAGTATCCTTGATAGGTGCAAGCATCCATCTTCGAAAGATTTTTAGGACATCCATCCAATCCAATCTATTCTTACGCTCAGTATTTTCGAAGCAATTGATTTTCGCAAAAATCTTTAAAACGAGTTTGATTAAAATACTACATATTTTAGATGTTCTCATGCAATATCAAATGTGTATTTTGAAATTTCTAGAAATTGCCTATGAATGAAGTTTATATAATCTTTTAAAACTGGTAAACTTTAAGAGATAAACGAAAAGGTATTGCAATAAAAATCTAGATCTCTTTAAAACCATTTATTTCAAACAAATTATTTTGTGGCATAAGCCATTTCCAATATACCTGTTATTAATGGTTTGAATTGCTAAGCACCTTCAACCTGATAGGCTGTGCCCGGGATCAATAGAGTAACCAGAGATTCGTCTTCTAAGGATAAGGGGGGAGGCGGGATCGTCTCCGAATAACTCATCCTAGCCGAGATTCGAACTCGGTACCTCTTGACTGTGACGCAGACACGCTATCACTACACAACAGAGGCGAGCCTTTAATACTTTGTCATTCTTTAAAAGTGCCTTCTTTACCTTTGTATCTACAAAGAAATGTATGTAGCCATTTTTACGTTCTCTGCCACGTATATAGACGGTAGAAAAGGTATTGCATGCTACCAAAAATTTCCGTGATTTCAGTGAAAATACAAACTTTGTGGACTTCTGAATCTTTTTAGAAAGGATCCCTGTGTGTGCGTGCGTGTGTGTCTGGGAACAGCAGTCTCAAGAACAAAAGTCGCATGAATACCAAATTTGATATTTAATATTTTTACATGGATTTTCAAAAAGATCCCTTTTTCAGCTACCATTCCCACAATAAATTTTTGAATTTATCAGAAACAACTGTAATTTTTAATTAAAATGCCTTATATTAAATATATTTGTACAGAAGAATAAATGGTATGTGTTTAATTTTTTAAATAGCCATGAAGTACTTAATAAATGAAACCAATCTAAATCAACCAATACTACAGATACAATTCTTATAATTAAACCTTAGATCTGTTTAACACGCACAACTTATTTAAAATTATTTTTGTGCCATAAGTTACTTCCGCGATACCTCTTATTAATTGTTTGCATCGTTCAATACAATTCGTCATTCTGTTAAAGAGCTCTCGTTTTTCACATGTTTGTTGCTACTGTATGGAAGTAGTATAGCATTTAAGGCATTTTCCCTTTGTATTTAAGAGCAAATTTGTAATCCAGATTTCTGTGAAGGTTACGAAATGAAAAGATAAGCTTTAGTAAGAATAGGTTGTATAGGCATCAAAACCATAAAAAAGCAGAGACAGTCATATGAATGTAACACATCAGAAGTTTTTTAATAGTTCCGTTTATACGCCACCTTATCTCTGATGGTCATATTGGCGACCCTTAAGTTTGGAATCATATTGTCATACTCCCAGATATGAGGAGCATAGGGAATAATTCTGGCTAGAGAAACAGTCCTAACCCAGATGGAAATCGAACCCAGAACTCATCCCACAGCAGGAAGTGTTCTCCTACTTAGCTATTTTGTCTAAGGTTTTTCTCGATTAAAAGGAACTAGTTAGAAAAAGAAAACCTTCATAAGAATATTTTGTGTACCTAATAATAAACGATAGAACGTGTACAAAACCATGTAAATGCAAAATAGATTTAACTTTCAATAGCACATATGCACTCGCACAACGTACACATTAGATAGAGAAGATATTGTATTCCAAATAAAAATTCGATTTCACCCCAGATGATTTGAGATTCTCTAAATAAAAAAAAAATATTGTGTGTGGTGTGTGTAGGTGTATGTGCCGGTGGACAGCATTACTCCAAAACGAAAATTATGTTAACTTGGTATTTAAGTTTAGTATCTCTCAAGGATGCGTCGCGAAGATTTTCAAGAAATGTTCCCCACCCTAAACTACCCTTTACACGGAGAAAGTTTTGAAATTTTTATTTTCTCAATGTGGTTCTAACAACTTTTATTAAAATATCGTATATTAAACCATTTATATGACAAATCAAATGTTTATCTTGAATGCCCTGGAAATAGTCTCTGAAGTCCTCTTCATTCTGAAAGACTTTTGCATAATCGGTAAACCGTAAGAGATAGAAAATCTTACTACACAAAAATGCCAAACACATAATTTATGTCATTTACATTTTTGTTGTGGAGTTCCGTTTCCGAAATATACCTAGTTATTGGTTTTGAAATACTTATACTTTTCTCAAGTAGAAAATCGTTCGTGGTTCCTTTGTTTCACTGCTGGCAAGACAGCAAACTTCAATGGCAATCGCATAGCGACAGTTTTTAGAACATCTGACTATTACTTCAGCATAGTGTAGTCTCTTAGTTCCCTTCTAAAACGAACTAAGTAATAAGAGCAATCTGCTAATGCTTGTCTCAATTAGCATGGAGTAGAAAGAAGAATAAACCTTCGTTACAAGTTTGTAGAACAGATACAGATAGTACGTGAATAAAAAACATAATATTTTTTCTTTTCACAATTCGAATTATAACCCAGGTGCTGCTTTAACTCAGTTTAAGTCCTTTGTAGTGTTTATATGTTATTCAAATTAAGAGCCTTTATGATTTAAGTTAACGGTGAGCAATATACTATTAGTGTTCTTACCATTCGGGTAAGACAATCTTGTCTGTTCCGAAACCAAGCAATTCACAACCGATCCTACCATCTCCTTCTAGGACGTCCAACGTTTCTTCTCCATTGGGATTTACATTCATAAAGCTCTTTAGGAATGCAAATGCTCAGGCCATTTATTTTTATATTTCTCTATCTATTGTCACAAAATACCTAATTGCTCTCGATTTTCGTGGTTCATTTTGTGACCCTGCATTCAGTTACTTGCCATTGATGTTTTCAATACATATCTGCTGCCTAAATTCTAATTGTCAAATTCCATAATTCTGAATCACAAAGCAACACAGGCATAGCTAAGATTTTATAACATTTCAGGATCATCTCTTTCCATCCTTTTTTAATGGTCTTATATTTGATTTATTTTCTAAATCGTTAAATCAGATTTAAAGATTTCACGGTGATGATTACTGATGAGAGTTGCTTGGGCTACAAGCTGTGTGAGATTAATAAAGTTCTCCTTCAGAAATATAATAATAATAATAATAATAATAATAATAACTATAATATTTTGTTTGTTAACAAGCTTGTCAATTGTGAGAATCATATCAGCGCCACCGGTGTGCCAAGATTCCGTCCTGCAGAATTTTCTTTAACATGGCAATAAATCTACTGAAGCTTGTCACTTTTAATCACATTTAAAAACCGTTGGTCTGGGCCGGGTTTGAACCCGCGGACTTGAATTCTGCTTCAGGAAGAAGGCCATAGAGCACCACAGCCGTAGGTTTGGAGAACTTCATTAACATCACACGGCTGGCAATCCGAGAAGCTTCTCATCCATTTCTTAATTTTGGTGTTTGACATCGCAAATATCTGAAACTGGAAACTGCTCAGTTTTTTTACTGTGAGTAAGAGGTTATTTTTGTAAATTTATTAATTTTAAATTAATTAATGTTTAATTTTAAGTTCACTTAAGGAGTTTAATTTAAATATTCCTTTATTCCTTTTGGCATTTTTCCTTCGCTAACCATCACTGTAGTTTTTCTGTAGATATTTTTAAATGTTAACGTTTTGCGATTTAAACTTAATTTAAAAATTAATTTCTGTGTTGAAAATATAATTTAATCACCTGCAAACAATACGGTATTCAAATTACATTTATTTAAAACAAAACATTTGTCCAGGGTTATCCACCATTTCCATTTTATAATGATTTCATCAATATATACTTTAAATAGAACAGGTGACGAGGGCCACCCCTGTCTAAACCCCGTGATTCATTTCTTTAGTTAATATGTTATCTGCTTTTATTTTAATGTTTGTGTTTATGTATATACGAGTATGCAGGCTGGGAGGAGAATTAGTGCTCATAATTTTATATATAGTAGAAAACAATTCGTGGAACACTTTGGTAAGTGTATCTCATTTGGTCCGTATACCAATAGCGTTGTTATAAATGACCACGAAATTCAGTGTATAATGCCCTAATCTCTGTCTCTGATGTGTACATCAGCTATATAGTCCGGCAGACATGGGAATTTCAGCCATGTGGCTTGTTATATAAACAATCAAACATCATAGAAACTAATAGTCACCCTAAAAACATGCTGAAGTTTCATCATGAAAAAATATCGAAAAAATCCAGCAACTCCTGATTTTTCACATCGCCCTCAAACTCTAATACAAATATTTGTACCCATTTACCCCCAACCTGATATTATAAATACACTTTACTTGCTGTTTCTAAATGTCTGAGGATTCCTCTGTTTACAATATCTTCCACATTCATTTTCTATTGGCTTTGTAGAATCCTTTCTCAACTTTCTCTTCAAAATACATAGTAGGTAGAGAAGATATTGCACTACATTAAAAAATTCGATGTCGAGATCTCACTGGAAGTGTATATTTAGGACCTCTGCATACATAAAAAAAACATTTTAGAAAAATATCTTCCAAGGATGGGACACAAAGATTTTGAGGAAAAAGGAAACACGCATTTGGAAAATTTTTATTTTCTCAAAAGTATTTCTAACGATTTTTATAAAAATACATTATATTTAAGATATTTACATGATAAATAAAATGTCTATCTGAATTTTCTGGGAATAGCCTCCGAAGACCTCTCTTCTAAATGAATTTGGCATAATTTTGCATAACTGGTAACTGTAAGAGCGAAAACTTACTACACCAAAAATACAGATTTTGTTAAAACTCACAATTGACATATACATTGTCTGTGGAGTTGGCTGTTACTGAGATATTCCTTGTTATTGGTTTCATTTTAAAATGCTTAACTGTTCATATGCGGGAATTTGTCAATTTCTGGCAATGCAAAGACACAGATTTCGATCACATTGGCAACCAACTTTTAAAAGATTTGACAATCACTTGAGACTAATACATCCCTTATTTCCCTTCTTGATAAAAGAAAGCAAAATACTTTTCTACTAATGTTTATCTCGAGTAGCATGAGCTAGATAGAAGAATAAGCTTTTTTACAATAATTTGTTACAAGACGTAGAGAAAATCTTGGGAATGGAATACATTAGTTTTTTATAATCAATCAAAGCTATATATGTGAGCCTATTAAATTCTGTATGCTTCTCTATTAATTGATTAACAAAAACGTTGATTTTATATACATTTTGTTCTTAAACATTGCACATTCATTCTCATATATTTCCAGACTATATGGGGAATAGGGAATGATTCTGATTAAAGAAAAATTTCCCACCTCAGCCGGGAAACAACCTTGGACCTCCGAGTTGTAACACCACTTCAGTTTATTTATTGTAATTATTATTGTTGTTTTAGATCTTACTGGGAATTTTCCTCTAAACGCATAACTTTCGTTATTCGATAAAATAATCGCATATAAATTATAAGTTTAATGCTTATTATCAATTCCGATTATTGCTGAACGAAGAAACAGCACTACGTGACTAATACTACGTAAAGTACTCAGAACAACATCACAAGTTGCGTGATGTATATCTAACACACCAAGACGATATCAACGTTTAAAATTCATAAACTGCTAAGACCGTGCTCCTTCACTAATTCCTAACTGCTGCTAGAATAATAGAAGTCAAACAACATTTAAAAAGTTGACTGCGGATAAAAAAGGCATTAAAAACCAAAAGGAAGCATGCACCGCCACGCAAATTCATCATCTATAACATTGTCATACGTACGTCTAGATTGATGGACAGATAGAGAGTGGAGTACATTCATATGTTATCATCCAGCGGAGTAGTAGTACAAAGAATGAATAGTTGAATAGAAAAAGGAGATACGCTGGAAATGCTTGCGGGTGGAAAGATGGGCGGCATCAGTGGCGAGGAGATTAAAAAATACCTCTGTCTTATTTTAGCTCTGATGACAGCTTTACGTCTTCAAAATATTAATAAATTATTGACACTCTCAAAGTCTCACTGCGAAACAAATAACTCATTATTGATTTATTTTTATGTTCAAAATTTAAAAAAGCACATTTATGTAGAATATTTTTAGCTTATTAAAAAACAATTGGTGCTGTGGCTATTAGTTCCACTGATTGCTTAATCATCATTCTGTTCATCATTTCACCGTCATTTAATATCATCCACTTCCTTAATTGCATTCCAGACATATTGGGCTGATTACCCATCCTGGCTTCTCTTTGATCCAGAGTCTCTGCTCTTCTACAAGCATCTGACATCAGTCGCTGACTTGTAAATCCTGAGGTGTAGTTCCTCTACATAAGAGGAAGTTAAACTGAGAGAGAGAAAGAAAAAGTTAATAGTTTTCTCACACAAGCCGTGTTTAGGATAGGAGTTGGTACGCCATAGCCGGGATTTCAACCACGGATCTCCCGTCAACTGGCACGGAATTAAATTCCTCGCATGTTTCCCGGTAAAACACAAGGTGATTGCAAATTATTTTGGCATGACATTCCCCAATGTCGCAGGTACTTTAAGACCCGGTCACCACAGTTTAGCCAACGAATATGTAAATTAGTATTAACGACTTGTGTTTATGGCTTACACAGGCTTGTGTGAAAAAATAATTAAATTAATATTAGGTGACCATAATAGTTGACTAAACTATTAAAGCACATGCGACACTGTAAGTCGCCATTGGGGTATGACATCTCAAACTAATTTGCAATCACCATGTGGTTTACCGGGAAACATGCGAGTCAGATGAGGAATTTAATGCCGTTCCCGCATATTGTCATGGTAGCTTAGTGATTAGAGAACCGGCTGGAGACCATAAAATCCGTGGTTCAATAACGGCTATGGCATTTAATTCTTTCAGTCTGATTCTACCTATCCAAAGAAAGTAAGTGACTGAAATTAACAATTAGACTTTTATGGTGTGAAATAAATTTACAAAAATATTAAAACTGAGATCCTGTACCAAAGCGCAGTTGACCGGACTCACTGAAGTTATGGTTCCCAGTCGCAAAATGCAGCCGAGCCAGTCAGCATCGTGAGGAAATTGGGGAGCTACAATAGGCAGCAATCCTTATAAGGACAACCAACATTATGGCTGAAGGAAGCACGGTGGTGACCAACACCTCTCCGTATTCATGAGGACGAGAGTCGGGTTGGCGAGGTTCCCGATCTGATACGCTGTAGTGGAAATGGAAGCAAAAAAGTGTTGATATTTCATTGTAGGCATTTTCAATCTACAATCAGTTATATCAGCACATACATTAATACTAGGTTTTACCACACCTAAGTAATTGTTTGATAATCTTATACTACGCCGCATGCTTAATTGCAGTCTCAAAGAGACTATATATTTATAGGTTCTTTATAACGAAACTCTCCCGAACGCTTTTTCCGAGGACACTGCTGAGAAGCGGCAGCCAATTGCTACAAGTGTTGAAGTGTTCTCTACAACTACAATACATAAGCCTTTTTTTTTTTCTTTTTGTTTTTGTTTTTAATGTTTCACGCGCGCTTTTACTGCTGTGGCACCGCAGGCAATGGTACTGGTGATACATGGAACGAAGATGGAGCACTCCCTGCCCCGCTTTGTTCACCACAAATCTCGCATGCGGTCGCTTGGGATCAAACCCGGGCCGTCTAGGTGAGTGGTGAGTGGTCGAACCACTCGGCCACGGCGCGGCCTCCTTCTATTTCTTGGCCAAAAATATGTTAATAAAGTGTAGCTAGATTGCTTTCAGTAACTGTAACTTTTAAAATAGATACATTTTTAAGATTTAGTCCATCACACTTAATAAAAATGCCACATTTTATTAGCCTCTCCCGTGTGGACTTTACGAAGGTTTTGTTCTATTTGTCAGGTATTTAACTAGCAAGAAGATATATTGGTAAGATTTGCTTGCATATAAACAAATTTCGATTACTCAATGAATATCGGTTCCTTACATTAATATTTTCCGATAAAAGAATTAAAATAGCGATAAGTTTAATTGAAACTTATTTAATCGATTAAACTTTTTGCTGTTTTAATTCTTATATCGGGAAATTTTAATGTCAGGGGCAACGCAGTGGTTGAGTAGTTAGACCGCTCACCTCCCATTTGCGGCCCGGGTTCGATCCCAAGCGCCCGCATATGGGTTTTGTGGTGGACAAAGCGGCGTCTTGGCGGGTTTTGTCCTCAGTTTACCCCGCCACTCATTCCACCAATTGCTCCATCATCACCTTTCCTATCATCAATTTGGCTTACATTTCCTATCCTCCACTTTCTCATGTTCATGCCTGGCTACGGGCCGACCCCTCGTAATAGGTTTTGCATTCTGTGGTTTCGTGCTGTAGGTTCTCCGACAGGCTTCTGACCCCTAGGCCTTGACTTGTAAGTCATAGGGGTATTATATATTTATATAATAATTTAAATTGTTTAAATGATTTTATAAATTTATATTTATATATATTAGAATAATTTTAGCTTTTATTTTGGAAGATGAAATTATATTTTTATTTGGATTGTTTCATAAATGTAAATGAAGTATACTTCATTTTGTTTTTGGTTTTGGGTTATCAGTCCTACAAATACGGGGAAAACGATTAATGTAAGGAATATAAGGAGCCGATATTAATAGACTTTGGTTTTCTTGTTTTAATTAATATTGTACTTAAATATGTTAAAACGCTATACTTTAACATGATGGAACATACATGAGAATTAACACTACATTCTAATATTTGTTGCCAATAGATGTTATAATGTTATAAGGGAAGGCAGAATGATACGCCACTGACATTGCTTCGTAAATTGTTAAAGAGAATGGAGTGAGGAGAGAGAGAGAGCGACAGAAGGTGGGAGGTTATCTCCTTTGCTTTTGTGCTGCTATGAAGCAACCCTTTGCTTGGTTTAGGGGGAGGGGGTGTGGACGCGATCGAAAACCGCCATGTCGGCGTCCTCAGTTTCTGTCCACTGGTTCGACTCAATGTGTTTAACCGCTCATTAATCTTGGTCTACCGGGTTAAAAGTTGGACGCATGGCTCTTCCGTTCCCGATTTATATAAACTGGATTCTCGACTTAGAAAAAAAAAAAAAAAAAAAACTATAATGAAGAAGGGGGCAGAGAAGCTTCAGAGAGCCATCGGACACAAAACACATATTGCCTTTTTGTATTTAACAAGAAATATGTCGTTTCTCCTACAATGCCAAGTTCTATATTATACCTACCTCTAATTACAAAAGATGTGTATTAAAAGCTCCAAATCCTCTAAGTGTTCTTTAATTAAATGTTTCAGGAAATTTTGAATGCGTAGCCATACATTACATAATTAAATGTAAAAAAGAATCTAATCAGGTATATTCACATAATTTTCTCTATCCATTTTATGAAATTATCTAAAAAAAAAAAAAAAAAGCATTTCCTTCTACCTACTTTGCGTTAACCGAGATAAGCACATACTGAACCACTTTTATTGCATACTTCCGTGTAGATACACGAAATATGAGAATATAGAAGTGTAAGCGAGAGATAAATCTATAAAGGGCATGTCTCTATGTGAGGTCTTTGAAATTTTGTTCTATTTACTCTGCCAGCAAAAAGAAAAACTAGTAACAATTTTGCATTTGAGAAAAGTATAAGTATAGAAACTTTTAAATCACTAACATGGAATATTTCGGGGATAGTTAGCTCTACAAAAAAGTATTTGGCATAAATTGTGTGTTTTGGCGATGTCTACATTTTTATGTAGTAAAATTTTGTCTCTTACGATTTATTAGTATGCAAAAATCAACCAGAATGAAAAGGACTTCAGAGGTTATTCTCAGAAAATTCAGGATATGCATTTAATTTGTCATAGAAAATCTGAACCATATGTTATTTTAATAAAATTGGTAAGAGTAATTTTAGAGAAAATAAAATTTTTCGAAACATATTCCACGCAAAGAGTAGTGTGGCTGGGAGGAGGGGGTATTTGTGTGAAAATCTATGTGTCGCATTCTTGGGAGATGTAGAACCTAAATTTGAGTTTGATTTTTTTTTTTAGTTATGCTATTCACACGAAACTTTTTCTATATTTTTTTTGTTTGTATTCAGAAGACTTCAAAACGTGTACTACGATGAAATTTAGTATCATATATTTTGATGGAATGCAACAGCTTCTCTGCCTACTATGCATATTGTATATGCATGGTACAGAAAGTAAAAATGAAACAACTGTAAAATGTTGATATGTATGTGATCGCAGAAACAATGCATGTAGCTACTGATTGATACATAATATTTTAAAATAAGTGTTTATAAATTCCACCTCTTCGTGGCGTTCAATCTTCTTTGAAGTATAACCAGAGCAAACCAGTTTTCAAGTTATTTGCATCTACAACTCACTAATCCAGAAGTGAATTTTCTTTTCATTCTGAGGAAATAAGCACAATGCAGACTGAAACTTGACGAGAAATACTTCAATCCTGGCTGGTTTGTCAATATTGAAAAGGAAAATGATCGCTTTTCGCATTTTAATGCAATATATCCATGATTTCGATATACGAAATCAGTTCATAACAAATTTCTTTGTATCATTTGACATCATTGACAACAACCAGCTTTGCAAAAAAATTAGCCAAGGATTTTGACTTCCAGGATGTTGACTGTCTTTTTTCTTTAACTTTATTTTTGGCAGATTGGCAACTATGCTATACATGCCATAGATAACAAAAATATTAGATACATTAACATTTGAGGTTGACCATGTTGGCTCCTCTAATACAAACTGAAATACTTGTTAGTACAGAAATGATAATATAGCGTTACAAATAATATTACAATTGAATATAAAACATATTAATAACAATAATCAATTAAAAATGAAACTACATGATTTAACATTTGTGAATAATTATCAACTGGAGCCCTCTTGTCACTTGTTAAGAAACTTTGTGGTAATTATCTTATCTGCCTTTTAAGTGGAGTTTTGATATGCAGATTATATACTTGAGTACCAGTAACATTGTTTAATTTGGTGAAGAATGTCTTCAAGAGCTGTTTCATACACTGCTCTATAGGAAGGATCTTAAGTTTGTGTTGAAACTGTGCATTACTTACTAACCATGTTGCACTTGTAGCTCTGCGGAGAAATTCATTTTGGACAACTTGCAGTTCATGTATATTAGTTTTGTTTGTTGTGGACAAATATATAGGAGCTGCATAAGTGAAAAGAGGTCAAATTAATATTTGTAAAGAAGAATGGATTCCAGTTCAATCCTGGAGCTTTTGTTAATTTATGGATAAAGTTTGATGAGCCTTGAGTTAGAAAATGTTATGACGCGCATAATATGATAATTGCATGCCATGTTTATATCCAATAGAATGTCAAGATATAAAACTGAGGTTTGACATGCCAGGTGTTTATTCTGGAAATGTAAATAAATAATCTTTTCTTACAAGGTCTTAGATCAAACATTTTGCTTCTTTCTTGTTTATGTTAAGTGACCGACGCGAAACTATAAGGCATTTAATTAATAGTGAAAGAGATGCTTGCAGGCATCTAATTACTCTATTAGTTTGGAGTGTGAATAAAACAGGACACTGTCGTCTGCGTAAATACGATGGAAGTTAGTGTAATCTGGAATATCATTTGTGGCTATGTTAAACAGCACCGGTGTGAGGACTGATCCTTGTGGCATTCCTGTGGAGATTGTTTGTATATGCCGACTATAAATTGCCGTTTTGTTAAACAGCTCCTTATTATGTGTATAAGATAATCTGGTATTTCTTTTCTTCATAGTTTACTAAACTTTCGTGCAATACTCTATCGAAGGATTCAGCAACACCAAGGAAAATTGCAGCAGTAAACCGTTTCTTTTCAAATCCTTTGTGATCTTTAATAGCTGATGTGTAGCAGAATTTTTAGGGTGAAAACCAAACTGTAAATTTAGAAATATGTGATTAGAGATTAAAAATGTTACAAGATCTTTTGAATTATTTTGCATACAGCTTAGAAAGGTTATCTCTGCAAGTTTCCATATCTGTGGAAAATAACCAAGCCTCAATGGTGCAGTATAAGTCGTAGCTAGATACGCTGTGCTTTAAAGTAAGCTTTTTTTAAGACTATATGTTTCATGAAATCATGTCCAGGTACATTTTTTTATTTAAATTTGATGTATAAAGCGTTTCATTCCTCTTGTAAAGGTAGGGGTAATTCTGTCAGGTGCCTTTGACTCCTTTATATGCTGCTAAAGTTTATCTGTAAACTCTGTGTTAGTCTGTTTATTATCACTATCATTTGGCTTAAATATGTTTTCATAAAACGATGCTAGCAGGTGGCTTTTTGATTGTGTGCCAATAGTAATATTGTTTTCTTCACGTAATGAAAGTACCACATTTGGTTCTCGAAGTATTCATTTAGTCGCTTGCCATAGCGTATCGTCGCAGTTGGAGAGAAATGATAGGTAATTTTGGTACATATGTTTGAAGAAGAAATTGTTCTAGCTCATGTTTAACCATACGTATTAAATTGTTCAGTCTCCTTTTCAGCAAAGGTTGCTGTTCTTTTTACCATCTTCAACGAATATGGTGTTTCTCGTGAATTACTTGAAGAATATGTGTTGCAAAGTAAAAATTTGGTTTTGTTCGAAGTTATATTTTAGTCATTTACAAATAAACAGGTTTTTTCAGTTAATACTAACAGCAATGTCAATATAATTGATTGCTTCAGGATAAAATGCAGATTGCAGTTTCAAGTTTAGTGCTAGATGGAATTTATCCCATTGCATATAACCGTTAATGAGTCTAGGCGTGTGCACTGAAATGTTGACTCTTAGATGAACGGTAACTAGAACTGGGTAGTGATCGGAATCAAGTGCTGTTACAGTTGCGATGTAAGTAGATAGTTTTGTGAATACCGATATCAAGTGTATATAGAGAAATATTTGCAGTATGTGGGCATAAGGTTGGTTCATATGGAGCTAAAATATGATGATTATGATTGCTGGTCACTCGTAGAGGCGACCACCTTTTGGGTTCGTGGTTCTGCAACCTCAAGAAATGTTTGCAGATTAGATCACCTAGAAGCAAAGTTGAATTTGTCGCTGGAAACAGTAAGCAAAGGTAAATTACATTAAGCAGATAAGATGGGGTTTATAGACGCAGAGTAATACAAAATCATTTTCACGACATTGTACTTGAATACCAAGGATTTCTATATCCATCGAAGATGGTATTAGTACTACATTGTAGTTAAATTATTTTTTGTTATTAAAGCTACTCCTCCGGAGGCAGTTGAAGCATTTCTTTTATTCCTGGTATTTTAAAATATTAATTTGACATAAAAGCTATATCAATATTGTGAATTGTTAAAAAACAAATAAATTATGCTCGTTTAGAAGGAAGACCGTTCGCATTCCAGTAAACTATTGTTAACCGTTCAACTGATAAGTGTTAACTGATTGCCATTTTGAGAAGTAAAAGAAGATAGCCAACAGATAGTGCATTGCTGAACTGCTGTGTTACAAAGGAAAGAATGTGAGAAATAGCATTAGTTAGCAGAATTGTGAAAAAATATGAGAATGAATTTGAGTCATCTATTGTTATTGACGTTGTAGTTTGCGAGTTTGGGTGGTACTTTTTACAGCATTTGCATATGATTGAGAAGTTAAGAGTTTACTGAGAAAAGTATTCTTGTGCTATTCTGCTTAATTTCTTCAATCTGCTAATTGAGATGGTGTTGGAGTTGTCTCTCTTTTTTGTTGAGCCTGATTATTGTGTGGTGGAGATGATCGATATGTTATCTGCAAATAACTTCGACATCCTCGATAGTTTGCTGTGTATTCTTCATGACAATTTAAGCACTTTGGTGGTGTGGTTTTTGGGTTTGGACATTTAGAATAATGGTATGGTATGGACTGAAGTTAAAAATAATTTTTGTATGACCAAAACTTTGGCAACGTGAGCATTGAGATATGTTCTTGTTTTGCCTTTGTTCTATTTTGACCGCACAATACAGTAAAGGTTTAGATTCAGAATTTATTTACCTTCCTCATTGTATTCCAGTACAACTGCACATAATAGGATTGGAAATGTGGTCCTTCCTAAGACACGTGTTACTTTTTGAATAGGAAAATGCAGCTCCTACATTACTTTTTGATTGCTGATAGAGCATGTGAGATTCCGTAAAATTACTGAGCATTTTTATGAGCTGGACTTTTATAAGTATAATCCTCCTGATGAATTGGGTCAAAACACGGAGTCAGTTCCCTAAAAGCATCAGGAGTTGGTGTAAATAGTTTGCTAGTAGAACCTTTTTATGGTTCTACTAGCAAACTATTGAAACTATATGAAACTATATATGAAACTATATGAAACTATATGAAACTATATATAGTATGAAACTATACCTTGTCTTGCACATAATAGCGTGTATGAATAACATAATTCTCCACATTAGGGTGGAATTATAAGAGCAGGTTTTTCAGAGGCGTCTTCTGGTTCAACCTCGGTATCTCAGTTTATAATAGGGATTTGAATTTCTCTTGGGAATGACATCAATAACAGAGTTTCTATGGTTTTGTTTATTTTGCATTGCTGCCAACAGCTTGTGGAAGGAAGTAGGACTATGTCTTGATTTCTTTTGTTTAGCAATATCTTCGCTTTCTTAATTAGTTGCCCACTTGCCTTTTCTAGCTTTTATTTGTTTACTTTTGCTATTGCAAAGCTATTCAAAATTATGAAATTAGGATAAAATTGTATACTTATGGTTTCCATATTAATGCAAAATCAGTTACTTAGAGGAGTCCATGATAATCGAATCTTCGTTACTATCAGCTCTGGTGAAATCTATGTTAACATCTTCAGACATATCAATGTCAATGCCCAAGAACTCTCTTGTAGCACCCGCACTTAAAACTGAAATTAAGTATTATAATACATAATACTAGTATAAAAATCTGATGTGGTCCATTCACATGACTTTCTCTAGCTGTTCTATATACAAACTATTCTTACAAAAGATTAGTCTTTTATCTACTCCATGCTAATCAAGATAAATATTAGCAAAAGTCATTTTGTTGCGTAGAATAGAAATAAGGGAATACAGTAGGCTAAAGCGGTAGTCAAACCTTTTAAAAGCTTATCGCTACCTGAAACTATTGAGGTCCGCATCGCTTTGCATGGTCCCGTTTGAGAAAGGTTTGGTACTTTAAAACTGAAAGCAATAAAAATAAATAATAGTAAAAAAATAAATAAATTTTTGTCTATCACTTACGATTTGACCGTTATGCAAAATTTTGCAAAACTCATCAAGAATAATGCGGTCTTCACTGGCTTTTCCCAGAAAATTCAAAATATCTATACATTTTATTTGTGATGTAAACTATTTTATATGCCGTCTTTTAATCAAAATCGTTATAGCTATGTTTGAGAAAAACAAGATTTTCAAAAATGTTTCCATGTAAAGGGTAGTTTGTGGTGGGGAACATATGTTGGAGATCTTCGTGTCGCATCCTTGGAAGTTGATAAACAAAAATACCAAGTTTGGCATTTAACGGTATTTTCGTTTTTGAGCCATGCTGTACAAAGACACGCACTAAAGGACTTTTTATAAAAATGCTGTTTTTGGACTCAGGGGATCTCAAAACAAATTTCCGGAAAAATTTCGGCATCCAATTTTTGGATGGAATACAATACCTTCTCTAGCTGTACATTGTTTGCACATAGGGGCTAGAGAAAGTAAAATTAAACACTAATGCGTGCACTAATAAGAAGTGATTATTTAACGTATAAAAGTTGTTCCAACATCTTTAAACGTGAATCAGCACTATTATAGCAGAGCAAACCACCACTATTATTCAATCGCTAACAATAGCCTACTTCTTTCTACCGCAACAAGACATTCAAAAAAGCATGTAAAGTCAGACACTTCTCATCAGCAGCTCACAAATTTCCCAGTAAATTCTCTCGCTTCTTTGCTAAGACATTAAATTATGTGACTGAATATCAGTTAAATTAACACTAATTGGCCACCCCGAGACATAAAGTAGGAACTTACACATTGTAAGTCTCAATTGGGTTGTGTTATCTCAAAATAATTTGAGTTCGCCTTGTGGTTTACCAGGAAATGTGCGCGCCAGTTGGAGAATTTAATTCGATGTCGCTAGCTCTGGGGTTAGAGCAACCGGTTGGTAACTGAATATCCGTGGTTGAAATTCCGGTTATGACATTGAAAGTTTCAGTCGGCTCTACCTAACTAAAATTGTATTTTTTAACTTAAAATAAATGCACACATTTCAGTGCAATATATAAAAAAATACATTTTCTCATTTATCGTAAATATAAACAATTTTTAAATATTCACAGAAAAAGTAGCCCTTTACACCATTTCAAATTTATCAAAAATGCATACAAACCATTTTGTTCTTATTATTCAATTTTTACTCGTTTATCGTTAAAAACAAAACTTCTTGCCTCTAAGTTATAACGCTCCAAAGCTTTACTCTTACAACTCCCTAACATATACACTGGCCCTAATGTCTAAATGCTTTACTTTTAGTATAAAATGTTAAGTCCAAATATATTTCCAGAATAGTCATAGTGCAGTTACTTCATGACAGCAAAATGTTTTATGCAAACGTTATATGCATTTCACAATGCATGAGTGGTTCTCCTCGTTTTCTACAAACATACCGGCGTGAATCTGGGCTCCTATAATTTTACCACTCATCGGTATTGCTTTTATTTTGTCTATTTTCACTTTCTCTAGTCACAACTTAAGTAGAGAAGTTATTGTGATCTATCCAAATATTCGTTAACGAGATTTCTCTGGAAATACTGGTTTCAGGGTCAAAAATAGGCGTTTTTAGAAAAAGGTCCATATGTGTTGGTATGTGTATGTTTGTGTGTGTCTGTGAACATGATAAACAAAAACCCTAACTTGTTAAAATACCAAACTCAGTTTTTAAGTTTAATATATTTTAGGAATGCCACACAAAGATTTTAAAGAATTACCTCACCCCCCCCCCCCACACAACCAAACTACGTTTACATGAAAGAAAAAAAACAAAAACATTTTTGTCTCAAAAATAACTGTAACAATTTTGACTAAAATACCGTATATTAAAGATATTTTCTTGAAAAATAAAGTGTATATCTTGAGTTTTCTGGGAATAGCCTCTGAAGGTGTCTTCATTCTGGATGACTTTTGCATAACTGGTAAGAAAAAAATTTACTACACAAAATGTAGATTTCATTAAAACAAATAATTTGTAATATTTACGTGGAGTTGAGAATTTCTGGAATATTCATTTTTATTGGTTTACCTTTTAAATACTTAAACTTTTATCATATGGGAATTTGCTACTCCTGATCATGCAAAGAAGCGAATTTCAATCAAATCGCAAACAGACTATAGATTTTACTATCGATTTATGCCAGTGTGCTCCCTCAATTTCTCTTCTACTTTATAAGGGAGCAAATAATAAAACTATTTATGCTAATGTTTATTTCGATTAGCAAGATGTGGTTGAGGAATAACTGTTTAACAATTTGGCCGCAGAAACGTAGAGCAGTAACTAAAATGTAAGGATGATTTTACGTATTGACATTATTAGTTAACTACCCTAGAATATAATGTTCTTAAGATGTGTTCTACTCACATGACTTTCTCTTCGCCATGTGAACAGAACACATCAAATTTTTTTCTCCAAGAAATCTACTGTCTCTTTCCCGCTGCTTCTTTCTTCGATCACATTATACAGCAAAGTCTCCAACAGATCGCCATGTCACCTCTAGTCTTGAACGGAGACGAAGGACACGCCTTAACGTCATCCAGTCAAGGGTCATCAGGCTGGCATTCATTGCCTCGTCATCCCATGTCAGATCCACTTGACGTCATCATCCAAAACAAATTCAAGATGCTGGTGCACAAACGCCAAAATTTAGCTGAGAGCAATAGAAGTTGCTTGTTACTATTTATTTAGCAAACTATTTGTCAAAACTGGGCCACAAAAATGATGTAATAAAAAAACCCGATGGTGAATAAGTTAGTTTCAATGACACAGTTACGTTAGATTGACATCTACACTTTCTTACAGGTATGTATTATTTTTAATTTCACAAGCACATACAATGTGCGTAGTAGGTACAGGAGGTATTAAATTTCACCCCAAAACAAAATTTCACCAAAAATGAATCAGAATATTTTGAGAAAAAGGTTTCTGTGTGGCTGTGAACATTGTAACAAAGATAAAAATTCGGTTAAGTACCAAAATAGTTTTTAAGTTAAGTATCTTCCAAGGATCCGACTAGAAGTTTTTTTTAAATAAAAATTCCCCTACCTGAAATTATCCTTTATAAGGAAGCTTTTTGGAAATGTTCTATGTACCAAAAATAACTAACGATATTAATTAAAATGCCGTATATTAAAGATATTTACATTAAAAAGTAGGATATATATCCTGAATTTTCTGGGAATAACCTCTGACATTTTCTTCATTCTGGATGATTTACAAAACTTTAAAGTATAAGAGATAGAATAAATCTTACTACAAAAAAAATGTAGATCTCGTTAAAACACAGAAGCTATGTTATAAACTTTTTGTGGAGTTATCCATTTCCATTACAGTTGTCTTTTTATTAAATTTTGTCAAGTGAAAAGTCGTGGGTTTTTTTTCTTTCCCTTTTCTTTCCCTTTTCTTTCTCTTATCATGCAAATAGAACGGAATTTCAAGACTATGGCTAATGGTTACCAGCTATAGGAATCCTAAAAGATTAGATAACACATCAGATTTCTTTTAAATATGTTACAGCTTCAGGTATAGACAGAATATTATGAACACTAATTATGAACAACAGAAGCAAGAATATGAAACAGAAATGAATGGGGAGTGCCTTAAAAGTAGAAATCATAAGGAAGTAACGGAGGGGAACATTTCGCTCACTGTGACAACATTGTGAGTCAATTGTGACTACACCCCCGGGAAGCAAGTGATGAGATGACGAGCCATAGGTCTCAGGCCAGCAGATAGACAGGCTCACAGAGACGCGCAGATGTCCCTAATATTTCCAGTTTGAACAATAGCGTATCCTCAGAGACCAATTCTAAGAATACAATGCAGCGACCCTAGCAAGCAAGATAGCTCACTCTGGTATTCACGGGGAGAAATCTTTCCCACTCCCTTTACCCGACGCCACTTTAGGATATGACAGCAAAACTGAACCATGAAAATGAAGTGAAATGAGGTGAAATGAAGGAAGGGAAAACTGTGGCAGAATACATAACCCCGCCTTCGCCTTAGCGGCCAGGAGAAACCACAAAAAAGTGGCCGAGTGAGGTCACCGTGAATCGAACCCGGGACCTTCCCAATACGAGCCTCACACGTTACCGTAAAGCCATCTCACTGGTAACAAATAAGTAAAAGACAATTACGTCCAGTGAATACACACGATAGTTATTTTTATTTGTGTGAGTGATTTTGTAAGAAGAATGTAGTTCTTCGTGCGGTGCTTACAATAAACTTGATTTTCTTCAAACCAAATTTTTGCCCTGTGCTGGGAAAATATTTAGGAATCCTACCACGGGCTGCTACCACCAAACCGGTTGCATCTATTTCCTGGAGTCCTCATTTGTCATGAACACACTTATTGTTAGATTTTGTTCTTTTCCTCATGTTAGGTAGTTCGTCTGCCACTATTTGACGTGCGGAGGCATCCCTTTGTGGGTTAAAAGAGTTGCAGAACTCAACGATGCTATTTCAAGTTTAAAAGTGTCAGTGAAGAACTGGTCCCCACTCAATGAGTGCGAACCGCTCACTGTATCCGCTGATAAGTTAGAAGGGTTACAATGAAGGTCACTCACCCAGTTCCCCATTGACCAGTTTTAATTCAATAGCCCCACTGAGTTCTGCAACTCTTTTAACGGATGAAGATATATCTACACAGGTCAAATACGGGGGAGTTGCGCCACCCCTACCTTTCGAGTAGATCTTAATGCATTCCAAATCTGACGCTATAGGTGATGCATCTCATTTTACCGTTAGCAGAATTGCTAACAATACGGAATGGTAATGTATTTCTATATGAAATATTTTAGTCCGTACAGCAACATTTAAAGCCGATTAACTGGCACTGGCACAACTGCACTGAATGCTTCAGATGCCGATCCCGGTGGCCGCGCTCGCTAAAGTGTCTCGCTTTGGCGCTTCGTGGTGCACAGGATCGTGAGTTCGAGTCCCGCCTTGGGCTTGGGTGTTTCTGTGTTTGTAAATGTGTCTATGTTTGTGCATGTATGTGTAAAAGGAAAACGTTAAGAATAATAAGGTCTACTAAGGAAATATAGGAAACTGGAAAAAATTGAGAGAAAAAAGGAATACAGCGCCGGAGTCCTGACAAGCATCCGGAACTGTATTTTTATAAAAAAAAAAAAATGCATACAAGATGCCGAAGGTGTTGCCCATCCTCTTAGGCGTTATTCAAACGTTCTTTGCTTTCCATAATTGTAACTGATATCCATACTTAAATATTTTGTGAATAGAACCTTCATTAAATATCGGATCTAAAAATAAAGTGACAGCGGTCCATTTTCACATTGTTGTCGCAAATTGAGCTGCAATTTTTATTCTGAAAATACATTAAAAACAAAAATAATAATGAGTAGACCTTCACTCCCATAGGATCTCTATTCTCTGGAAAAACTTATGAACGTTTAAGTTATAAAGGCTTACTTTAGAATGGCTTTCCACTAAACGACCAGCCGTTTCTTAGTATGCCAGGCGATGATAATGAGCTCTACATTCAAGAACATGCTGTAGTTAACTTACTACTAAAATTTCAATTATTGAATATCAACTGCAGATATTTTTCCCAGTGATGGACGCCCCCTAGAATGAAAGAATGAAAGAAAGGAAGAAATAAAGAAAGAAAAAGGAAGGAAGGAAAAACAAAGGAAAATAACTTAAGAGAAAATGAGTAAGTTCTCTCTTTCAATACTTTTTCAACACCAGAACATGCATGGAAATAATATTATTACCGGACCATTCTAATTTGTAAATAACTGTTACTTTTCGTCAGATTGTCCAATTGGCGGTTTCCTTTTGTGCTTTGGTGTAATAAAATAGTCCTAAGAAGCTATCAAAATCTCGAGGAAAGTCATCTGGTAGGGCTGCTATCTTATGGGTTAGTAACTTGCCAACCCTGTACTCACAAGGCACTAGGGTTACCCCATCATCAACCCAGTAAAATTATAATATAATTACATAATTATTATAGTAATGACATTATATTGAAGTAAACTTCATATTTTAAGTATCTTGGAAAACATTTCCTACAACTATGAAATAGAAATCTCACGTTTTAAAGTATGTGTGGAACAATCAGAAGAAAACTAAGAAACAAAACAATAAAGCAAACCCAATTAAAATGTTATAAAATAATGGCTGTGCCATCAAATTGTATGGCACTGAATGTTGGGTGCTGAATAAACAGGAAAGAAAAAAAAACAAAAAAAAAACGCGTACATGCATCGGAACTGAAACTTTTAAGAGGAGTAAATGGATGCTCATTAAAAGACCGCATTAGAAAAATCCTTGCAAATAACACCCATCCTAGATAAAGTTCAAACCCACAAAACAAAATGATTTCACGTTTAGATAAAATGGAGGAAATGTCCAACAGAGACTGGAAATATGCACCTATAAGTAAGAGATCCCAAAGAAGACCAAGAAGGAGGTGGAAAGAACAGATCCAGGCTAGAAAGTCTACATGAGCTGATGATGATGTGTTTCTCGTCAATCTTGGATTATACAAGAGAAAGACGATCTATTTTAACTAAAACAATCTTAGCTGGATCTGTAACCCCAGCCCATTGCGACTCAAAGCAATATTCCCATAGCCTAAAGATGTCTGCTTAGGAGGATTCTTGTTTTACCATGGACTTATTGCATAACATAATTATTTGGAAAACTATTTTTCATTTATATGCCACCTTTAACATCTGAGGTCATAATGACCGGTTTACTTTTGGAACATCTGTCATCAGCAATGAAGTTCACCTCGTACATTCGTGTTAATCTTTAAGTTGTTCACTTTCAACAAATGTGTTTGAAAATTAATTTAACATATGCATTTACATTCCAACTCATAATTCCAGACTCTAAAGAGAACCGAGAATAATCTGAACTAAGGACACATTCTCGTCACATTAATTAGGAATCGAAATAGGAATTTCTGGAGGCTCGCATGCCAACCATTAGGTCAAAGATTTTAGCAGAATTATGTGAGCTACTAACATTTATTTTATATGACCAAATAAAATTGTAGTTGTTGGAATTTTATAAGCTATATATACATAAATAATTTTAGGTTATATTTATAGTAATTTTTCTGAACAGCAATTATATTAATATATCTGTTTTGGCAGAATCAAGCAACTTAACAGTTTTATTCAATCACCTCATATGTTATATCCATTTTCGAAATGGAACAAATAAATTTGGATTTGTAGCCATTTATAAACAAAACGATATTAATATCAGGTTGCATCAAATTTATTGTAACACTAAGTAGTCCCTTACCCTTTTCTTTTTTTATGGACCTGTTAGCTTACTTCGGAATGTTTCCAACAGGGCGTCGCGCCAGCTGACCATATTTAATTTATCATGTTATCTCAACTGCTATTATTGCTGGCAGGTATTACTATTTACTTTCATCAGAGTCAACCGGCTTCCTTTCTTTCAAATTTACGTCACTTCCCAATCTTGTACAGGGAGTGCGTTTTATCAACCATCAAGTGCTTAAACACAAATTCGAGATACAGGAGTTTTAATTTGGGAAGCTGTAGTGCAATACAGCTATATAGCTATACGCCTGACAAACTGAACTGCTACCATTTTTATAGCGTATTTTCGGTAACAATGAGTCCAGCACCGCACCAGCTCCTTTTTTAGTACTTCCTAAAACATCCAATATAATTTGCTTTCGAGTTAACTGAAGCCTGGGCAGAGCGGTTCATTACATCCTAAAATTCTATTTCATATTTTGATTTTTTTTAAATAGGTAGATATGTATTCATAGTTCAGGGTATACTTTTACTGATGAATTAATGTTTAATCCTAGGTATAAATGTACAATTTTAATCCGAATATTTCTATTTTCTTCAGTTTAAATAATAAAAATTTAATTCGGAAACATATCCATTATCATAACAGGGGTTCCTAATATGAACAACCACGACACCTTAAATATTTTCAAGTAGTCTATAGCTAAATAAAATAATTATCCTTTTTTATGTATAATGAACATGAGAAGATGGAGGTCAGAAATCTCAGACCAGTGAAAACGGCAGGATTAATAGGCCAGATGCATTAATTTTGTATATGAGATTAATAAATATTTGGGATGTAGTATATATATTTTTATTGGTGGCTTTGACTTCAGAAACAACGTTTTTTTAAATAATATAATTTATTTTCCATCATTAGATTAATATATGATTACAATAGGTTTAAGCCATAATTCAATTGAATGCAAAATAGAAAATAATTTTTTTGTTTATGTTTATTTCTTGTCATTTTATTGTGTTGCCTGCGCCATTGTGGTCAGTCCTATTTCACGTCTTGGGGAATTCTATTCTTTTCGTCGGTGGTGTTTGTAATTTTGTAGAATGAATCCTCACAGCAGGGAAGCTTGAGCTAACCACATTGTCAGTGCGTCGATAGTCAACAAAGGGACCAATAATATAAGTTGGAAACCTCAAACGGTGCATAAAAGGCTGCATATCGCCGATAAATCCGGACTTCATCAACTTCCAGCGTTCTTATTTGAGGAAGCCGAACCAGTTTTCCCTCTTTTCCACAGTGGCGATATCTTTGTATATTAGCCATTATTCTAACAAACGAAAATGTTATATTTGTGGAAGCTTACTTGTTTATTTATTAATATTTATATTCTGTGGAAGCAACAATGTTAACTATAAACCATGGTTTATAGGACTTGTGTTGAAATAGTTAATTCATTATAGACTGGACCTTAAATGCTGTTCCATATAGATGAATTACTTTTTCTATGTAAATTGAAAAGCTCAGCAACATCAGTATTTGAGGAATTTAAGGACGAACGGTACCTCATCGATTTCCTTATATCTTTTCTCTCTCTCTCTCTCTCTCTCTCTCTCCGCCTCTGTCTCCCGAAATAAGTAAATTTTGTTTCAAATGTCTTAAAATACTCTGCGCCTAAATAAGATTTAGGAATACATTTTCGACACAAGTTGTTTGAGTGGAAGGCCTGCAACGTGCATCTCTAGTCACAACTTTCGCCGAACACTGGTTTTAAATAAAATACATAATTTCTAACATGTATTGCCCCACTTATTTGTACTCCAGATTACTATTAAGAACACTAATACGTTCGCCTAAATATTCAGCTGATTACGATAGATCACATGAAATACTCCCTATTGAAGTAGACATTAAAGAAATGACTTCATGTCTAAGAGGAAAATAATTTACAGGAACACATTTGAGACCAGACAGAATAATGAAATTCACATCCTTTGGAAATGGCATAAGTACTAGTGACGTACAATATTAGAACTTGAGAGGCACACCGAGGCTGCATATCAACCATCAAAACGTACGAGTGGAGAGAATAATCTAAACTGTCCGAGTACGGTCAAATTGTCTCAAGAGGCATCTTCAAAACTAAATTTGCTGTTGGGATGGGTGACCTTGCTTGATTTACTGACGTTTCAAGCGATTTAGGTCATTCAAAGCTGAGTGAACCCTTATTTATAAAATACATGGTTTTAGATATATAAGGATGACAGAATGGTTTATCCCAGACCAAATCTACGAATGTTTAATAATTATTTCGTAACATTATAATATTTCGTAACATTATAATATTCAGTACCTGTTGCAATTTGTTTTCATTTTTGAGAAACGCAATTTCGTTAGTTCATGTGTGTTTTTATAAACTACATCTTGTTATAGTCAGTAGTAAAATACAGTTTATACACATATTATACAATCTAATAATTTTTACTTATTATCCGTACATAGGAACAATAAAGCGCGTTAGCCTCCACAAATATCGTGGCAATCCGTGATATTGATCACACATTTTTCCGAAAGCCATAAAGAATTTCCGTAGCATTGAGGCCAAACTATAATCACGGTTGAATCAACTATTGGAAATCAAGTGGCAGGACATAAAGTTTTGTGGTATGAACTTTGCCCAATAAAGCAAAACTATTGGTTACCACACTCTCCCTGCACTCTGTTCTTAGTTTTTTGGTTCAGTACATGCATATACATATACTTAGACGAGTGAAGCTGGAACAGTTTGGGTTATCGCTCAGCAGTTATGCAATAGTATATACAAGTAATGAAGAGTAAACAAAATTTTACAGGCTATTCGCAGGAGGTTCAGTCTTTTATACATTTTAATTGTTATGTAAATATCTTAAATATATGGTAAGTTAATCAAATCGTTAGAGCTATTTTAAGAACATAAAAACAAGCAAATATTTTTCATGTTAAGATATGTTTATGCTGGATGAATTTTCTAAAAAATAATTTTGTACTTTTGTTGCAAAACGCTGAATTTGAATAGCAAATGTTCTATTTATCCATTGCAACTTCTTGGTTATGTTGTTTACACACACACACACACACACTTACGTATCACATAAACGCGCGCTGTCAAGCGGGAGCGTATTCTAAAAACGCTTTGTTTCATATATCTATATATGGTTTATTAATAATTAATATTTATAGAATTATTGTTTCATATATCTATCAGTTCAATAAAAGTTCTTAATCAGTTAATTGATTAATATATAATATTTGATGGATCAAAAACTAAAAATAAATTCGACGTGTATTTCAGGTAAAGATTTCATAACTATTTGCGTCGAATACTTTCGGTTAGAGATAAAAAAAATCCACTCAAAATTTATTATTTTGCAATATTTGTTCTCGTTATATTCTCCTCTATGAATATTTCCGGAATAAAGATATTCAAAACTGATTGCTGGAATTGTATAGATTTAGCCACTTTAAATTAATTTCATTCTGTTACAAGCAAATGCAATACTGAAATAAAGAGTAAGCGATGGGTTACATTACGTGATTCTTAACAATAGCCGCCGGTAAAAAGTCTGACATGTATTGTTTCAATTGTGCGCTTGCGCGCTGCGTCCCTCTCACCCTTAGAATCCTCGCGATATCGCCCAGTGTACCCACAGGCCTCGCCTCTCCCACCACTCTCTTACATATTTTATCCAGGTTGAACAAATCGACTACCAGTTGAACGTCATCAGAGACCCGTTGCTTTTTCTTTTATTGGACGCCGTGAGGTTTATGTGCTTGTAGGTCTTTGTATCTTTTACAACCCTTATATTCCAAAAGTCCAGCCATTGAATTCAACGGGGAATCAAAATTAAATTAACTTTACTGACAAGATTAATTGAATACTCTTCCTAACATAAAAGCTTTAACCACAGATAAATATTGTATTCATTAACCCTTAAAAAGTATTATTCACTACATCGTTTTGGTGACTTTGGAACGTAAATCGAAGGCCAACTCCTAGCATCTTGAGATGTAATTTTAGAAATTTTAGAAATCTATGGAGGTTACAGAGTTTAATTTTGGAGTCCAAATCTTCCATATAATATCAACATCAAATACTACACTGTGTGGCCTTTCCTACCTATTCTTTGTCTTCCGAACTCTCTTCTTCCTCTGTCCTTATATCTGTATACGTTGGCTGGAATAAAGATTGAATCCATCCACCACAGATGGTCATGTCACTGTTTCCTCTATTATTCTTATACATGAAGGGATTGTTAAATTTAATTTTATCCTGATGTCGTTTCTCTTGTGGTTCATAAGTAAGTATCCAGCCAGAAATCTTAATAACTTCATTTCTGCCGTTTCAACATCCCTCATTTGTTTTTTGTTAATGTCCAATTATCAGCAACTTATAATATCATTGATGGAGCCATCATCTTGTAAACTTTTAGAATTGTCTTTCTAAGGGCTTTATTTAATAATGACCTTTCAATAGTCCAATTTATTTAGTTTATTTTCTAAATCATTGGTTATTAAACTTGAGGTTTAGCATTCCAAGAATCGAAACTGGAAACCTACTGAATTATTTTATTTTATACTGTTCTCTTTATTCTTTCGAAACCCATTGTTTAGTTTTGCTTTTTATTGTTAGTAGCTATTTTAAATTCTAACGTATTGTGATTTCATTAAATTGCGTTCAGAAATTGAAAATATAATTTAATCATCTACAAAGAATAGGATATTCAAATTATATTTATTTAATGCGTAATCTTCGTACACCAGCCATTTCCTAATGAACATCAATATATAAATAAAAAACAATATGTGATAGTGAACACCTCTGTCTTACACTCTGATTGATTTCTTTACTTAACATGCTGGGGTTGTTTTAATTTCTGTGTTTATATATAATAGCTGTTTGGGTATTCCTCTGCTTTGCAAATGTCCCAAAATATATTTTTTTTTTACTTTGTCGAACCTATATCGATCGATTATCACTCTCATAATCTATGAAAGTCATATGCCTGGATATATTAGGTTCTGAATTTTTATCTATTAACTATTAATTCTAAAAATACAATACACGGTGGATATTCCTCTTCGTAATCCATTCTGGGCTTCTAATTTGAGTACTCCTTCAAAACATTTCAATCTTCGGGCAGGAGACTTTAAATGAAATTTGCACTGAATTTAATAAGCTTATCCCTCTATAGTTCTCCTTTGTTAAATATAGTGATTACTAATGCTAAATAATCCTGAATATAACCTGATTTTCATCAGTTGTTCAACATGTTTAAAAATCTCATCAAAGACCAGAAAATCATAATCATGTAAGCAAATACAGAGTTCCAGAAGCTTAATTCTTAGTGCTATATGGTGCCTGTGGAAGCGGAATGTGAATACACGAAATGTTTTCCAACTTCAACCTGTTTAAGAATCTCTACGAAATAGCGGTCACAGGACTTAGTTTGCTTGGTTGTCAGTTCAAGACATTAACTTTTACCTTTGCTCAAGATTTAAAAGGTATACTGATAAGGAGTGGTGTGTATTATTTTATCTAGTTTCTTTATAGATTCATAGCCAGAACTTCTTTGTTCACTCGCTAGAACTTAGAAATGGGATAGAGGACAAGCCAAATGTAGATTTTGTGATAACCAGCAGACGTCATTTTAGGATTTGAGGGTGGTTTTGCAAAAATATTTGAAGGATAGAGAAAATATTTCGGTAAAGTTTTCCAGCGTACTCATAGACAATGTTTGAGAAAATAAAAAATAATAAAACATTCTATAAAAATTTTAGTTTGTATAGTGCGATATATACCTCGGTCGTAAACCTTGGAAGACGTTGAACTTAAATACCAAGTTTTTTATTGGACCAAGTTCTGTTTTTAGGTTCAGTTGAGCTCGACACACCACTGAGACTGTTTTCCAAAAACAGATAATTTTTAATTAGGGAATCTCATATACCGATATATATATATATATATATATATATATATATATATATATATATATATATATATATACACGAGGGTCGGCTGATAAGTCCCAGCCTCACACAGATATGGCGCCACTAGGCCAGTTAGACGGTAGCATCGTATAGCTTAACTCTAGACTGTTTGTATCCATAATTACAGGTCAAAAGCTTGTATTGTTTTCGAATGACAGCATTTTAACAAGTCAACTTTTAATCTTTTCACGAAAATGGAGGATTTGGAAAAACGAGCAGTGATTAAATACCTCCATTTCAAAGGCTTACACCTAAAGAAATCAAGAACGAAATAGACAGTACATTGAAAGGCTCTGCCCCTTTACATTCAATGATTAAAATGTGGGTTGCAGAGTTTAAAATTGGACTTACGAGCACTAGTGATGAGCCTCGCTCGGGACGCCCGCTAGAAGTCACAACTCCAGAGATCATTGAAAAAAATTAATCGTTTAGCACTAAAGACCGCAGATTAAAGTTGTTTGAGTTAGCAGAGGCTGTAAACATACAAAAAAAAAAAAAAAAAAAAAACGTGCAGCTAATATTTTAAGTAATGTTTTGGGCTTTCACAAGGTCTGCGCCAGATGGGTGCTGCGTTTGTTGACACTTGATCAAAAGTTGCAAAGAAAAATTGTTTCTGTTAAGAATGTGGAGCTCTA
Source organism: Hymenopus coronatus (assembly GCA_030762935.1). Taxonomy (NCBI): domain Eukaryota; kingdom Metazoa; phylum Arthropoda; class Insecta; order Mantodea; family Hymenopodidae; genus Hymenopus; species Hymenopus coronatus. The sequence continues at coordinate 100,049,835 of CM060894.1, read as the reverse complement.
CCGTAAAAATCCCAGTGAATTTTTGAGACGGCTTATTATCATGGATGATACTTGAACACATCACTACACTCCAGAAAGTAAATCACAGTAAAAACAGTGGATTGCGCCATGTGAACCAACTCCAAAAAATCTAATGTGATCCATTCACATGACTTTCTCTATATATTTGCAACAAATTTTTGTTAAAAAGTTTATGCTTCTATTTACTTCATGCTAAGTGAGAAAAAATTAGCAGAAATAGCCTTATTACATACTTCCCTGTAAGTAGGAGCGAAATAAGGCAGTAACATATGTTAAAGTGATAGCAAGAGTTGGTTGCTATGTGACTGAAGTTCCTTTGTTTGTATGGACAGGAGTTGACAAATTCCTGTATGAGAAAAGTATAAGCTTTTTAAAGCTCAAACGAAAAACAAGGAATATATAAAAACGATCAAGTCCACGAAAAAAGTATATAACATAAATTGTGTGTTTTAAGGTGCTCTACATTTTTTGTGTGGTAAGTTTTTGCCTATCTCTTTCGGTTTACCAGTTACACAAAATTCCGTAAAATTCATCCAGAATAAAGTAGTCTTCAGAGAAAATACAAGATATACATATTATTTGTCAAGTATATATCTTTAATATATGATATTTAATCAAAATCGTTAGAGCCATCTTTTAGAAAATTAAAATTTTCGAAAATTTTTCCATGTAAAGGATAATTGGGTTAGGGGGATTTTCTTGAAAATCTTCGTGTCGCATCTTTGGAAGATACTGAACTTAAATACCAAATTTGGTATTTAACGGTGTTTTCGTTTCTGAGCTATACTGCCCACAGACACACACACATACACACAGACAGACACACACACACACACACGGACATTTTCCTGAAAATGCTTTTTTGGATTCAGGTGGTCTCAAAACATGCATTTCCGGTGAAATCTCGGTATCGAATGTCTGGATACAATGCAATACCTTCTCTATACACTATGTACATAGTACGTACAGAGAAAGTAAAAAATCTGAAGTGTTACACTCACATGACTTTCTCTAGGTTCTCTACAAAACTCTTACAAAAGATTCTTCTTCTTTGTACACAACGCTAATCAAGATAAATGTTAGCAGAATGGTATTACATAGTTCCTTATAAGTAGAAGGGCATAAGGGAATGCACTATGCTAAAGTGATTGTCAAATGTTTTAAAAGCTACCGTTATGCGATTGTCATTACAAATTACTTCTTTGCTTGCCCAGGAGTAGAACAAAAGAAAAACAGGCACTTCCTGTGTGAGACAAGTTTAAGTACTTCACAATTGAAACCAATAACAAGGAATATCTCGAAATCCGTTACCTCCACAACAAAAACGTAAAGGACAAAACTTGTGTACTTCGTCATGAGGTACATTTTTTTAAGTAGTACGATTTTTTTTTCTATCTCTTACGGTTTAGCAGTTAAGCAAAATTCAGCAAAATTCATCCAGAATAAAGAGGTCTTCAGAGGCTACTCCCAAAAAATTCGAGATATACATTTTATTTCGGACATAAATAGCTTTAATATACGGGATTTTAATCAAAATCGTTAGAGCCATTTTTAAGAAAATCAAAATTTTCGAAATTTTTTCCATGTAAAGGGCAGTTTGATGTGGGGAAATTTTTTGGAAAATCTTCGTGTCGCATCCTTGGAAGATACTAAACCTAAATACCAAGTTTGGTATTTAAGTTTATTTTTGTTTTGGTGCTATGCTGTCCACAGACACACACACACACACACACACACACACACACACACGCACACACACACACGGATCTTTTTTTTAAAAATGATTCTTTTCGGACTCAGGGGACCCTAAAACATATAATTATAGTTTATTTTTGTTTTGGTGCTATGCTGTCCACAGACAGACAGACACACACACACACACACACACACACACGTAACTTTTTTTAAAAATGCTTTTTTCGGACTCAGGGGACTCCAAAAAATATATATTTCCGGTGAAATCTCGTTATTTTTGGGTGCATTACAATACCTTCCCTAATCCTATGTATATTGTACATATGGGGCTAGACAAAGTAAAAGGTACATAAATATCCAAAAATGCTGTTTTGAGAAAACTAAATTTAAAGATATAAATGTTCAAAAAGGGGTTCTGCATAAGAGCTTAAAAGAAATGCAGACTAGCATTTAAATTATATTTAAATTGATTAAAATCCTCTTGACCACAAAAGTAATAGAGATTTTATTAGTATCTAAAACAAAAAAATATAATGTGTTCCATTCACATGACTTTCATCTCTGCAACAAATTGTAGTTAAAAAGCTTATGCTTCTATTTACTTCATGCTAATCAAGAACCAATCAGCAGAAATAGTCTTATTACTTGCTTCCTTGTAAGTCGAAGCGAAATAAGGGAGTACCATAGGTTAAAGTGATAGTCAAAAGCTGGTTGCTATGTAACTGAAGTTCCTTTGTTTGTATGGACACGAGTTGACAAATTCCTGTATGAAAAAAGTATGTTTTTCAAAGCTGAAACGAAAAATCATGAATGTCTTAAAAATGATCAATTCCACGAAAAAAAAATTATATGACATAAATTGAGTGTTTTATCGTAAGTTATATTTTCTGTGTGCTAAGTTTTTTTGTCCATCTCTTACGGTGTAGCCGTTATGCAAAATTCCGTAAAATTCATCCAGGATAAAGTAGTCTTCAGAGGCTATTCCCAGAAAATTCAAAATATACATTTTATTTTTCAGGTAAATATCTTTAATATAAGTTATTTTAATCAAAATCGTAGAGCCATTTTTAAGAAAATCAAGATTTTCGAAATTTTTTGCATGTCAAGGGTAGTTTGGGGTGGGGAGATTTTCTTGAAAATCTTTGTGTCGCATCCTTGGAAGATACCAAACTTAAATACCAAGCTTTTCTACCTGTTTCATATACAAACTATTTTTATAAAAAAGTAATATTTTATCTAAATCATGCTAGTCGAGGTAATTGGTCTTATTACTTCCCTGTAGGTAGAAGAGAAATACACTAGAATAAAGTATTAGCCAAGTATCTTAAAATCCGATTGCTATGTGGTTCAAATCCGTTTCTTTGCATTGCCAGGAGTTGACAAATACCCGTATGATAAAAATTTAAATATTTTAAAACTGAAACCAATAACAAGGAGTATCTCAAAAATGGTCAATTCGACGAAAAACTGTATTGGAGATAAACTGTGTGTTTTAACGAGATCTACACTTTTTGTGTATTAACTAAAGTAATTCCCAAAAAATTCAAAATATACATTTTATTTGTGATTTAAATATATTTACTATATGTTATTTTAATCAAAATCGTTGAACCCATTTTTGAGAAAAACAAAATTTAAAAAAATGTTTCCATGTAAACGTAAGTTGCGTTTGGGGTGGGGGGATTTATTGGAAATCTTCGTGTCTCATCCTTCGAAGATCCTAAACAAAATTACCAAATTTGGTATTTTACCGATTTTTCGTTTTGGGGTTATCGTGATCACAGACACACGGACACACACATATGTAACTTTTTCTAAAAATACTTTTCTTTTGGATACAGGGGACCACAAAACGTGATTGAAATCTTGATATATGTAGAATTTGTGGGAGGAGTGCAATACCTTCTGTACCTGTGTACCATGTAGAGAAAGTAGTATCTTCTTTATGTACCATGTGGAAAAAGTAAAAAGAAATTCAACAATCGTCAAACAGATGTGCAAGATAAAGCGCCACATATTTAATATGAATAAGCAAATGAACAATAAAATCGTGCTAGAAAGGCGCATAATAAATTCTAGATGATTTTTCTCCCCCAAATATTTTTCGTACTTTGATTGCTGAATTTGTGTCCCAGCTCCCTGATCTAATGGAGTTGCAGGAACAGGCTACAACACGGGAATACTAAGCTCGTAGACATATATGACAAATGCTTGAATAACGAGGTGATTAATAACGAAGTGATTACTTGGAGAAATAAAATAAAGATCAGTGACATTTAAGTATGGTTTAATATAATACTATTTGTCTTCCTTTACCACATACCAGTAGAGAGGTTATTTCATCCCGCCGGAAAATTCAAAACAGAAATTTCACAGGAAATGTGTGTTTTGAGTACCCCAGAATATAAAAAAAATGTGAAAAATAATATAAAAAAAATTTAAAAAATTAGAAAAATGATCCATATGTCTCTGTGAACCGATAGCTTAACAACAAAAAATTAGATAAATTATAACCTTGGTATTTAATTTTAGTATATTAGATGCGCCTCTAAGCATTTCGAAAAATCCCACCAGATCTTCACATAGAAAATTTTTCGAACATTTTTATTTTCTAAAAGTGACCCAAAGAGATAACGAAAACGTATTACACAAGAGAAATAGATTTCCTTGGAATACGCAATTTATTTCAAATAACAATTTAATGATATACGCTGTTATGAGACATCCCAAAATTAATTCTTTTAAAGTCCTGTCAGTTTTCAGTTGTTTCACAATATTAGCTATATGGAAAGAGTACGGCCTTTTAAGGTCATATATAGCTTCCAGTCTGAAACATTTGACTATTGCTATTTGCTTACTAACAATAACCAAATGAGACATATAGCTATTTCTGCAAAGTTTTTTATTTTTTGGGGGGGGGGGTTAACGTTCTTTAACCTGGTTGGTCATATCGGACGATGAATGGAATTGGTGAAATGATGCTCAAATGATCTCGTGGTCCACGGAGCTTAAAGATACTCGACATTCGTCTTCTTTGGATAAGGGAAAACCCCGAAAAAAATTATCCGGATAACTCACCCTAAGCGAGGTTCGAGCTCACGACCTGTTGAATGTGAGACAGACACGCTAGCACCACACTACCCAGGCGGGCTGCAAAGTTTTATCTCCACTAAAATAAATTAGATATACAAAAAAGAGTTTTCAAAGAATATGTAGAGGCTTAGGCTATCACGGCCGGCGTTATCAATCTTATTATCTAAGTTTGCCGGGCTTGTAGGCCATGGTCCAGTCTTGCCTGGACTCCGGAGCTAGACTCTCGCCCTTAAGATGCCGAACGCAGCTTTCGGCGAAACGTCGGTTATACCAACCACTGGACCACGGCCTACAAGCCCGGCAAACTTAGATAGTAAGTTTTTCAAAGAATAGTTCGTAATGCTACTAATAAACGGCAGAAGGTAGAGAAGTCAAATGAATGTAACATATTAAATTGTTTTCATTTATTTACGTCAAAGAATTAGTTTCTGGATTACCCTCATAGTCTAGTATAAATCGTAAAAGAAATAAAAGTGCTTAATTTTAGGTACATTTATAGAAAAAAATTGTAAGACACGCATAAAAGTGCAAATTGTTAATTTAGCAACTCTTTCAAATTAAAAGCCAGTGAGAATGAGTTTGTTTTGTACTGTCTTAAGAATAGATAAAACAGGAAAATACATAAAAGAATAAACTTAGGCCTTGCGCCTGTAATTATCGTTTACCTGTTTATTGATGAGGATAACAAAGAGCTCATTTCCAATTTAATTTTAGAGCCGAGTCATCGTCAGGGCTGATAATTAATTTATCGTGTTCATGTCAATGGCCAAGGATACTGCGTTTTACTTGATACAATTATTATAGCCTATATTCGAGTTACGGGGCAGTGGCACAGCGTTGCCGCCCCCTAAGGTATTTCCGGTGCACGCAATCCCCTCATTATCAGTATTTCCGCGGGCACTCACCCACCGGCGCCTCCCCCAGTCTGTGCATTACCGGCTTCAACTTTCCAATATACTTGGACAGCTGCTCCGTACATAGAGTTCCTTAGGTAGTTAACGTATTACCTTATTTATATGAGTTTGGGTGTATCTACCTTCTTGAACTTTCTTTTGCTTTATTCGCTTCTGAGAGCGAATAAAACACAAAGTATTTTTTTCTTTTTACCTACTCTTCTAATGCATCCATTCCAACCACAAATTAGGTAGAAACATATCAACGTTAAAGAAGTTTTTTTCTTTTCCCCTTTTCCCAACGATTCTTTTTTTTTTTTTTTCTATTTGATTTGGTTTTGTTTTTTTTTTCTTCTAATACACAGACATATACACATTTACAACACACAAACACCCATGTCCAAGGTGAGACTCGAACCCACGATCCCCTGCGCCACGAAGCCATGGGGACCGGCATCTCTTCTAATTTGTAAAGAAGGTATCCATTTTAACCACAAATTCGGTAGTCAGATATCAACGGACAAGTTGAGCGGACCCTTGAAGAAAAAAAAAGACATTTCTGCAAAAATGTCCATATACAGCTCTTGTTTGTATGTGTGTGTCAGTGTATAACAAAACTCAAAATTGAAAATTTGGATAAACTATATTCAGTATCTTGCAAAAGATGCGACACGAAGATCTTTCTATCATATCCTTGGAAGATACTGAACTTAATACCAATTTTTATATATAATTAATTTCTCTTTTGTGTTTAGCTACACACACAGATACGGGATCTTTTTCTAAAATATCTGACGAATACATTCACTTGAATTTTTCTACCTGTTGTGCAAACATGCTAATCTCACAAAACATTATTTTATCTATATTAATGCAAAAATGGTGCTATTATTTGCTTCTTTGAAAGCAAGGAATAATAAGGGAATACACTAGGCTAAAGTAATAGTCAGATCCTTTAAAACTGATTGCTAAGCGATACAATTCAAATTAGGATCTTTGTGTGAACAGAATAAGCCAAAAGAGATATGAAAATAATGATGACTTTATTTTAAGAACAGTTAATATATTATAAAATTGAAACAAATAAAATAAATATCTTCAAAAATGTATATGACACAAATTGTATGCTTTAATGAGAGCCACCTTTTTGTTTAGTATATGTTTGTCCTTCTCTTACAGTTTGCCAGGAAACTAAAGAATTATTTTCATTTGTAGTGAAAATGTTTTAAACATATGATATTTTGATCATAATGGGCAAAGCCATTTTAAGAAAAATCTTCAATGTAAAGGGTAGTTTGGGATAGAGGATTCTCTTGAAAAAATTTTTGTTGGATTTTTTGAAAATGTTGGGAAATATTCAACTTAAATATCAAGTTTAGTACTTAACTGAGTTTTCGTTTTTGAGCTATGCTGTTTATACACACATACAACCAAAACATGCACATACACTGACTTTTTTCTAAAACACATTTTTGAATTCGTCTCAAAAACATGTATTTTGGTGATATTTTCGGCATCGAAGTTTTGGTTGGAGTACACTCTTCTCTATCTGCTTTGTACCTTTTGCCTACATACGTGCTAGAGAAAATAAAAATCTAATGTGTGTCATTCACATAAGTTGATCTATCTGTTCTGCGAAAAAAATATTCTTAGGAGTACTACCTACATCTTGTTACTGGAGATGCACGTTAACAGAAATGGTCTTATTACTTGATTGCTTGTAAATAGAAAGGAAATAAGAAAATATAGGAAGCTAAAGCGATACTCAAAATTGTCGCCATGCATTTACATTGAAATTCGATTCTCTTTCCATGACCAGCAGTAAACAGAAGGGCTATGAGAGAGTGAGAACTCGTTTGAGTAAAGCTTTAAGTATTTTAAAATTTAAACTGGGAATATATCGGAAATGGTTCGCTGTAAAAAAATACTATATATCCAAAATATACCGTGTTGTAATGAACTCTACATTTTTTGTGTATCAAGATTTTGTTTATCTCTTACAGTTTACCAGTTATAGGAAAGTCATTCAAAATCTAGAGGACTTCAGAGGCTACACCGAAGAAATCCAATATATATATATATATATATATATATATATATATATATTATTTGTCATTTAAATATATTTAATACACAATATTTTATTCAAAATCTTTAGAGCCGTTTTTGAGAACGAAATTTTTAAAAAAAATGTTCTATGTAAAGGTTAGTTTGGGGTAGGCGAATTTTCATGTTGTATCCTTGGAAGATATTGAACTTAAATACCATGTTTGAGATGTAACAGATATTTCGTTTTTTGAGTTATGCTGTTCACCACACACTCGCACATACACACACAGAACATTTTTTAAAAATCCTTTTTTTATTCAGGAGTTCTCAAAATATGCATTTCCGGTGAAACCTCGGTATCGAATTTTTAGTGGAATACGTCACCTTCTCTAACTACTATGTATACTATAGATAAGTTCTAGAGAAGGTAAAATGCGTTTCTTCGATTTGTAGTTCCTCAAAACGTGTACTTCTTTGGGATCGACGAGTTTATTGCACCTATGCCCCACAATGGAGTGCCTCCGGAGGAAGGGAAGGTGAGATAAGTTGGGAGGAGACACCGGGTGGCAGAGTCAGGAGTTGGAGAGTAATGACAGGATACCTACAGCTACCAGTTTCAGACTCCCGACAAACGGGACAGGCAGACTCGGGACCCTGCCCTCCATAGGAACCAACTCGAATGTCGGAGGACGGTGAGAGTTTTAGAGAATATCCTTGTTTCCTGCCACGCCGCACTGAAGTACCGACGCCAATACTACCAACACTCAAAGAAACTGATGGGCCACGGTATAGAAGAAAAATCTAATGTGTTACACTCACATGAATTTCTCTGGATGCTCTACAAACCTCTTACAGAAGATTATTTTTCTTTTTACACAATGCTAATCGAGATAAACATTAGCAGAATATTCTTATTACTTAGTTCCTTATAAGAAGCAGGGAACTAAAGGAATGCACTAAAGTGATAGTCATATGCTTTAATAACTCTCGTTATGCATTGTCATTGCAAATGGCTTCTTTGCTTTACCAGGAGTAGAAAAAAAGAGATAAACGAAATGTAAATACTTTACAATTGAAACTAATAACAATATCTTGAAAACGGCAAACTCCACGAAAGAAATGTGTGACATAAATTGTGTATTTTAACGAGATATACATGTTTTGTGAAGTTAGTTTTTGTTTATCTTTTGCGGTTTCCCAGGATGCAAAATTCATCCAGAATGAACAGGTCTTCAGAAGCTATTCCCAGAAAATTCAAGATATACATTTTATTTGTGATGGAAATAGCTTTAATGTATGGTATTTTAACTGAAATCGTTAGAGCCATTTTTAAGAAAACAAAATTTTTGAAAGTTTTTCCACGTAAAGGGTAGTTAGGGGTGGGGGGGATTTTCTTGAAAATCTTCGTGTCGCATCCTTGGAAGTTACCAAACTTAAATACCAAGTTTCGTATTTAACCATCTTTTCTTTTTTGTCTGTCCACAGACACACACACGGACCTTTTTCTGAAAAACATGTGTTTCCGGTGAAATCTCGATATCGAATTTTTGGGTGCAATACAATACCTTCTCTATCCACTGTACATTGTACATACGGCCGGTGAAAGTAATATATTGTTTTGATAACGACGCTGTAAAAAGCCAAGATCAATCAGCACCACCGGTGTGCTGGGATTTGGTCCCATAGTTCTTTATACATGCCAGTAATCTACTGAGTTGTGGCTGTCGCTTTTAAGATCACTTAAAAACCATCGGTCTGGGCCGGGATACATCCCTTGTCCTTGGGATCAGAAGGCCAGCGCCTAACCAACTGAACCACTCAGACGGATAAACTCCATGGGTCAGGAACTTGTAACCCGGGGAACCATAATGGATCAGAGTAAACCGTCCTCGTGTATCGAATTCGGGACCTCCCGAATGCGAGTCGCACACGTTACCGAAGCATCGTATTGCTTGGTAAGATGCCTTAAGTTTCGGTAGCTATATACTTGGTTTCTTGGGGGTAGTTTCGAAGTGTCACACGTCCTATTGGGTGCGTTTCACTACTACGGAGCATCTGTTAAAAGTCATGTACATTTCTTATAGAAGAGATGGCATATATCTCTATGTGTGCATGACATCATCCGGTAAGCCATGATATTGCTTGTAAATGGCATAACCTGAACGAAGCTGTATTCCTTACCAAGTGATAGTCATTGAGCATTGTCCAACTACAGTTTGAATTTCATATGTATTTTAACTGCTTGAGTTTTCTTATTATGTTTCAGCTATCATGTTCAGCTTCATAAAATTTCACGTATTACTATGCACAAACATGATTAAAGACCAAACGAATCCATCAGCAATACTGGCGAGAAGTGGTATATTTGCACCAATGAGCTATGAGGCCATTCTACCGTTGTAGTAGTGATATAAGGGTGACTTATCTTAGAGGCCTGTTTCGTTTCTCTAAGGTTTAACGAGCATATCACTGCGTGTGTAGAACTGTGAGGAAATTATAAATAGACTATAATTAGAATAGCTATAGAATTTGCACTAAATACCAAAAATTTTACAAAAACATATTACCACGGAAGTAGTGTCATCATGCGTCCATACTAGATGGTTTACAGTCGGTGGCTCATGATATTGTACCATCGTATGGCGCCATTTCTTGTATAAGCACTTTAGCGTCTGCATGAATGAAACAAATCTTAAGCCGTTGAAACTATATATACAGAATATAGGGTATATATAGGCACTGCCACTTTGTGAGATCTATTGTGGCTAATACACCCAGTAGGAAAGGAACGTGAAAAAACGCAAAAGGCTAAAGTCAGCAGTCAGACAAGTCACAGAGATGCGCGGAAGTCTCTAGCAGATCCTGAAGAATTGTCCCATTCCTGGAGCCGCTCGGATTGGACGATGAACTGTTGAACTAGATATGGGGCATACTCTTTTCTTGAATCAAACATCCGCGCCATCTATCCAACACCGCGAAACCGAAAGGCACACCTAAACATAGGAAAGAAACTGAATGAAAGGGAAATTAATTATAAGAACACGTGACAGATGAGAAACCGCCACAGCATTCACCTAACAGTAAGGGAAAGTCACAAAGCTCCAAGATTATAGATTAATCGATAGCAATCGAACACGAGAACTTTCGAATGTATCACACGTAACTCTACACATATATATATATACATACAGGCTTTTATACAGTTGATGCTAAAAGTAGATCTTTTACCAGATATCAGTTGTGTTAAAAGTAGCAAATGCTGTCACTCAGTGTAACAAAATTATAACACTCCAATGTAACCAACTTTGGCTTATGCGTCCACGGCCTCATTCAAGTATGCTATGACTCTGAAAGTTCGTATCGATCCATAAAATGGCGGATGAATTTAATGTCATGAACATTAATGTCATGCATGCAGCGGAAGAACAAAATTACAAATGCAACACCGCCTTTTTTTTTTTTTTTTTTAACAGTTCCGGAGTCTGATCGGGTCTCCGGCGCTGTATAAACTACTTTTTATTTACCTAATTTGTTTACTTTGATTACTGTATGATTACTAAATTACTGTTTACTTTTTACACACACATACACAAACATATAACACCCATGCCCAAGGCGGGACTCGAACCCACGATCCCCTGCGCTGCGAAACACCAAAGCGAGACACTTTGGCGAGCGCGGCCATGGGGACCGGCTTTCTTCGTTGTATAGAATGTTTTCATCCTATACAAGTAAGTCGTCATGTTGTCAGCACTGATGCTAAGCAAGGCAACAATGAATATCGCAGGTTAAGCATGGACTCCGTGAAATAAGTAAGACAATATAATTATAATTATAATATGTCTATAAATATTTAGACCTGTCTAAATATTGTGTATGACACACGTGTTGAAATCGTTTTATATTGTGAGTAGGAAGTTTGCCATAACGAAGCTGTAGACCTATAAGCTCAATATAAAATACCATTTTTTGCCACTTGTATCATAAATATCTATTTTGCTTTGAATTTGTGAATTTTGTGCGAAAACACGAATGGTCTTATTATTATAATAACGGGAAATGAAGGCTAGGAATGTAGTATCATTATATAAGGCTGGGTTGGCGACCGGTCGGAGCTCAAGGCTTTATAAAAGCTATGATTGACAGGCGAGGCCCAGACCATAGTGATTAATGACTCCTCCCTGTTTCTTCCCTTTCTCCCTCCACCCGGCCCAAAAACAGCCCCTCGCCGGATAAAGGGAGGAAAAACCATCGCGAGGAGAAGTAAACATGTTATAGGGGGAGGGAGGCAGTCTGGACAGACGGATGGATGGGTGGATCAATACGTTTAGAACTTACATTCTCGGTGATAGTTCACCGAGAAACAATCTTATTTCACACTCGGTTAGAATTATTAACCAGTTAACATATTTTAGAAAAATAATTTATCTAACATCCAGATATCACCAAAGCAACAGGTGTACGTCGAATAAAGTCTAATACACGTTTAGGCCATTCTTTCTTACACCTTCTATACAGAGGAGGATTTTATTCCATCAAAAATACTAGTTATAGTTAGTGCAATGTTGTAAATATAATATACGTTAATATTCTAAGAAGGCATACAGAATGAATCGCTTTTTGGAAATAGTATGAAATTGTAAATTATGTAAAATTCACACCTCTGAAAAATTCAATATCAAAGTTAATCTTTGTAAATAAATATATTAATAATTATCAAGAGTAAACAATAAATGTAATTTTCTGACTTGATGTGCATCCTAGAGTTGGATTTTGCGGCTATTATAAAAAAGGATAACATATTACAATATGCAATGTAATGCAAACAGAGATTAGTTAAATTTCAACTCATTCACATCTGAGAACGTTTTAAATGAGTATGAATTTTTAATATATTTTTTCAACATACTAGTCGATGTCAGAACATCGCATAAAAGTTAATCATTAGACATAAGCACATCGGACATAACCCCAAATAAATTGAATTAAACATATACTATATCTCTTATATTCCAACTTTTTTATAGTTTTTTTCACATTAAACAGTAGTGTCGTAATCTAAGCTTGGAATAACAATGAATGGTTAGGTATACTTCCTCGAACCGTATTATACATCAATCCTAACCCAAAGTTTCAATGACGAATTTCCTTAAAGTATGTTAAAATTGATTTTAATCCTGCCTCACATTCACGAGGTAGGAAGTTCTAATATCACTTAGGGGTGAGTTACAAGGCTATAGTTTTTTACCGGGTTTCCCCCTATTCTGATAGAAGAATGCTGAGTAGCTTTAAGCTCCATTGAGAATCATTTCACCGATTTCACCCATAGTCAGATTACACCAGCCAAGTTAAAGGACGTTAAAATACCAAAAGAAGAAAAAATCTGATGTGTTCCTATCTCACTTTCTCTCTGTTCTGAAAACAAAAATTCCTTACAAAAGATTACTCTTTTATGTATATCATGCTAATCGAGTTAAACATTAGCAGAAATGGTTCTTATTAATTGATTCTTTGTAAGCAGACGGAAATACACGAGGCTAAAGCAATAGTCAATTCCTTTAGAGGCCAATCGCTATCTCAAACAATTGAAATTCTTTGATTGCTAGGGGCAAACAAAAGACAGCCGGAAGAAAGATGACCTACCCTTTGAGAAAAGTTGAAGTAGCTTAAAACTGAAACCAGTAATACGTAATATTTTGGAAACAGTCAACTGTAACACAAAGATATACGTGATATAAAGTGTGTGCTTAGACGAGAACTACATTTTTTGTGCAGTAAGTTTTTATCTATTGCTTACGGTTTATCAGTTACGCAAATTTCAGCAAAAGTCATCCAGAATTAGTAGCTATTCAGAAGCTACTCTCAGAAAATTCAAGATATCCATTTTATCTGTAATGTAAATATCATTAATATACGGTATTATAATCAAAATCGTTAGAGCCATTCTTGAGAAAAACAAAGCTTTCAAAAAATGTTTCATGTAAAGATTAGCTTAGGGAGGGGGTTTTTCTTTGAAATCTTTGTGTTGCATCCTTGGAAGATACTAAATTTAAATACCAAGGTTGGTATTTTGCGACTTTTAGTTGTTCAACTATGCTATCCATAGACACATACACACACAGAGAAAATTGCTTTTTGAGACTCAGGGACTTCAAAACAGATATTTTCGCCGAAATCTCTACATCAAATTGGATGGAATACAATACTTTCACTAGCTACTATGTACCTTGTATGTACGTAGTGTTAGAGAAAATAACAAACAAAAAAGAAAAACAAATACTGCCTTTAATAAGAGGTCAGAGCAAGAAAGAACAGGTAAACCAAGTTTAGGTCAAATGGTTGGAGTAGAAAAGTATGTAAGTGGTTTTAGGGAAGAGAATGCATTATAAGGGAGCTCTGTGGCGACTTAATCCTTCGGGTTGAAGGAGAACTACTATCGTCTGATTTTTGTTGTTGTAGTATTTAACACCCGCTTTTACTACTTTGTGGCACCGCAGGCGATGACAATGGTGATACATGAAGTGGAATGTGATGGCGGGGGAAAATCGGAGAACCCGGAGAAAACCCGCCCCTGCGCCGCTTTCTCCACTACAAATCTCACATACGGTCGCTTGGGGTCTAACTCGTGCCGTCTAGGTGAGAGGCGAGTGGACTAACCACTTGGGCTACTACCATCGTCTGGATCATGGATAATTCTTAATATAAAATTGTCTATATTGCTGCTGCTGCTTCTGCTGCTCCTCCTCCTCCTCCTCCTCCTCCTCCTACTACTACTACTACTACTACTACTACTACTGCTATTGCTGCTACTACTACTGTCATCATCAACGTCGATGTCGGCAGCGTGGTTAGATCACCCCAGCAAGTGTTCGATTCCAGGCGACCGCGTATGGAATTTGTGGTGGACAAATCGGCGCAGAAGCGGGTTTTCACCAGGTTCTCCGGTTTTTCCTGCCAGCGCATAACACCACTGTTCCATGCAACATTCATTCCATGTAAAATGAGTGTCACCGCCTGCGGTCCCGTAGTGGTTAAAGCGGGCGTTAAACATTATTAAAAATAACGTAATTGTATTCCAATTAAGAGTCCTACCCCGCCTAAGCTAAATCTTCAAAATTCATGAATCACTATTTAGAATGTCTGATGCGTTCTTGTCACATGACTTTCTCTACCTGTTCCACAAATAAACTGGCTATTCGTACAAAGGATTACTCTTATATATACATAGTGCTAATCGAAATAAAGTCTTTTTACTTGCTTCCTTGTACGTAGGAAAATAAGGGAATACACTAGCCTAACGTGATAGCTAAAATTGTTTAAAAGCTATTGCTATGTTAAACAATTGAAATTAGGTTCTCTTTGCAAGGTCAGGAGTAAAACAAAATATATATGAAGAAAGATGATTGACCGTTTGAGATAAGTTTTAAATAGGATAAAATTAAAGCCAATAACATGGAATATCTTGAAAAAGAATAAAGGTTAACTCTAGAAATAAAATATACGATATAAGTTGTGTGTTTTAACAAGATTTACATTTTTGTGCAGTAAGTGTTTCTCTATCTCTTATGCAGTTTATCAGTTATGCAATATCTATCTAGAATAAAGAGGTCTTCAGATGCTATTCCCAGAAAATTTAATAAAATATTATAGGATAGTTTGGGGTTAGTACTTATTTTGTAAATCTTCGTGTCTCATCCTTGGGAGATACTAAATTTAACTATCAACTTTGGTATTTAACAGAATTTTCGTTTATAAGTCATGCTGCCCTCAGATATCTACAGCTTCACACACACACACACACACACACACACACACACACACACACACAGACTGACCTTTTACTAAAAATCTGACGTGTTTTATTCACATGATTTCTCTATCTTCTCTGCAAAAATTGTCATAGAAAACATTATTCTTTTATATATCAATAAAGATAAAAATTCCCAGAAATGGTCTTTTCTAAGTCCTTATAATTATAAGGTATAATAAAATCAATAACAGGGAATATCTCTGAAATGGCTATCTCTACAAACAATTATATATGACATAAATTGTGTTTTTAAATTAGATTTTTGGTATGGTACGTTTTATCTATCTTTTCGGGTTACTAGTATGCAAAAGTCATTCCGAATGAGGGGGACCCTAGCGCTACCCCCAAGAAATTCCACATATATATTTTATTTGTCTAATAAACATTTTTAATATAGGGCATTTCGGTCAAAATCGTTGGAGTTATATTTTAGAAAATCGAAAATTTCGAAAATAATTCCATGCAAATGATAGAAAATCCTCGTATTGCATCCGTGGAAGTTACTGTAACAAATGCCTTTATTATTTAAAAACCGTTTACAAATATAGTCTTGAATTCACTGCTGCATGTAATTCTCTTGACGTTTCGACGCGTAGACAGTTTACGGCTGCGCGCCATTCATGGCTCGCGCAACACTGCGCGCTAACACTCCAGTACAATTCATAACACAACACATGTATTCCTCCTTTTATGGCTAGAAAATGACGCCACATACTTCCTGGAAACATATCGAAGATACTGGTCACTTCTAAATGAATCTTGAGTGTACCAGGCGTGACACTTTCCGAAGTCTCCAATTTCCGTCGCGCCGCACTCCTGTTTACACATTCCAAGGTCTCCAACTGCGATGACGCAAATGCCAAGGCAAACGTGAGAATTGCTGCACAAGACGTCAGTGTCACTTAATACCAAATTTTGTACTTAACCAAACTTCTTGTTTTACACAGACAGACAGAGAGATACATACACACAGACGTTTTTTTATCAAGCTTTGTATTTAACCGACTTTTTGTTTTTGAGTTATACTGTTCACTCAAACTTATAAGTTCAACTTATTTTGCACAATTAAGTTTCATTATAAAGAAAAATAAATTATTTTGTTATTTATACCATCATTTCATTATAACATATAGAGTAATTCTTATTTTTAAAAATAACATAACAGTAAAACCGACTGCGGTTTCTTAAAATCGTTCTAAAATTGAACTTATCCATGATCAATAGTTTCTGAAAAAATGGGTTGCTTATACTTGAAAATGTGAACAATAGAAGCCCTGTTTAAATCAAAACTGGAGAAAACCAACTCCTATAATTTTAAAAGAAGACCACATGGTATAAGCGAGAGAAGCTGCCGTTCTTAATAGCGATACAAATTTGTGGAGCAAAACTTTCCGTAAATGGTGGGCTAAAGTTTACCACTACACTCCAAAGTATAAAGGAGTTATACCTTTTTCTATGAAGTGATGCAATAGTCACAGTACAAATAGCATTTAGAAGGTAAGTATTGTGCCTAGAATGAAAAATGAGCTATAAAACTAAAGAGGAATTTCCAATTAATAAGATTGCACAAAAAAGTTTTAAAAAATTCTGATGTGTTACACTCACATGACTTTCTCTAGCTGCTCTGCAAACCTCCTACAAAAGATTATTCTTCTTTGTACACAATGCTAATCGAGATAAATATTGGCAGAATGTTCTTATTACTTAGTTCCTTATAAGTAGCTATGCTAAAGTGATTGTCAAATGTTTTAAAAACTATCGTCATGCGACTGTCATTGCAAATCAATTCTTTGTTTGGCCAGGAGTATAGCAAAGAAAAACGGACACGTTCTGTCTGAGAAAAGTTTAAGTACTTCAAAAATGAAACCAGTAACAAAGAATATCTCGGAAACGGTTACCTCCACAACAAAAGTGTAAAGGACATAAACTGTGTGTTTTAACGTTATAAGTATTTTTTCTATTTCTTACGGTTTAGCAGCTAAGGAAAAATTCATCCAGAATAAAGAGCTCTTCAGAGGCTATTCCCCAAAAATTCGACATATACATTTTATTTCGGACACACATAGTTTTAATATACGGGATTTTAATCAAAATTGTGAGAGCCATTTTTAAGAAAATCAAAATTTTCGATATTTGCTTCACGTAAAGGGTAGTTTTTAGTGGGGGATTCTTTTGAAAATCTTCATGTCGTATCCTTGGAATATACTAAACATAAATACTAAATTTGGTATTTAACGGTCTTTTCGTTTTGGAACTATGCTGTCCACAGACACACACACACACACACACACACACACACACACAGAGACACGCACACACACGGACCTTTTTTAAAAATGCTTTTTTCGGACTCAGGGGATCCCAAAACATATATTTCCGGTGAAATCTCGGTATCGAATTTTTGGGTGCATTACAATACCTTCTCTATCGCTATGTACATTGTACATATGGGGCTAGAGAAAGTAATATAAAGTCATTTAGTCTCCCCTTAATAATTGGAATTTATTTTATTTTAAACTTTAACTGTAATTCAAAATCTTCTCGGGCTTCTAGCCAGGTAAAAACTTGGCTTGACACCAACGTTTCGAAGAAGTGCATCTTCCTCGTCTTCAGGGTAAACTGAACACACTTCTTCGAAACGTTGGTGTCAAGCCAAGTTTTTACCTGGCTAGAAGCCCGAGAAGATTTTGAATTAACACGTCGCCAGGAAAGCTTCAGTTCTTAATTTAACTGTAATATTTTACTTCCATTTTTGATACCATTGTCTAATTTACTTATGCATATTACTATAATTCTCAATTATACGTTCTGTCATTTCCTTATTTTCTACGTGACTATGCATTGTTAGTACCCACTCCCACACAGAGTGGAAAAAAACAATCTTACGACGATGTTAAAATAAAATAAAGCTTTAAATCTAATCGCCTATAGCACGAATTGAGCCTATAGACCCACTCCGGCTCCCTCAAAATTTCAAGGTCCAACGTATTCAAAGATGAGCAATATTTCTTCCCTTTTTTGTTGAGTAGTTGAAAGCTGTTTTGAGGATTCGGAATTCATCCGTTCTTCCCAGATGATCCATACAGTCCTTTTAACAATCTTGATTTTTTCTCATTATATTTACAGACGAAGTTTATATAATAGTATCTTCCTTTCTTTTACTTGACGTCAATTTTATCCGTAACTTCTGATTTTTAACATTTACTTTGTTTTCTGTTTGATTTCCGTTTTGCTGTTTTCTTCCAATACACCCATATACACATTTTACAAACATAAACACCCAAGGAGGGACTCGAACCCATGATCCCCTGCGACACGAAGCACCAAAGCGAGGCACTTCAGCCAGGCGCGGCCATGGGGACCGGCAAATCTTCGTTTGTGAAGCTACTGAGCGTTTTTCATCCTCCTGTGCTAGGATCCATATTTTTGCTGCATAAAGTAGTTGTAGAATTACTACAGATTTCTAAAATTTACACTGCATTTCCTTTGCTACCAAACTGTCTTTTTATAGCTTCATTTGCATGTTACAATTCATGATAAAATAAAAATAGAATAAACGATTACGATTCTGTGCCCCTCTCATGAGTATGCATATTACTTTTGAAAGCAGTTTCCTTCTTCCATTGTGCTTGTTCACTCAACTGGGAAACGCGTCACTGAACGCGTTCGATTCCCCGCCATTGAGCACATATTTCGGGTTTAAGAAAAACAAAGGATGTCTAGGGTGTTTCACAACTTTGGACTTCTATACCTGCTATGTTAATGCTCCTCTGATCTATATACAATTTATTTAAAAGTATATTTTACAGTGGTACATAAATATATTGTAACGAATGTCTTTACTGACTCAAAAATGTTTTACACTTAGTCTTAAATTTACTGCTGCAAATAATTCACTAGAAATTTCGCGTAGACAGTCCATCCATGGCTCGCGCACCTCTGCGCACCAACACTCCAGTCACTATGACTCACTACAATTCAGAACACACAACACTGCACTGCAAATCTTCCTCCTTTTATAGCTTGAAAACAACATCTCAGAACTTTCTGGAAACTTGTCGAAAACACTGGACGCTTCTGGAAGTCAAAGCATCGAAAGTCTTGTTTACGCATCCGATGTCATGTCTCACATTCCAGCTCCAACGCCGCATACCAGAACAAACATGAGAATGGCCACATACACGGATGGCACTGTCACAATAAATAAATATATAAACCTATCATCAATATCTATACGCGGGTGATTCAATAAGAACCAGTATTTCAAAATAGATGGTGTTGCTAAGGCAAGTTGGTGTTACTACATTGAATTATATTTGATACTGATTCATAGATTATTTTGGATTTGGCGGGCACTTCTGGTACTCGTTAATGTGCTTTTGCTAAAATGGAAAAGTGCAGTGGTTTGCTTTTTACTTTTGGATGGGAAAAATTGCGAGGAAATAAAAGCGAATGCTGTTTATGCGTACCTTTCGCTATCTAAGAGATTGGTTAGATATTGGTTCAACGCCTTTATAGATATGTAGGTAGTGAACATTCGTATTTTATGAGGAGTGTTCAGGATGTCTGGCAGATTTGGTTACCGGAAAATGATTGAAAAGTTGCAGTAGCAGCTACAGCAACAGCAGCAACAACAGCAGTAGTAGAAGGAGAAGTAGTAGTTGTAGTAGTGGTAGTAGTAGTAGTAATATTGGGGATCTCTTGTGCACCACCTTATACTATCATAGAAGATCGAATTCCTTGGCTTTTGTCAGCTCCAGTAGTCCTTTTCCGGGGATAGGGTCGCTGCCCACAGCTTGCATCTGATATATTCGTGGATAATACACACAGTGTGCAGATGCTTTTTGAAGAAGCATGGCCAGTTAATAAACTAACAGCCTTTCTACGTCTACTTCTACTTACAAGTAAAAGCGATCTAGTGAAGGCTGCTTCGGGTTCTTTAACTATGCAGCTACATACGCTAATCACCAGAAGTGTTATATCTTTTTGAGAGTGTTTTACTACTATGGCACCGCAAGTGATGACACTGATGATTCATGGAATGAGGATGGAGCACCGGCATGTAGAATACGAGAATCCGGAGAAAACCCGCCTCTGCGCCGCTTTTTGACGTTCTTTCCTAATTCATTCTAATACTGCAGTTCCAGCATGTGATTTACTTATCTCGCAGAAAGGTTCATGTCCGTAGGACATGACATGAACTTCTAACTTCCTTTTTGGATAACTGATCAGCTTTATCGTTTCCTTTATTACGTTGATGCCCTGGCTTCCGTCCTAATACAACTGAGTTCAAATTCGAGTTGAACTACTGTGAGTCAAGAGCCTATAAAACAGCCTGACTGTCAGAGACGATGAGTAGGAGTCTACCTTTGTAGCCCTTTTCTAGCCCTCTATGTGCACAGGCTAGGACTGCAAATATCTCTGTGATGGAAGATTGAAAAGTCCAAGATATGACTCTTGCTGATCATCGAACAATCTCTGAGAAGTGGCAGAGGGTGAGAACGGCAACTCCTATTTTTTTTTTAATTAAAATTCGATGGCTTTCACGGCCGGTGTTATGATTACTAATAGAAAACAAAACCAAGCTTATAGCCCTTGGTTCACTGGGCTTTTCCTTTTGTTTCTCAGACGTTTCGCCTGCATCTGCGGCAAGCATCTTCAATGGCGTATATATCTCCATGGCCTCTCAACAACGACTGGGAGGTAACGGAAGAGATGTATGCGCCATTGAAGATGCTTGTCGCAGAGGAGGCGAAACGTTTGGGAAACAAGAGGAGAAGCCCGGTGGACCACGGATTACAAGCCTGGTTTTGTTTTCTATTAGTGATCAACTCATATTTTATATGGTGCGCTGGAGATGAAAAAGTTTTCGGCTCATTGGTTATCTTGATTGCCCTTAATGAGAAGGGATTTCAACAGCTGTTCTTAGAACTATTTATGTGAAATTCGAAGGACTTTTTGCGTGGAGCTCCCAGCGTCGACGAGGCCTGGATTCATTATTACATCCCTAAACAATCAAACAAAAGGCATTTTATCCAATAATCTGTTCCAAAGAAGGCTAAGATGGTCCCATCGGCCAGATAGGGGATCACAACTTTTTGGAATGCGAAGAGTGTCATACTCATTGGCTTTTTAAAAAATCTGATATGTTGTACTAAAATGACTTTCTCTTCTTAGAAAAATTCTTGTTCTTTCTACTCAATACTAATCGAAATAAACAATAAAAAAAAACGTTCTTATTACTTAATTCTTTATAAGTAGAAGGGCACTAGGCCAAAGTGACAGTCATATGTTTTAAAACCTATCGTTATACGATTGTCATTGAAAATTGCTTCTTTGCTTGGTCAGGAGTAGAACAATAGAAAAATGGACACTTCCCGTCTAGAAAAGTATACATACTTAGCGATTGAAAACAATAACATGGAATATCTCAGAACGGTTACCTCCACAACAAAAACGTAAAGCACATAAATTGTGTTTTGACGAGACCAGAACATTTATTCTGTATTGTCGCCGCCAAACTGCACGAACTTCTGCGGCACCCCAAATATTCGTCTGACTTGGCTCCCCTAGATTTCCTCTTGCTCCCAAACATGAAGAAATGGGTCGCGGGAACAAAGTTTAGACCAACTAAGGTCAAGAAGTAGGCTTACTTTACAGAGCTTGATAATTCCTATTATTGGAGGGGTTAAAAATGGCAGGAACGTTGGGAAAATTATTTATTTAAAAAAAATAAATAGTAAAATTGTAGTAAATTGTTACAGAGGGAACACCTCGCTCACTGAGACATCCTGATGGATTGATTCTAGCTACAACCCCGGAGGTAGGGACAAAATGAAGGTGCCTTAGGAGGTCCCCGTCCCGCAGGAAGACGCACTGAATAACCTAATCAAACACCCAGACATCCAAATCAAACTCCCGCTTACCGTTAGAGAGTAATCCCAAGAGGGCAACGCAGCGACACAGCTCACTTTGATGCCAACCGGGAGAAGTATCTCCATAGCACAAGCATCTGCACCATCCCTCTTGCATTGCCGACACCACCTGAAAACACATTTGAAACATGAACGGGAAATGAAATGAGGAAAAAGAACACCTCGTTTATCTTGGTGTCCATGGGAAAACCACGAAAAAGAGTATGGTCACCTATGAGTGCACATTGGTGTTTATTTGTGTGATATTATACATGTACGTAAGCATCGAGTATACAGTACATTGCCTTTTATCGCTACAATACCCAACCAATTGTCAGTCGCTAGCTGGACGGTGTACAGTGAGGTTGTCTGCGTAGAGCGAGTGTAATCAATCTTCACTGCGGTGAGCTGTTTGTTCGTTACTGCATCTCTACCGATGGTGAAAGCGGGCAGGCGTTGTACTTAATTGGGCACTTTCGTTTTTCTTCTGAGAAGGTGGTAAAACTTTAAAGTGGCCGTATATAAGCGGGTAAATACTCTTAAAATTCAGTTAGACACCGCAGCAACTAGACCGTCTGCACTAGAAATACATCAATGGTTGGTAAACTTTCTGGCTTTAAAACCGGATCAAGTGGATACGCTTCAGCTCAATAGTCGTGAACGTGCTATTTATGTCAAACTAGTTTCCACGTTATTATATGATAAACTTATAGCACGTTACACCGATGAACAAAACTTTACATATGAATCTGGGGAAGTCTCCAAAGTGAAAATGACGCCGGGTGACCAGCAAATTGTTAATTGGCGGGTTTTCAACCTCCCACCGGAGATGCCTAGCGCAGTTTTGTCACAAGAATTGTCTAAATACGGTAAGGTATTTGATATAGGACGTGAGAAATGGCACCCTCATTATCTGCTTCCGGCTAACAATGGCGTGTGCACCGTGAAAATGGGGATTAAGTGCAATATACCTGCTACCTTGGTTATTGATACTTATGTGATTTCTATCGCCTATACAGGCCAGCAGCAAGCGTGTCATTTGTGCCGTGAGACGACGCATTTAAAAGCGGATTGTCCCTTTAGAGTTACTCGGTTGTCTCTGCAACCTAGAAATCGTCCGGCAACCTTCAGCGAGGCAGTGGGTGCTCCGGCTACCTTACTGGCGGATGAACAGCAGGGTGTTATGCTCACGCCCGGGTCCACAATGGAGACCCAAGTGGAGGTAATGACTGCACTACGACAGTTGGATGAGGGAGAGGAGTTACCTATAGAGGGTGACAGTGTGGTGATGCCGGAGACGCCGGAGATTGTTGCTGATGTCCAGCCTGTACAGGCTACCGTTCAACAGGATACTGACCGCAGGACGAATGCTAGCGACATAGCAGAGGTGTCTGAAGACGCGACCCGCAATTTGGGTGCGCCGACCAGAGTTTCTGCGTCTGCTCGCGACCCTCGCCTTGAGTTTCAACCGCTAGACCGCCATATTGATGCCTGTTTGTTATCGTCTTCGCCAGCTGGTAGCGCGGGTGTGCAACGATTTCTTCACGATCTTCCTGACGGTCGCGTAGTAAAGAACAGTGATTCCGGTAAGAGGCCGGTTGAAGATGCCAATGACGCCGGTGAGGATCTACGGCGTTGCTACAAGCATACTAAGGACGATCCTCACGAGGGTGCGGACAATTAATGGTTGTACTCCCCGGATTGAACTGGCGCGTGTCTTAATTCCTATTTGGTATCAGTGGTCCTGAGATTGTGTGTACCTTTCCTTGCCCTGCATGCCAGTTGGACTTCAAATCTGGGCCTCACTTAACATGAATGGCTTGCGTCAACCAGTTAAACAACAGCTGCTTCGGGATGTTTTGAGTAGTAATGATGTTGATGTTTGCTTTCTTCAAGAGGTGAATGTTTATAATATGGACTTTTTATATGGATATGACTATGAGACTAATTTATGCCCGTGGGACGGCTATTGTATACCGCCAGGGATTGCCCCTACACTGCTTTGCATATCATCCTTCAGTTAGAATCCTCTCCGCGGAGTATGATGGTGTTACCTTTGTGAATATCCCTGCCCCCGCGCGAAGCAACAAACGAAAACAACGGGAGGATTTTTTTTCGACAGGAGTTTTTAACTCATATTCCTTGAGTTCCCTACTCTTATTGGTTGGAATTTTAACTTTACGCTAGCAGCCAAGGACCAAAGAGGTGTCTTTAATGGTTGTATTACATTGCAGCAGTTAGTGGACCAGTTTCAATTGGTGGATAGCTGGGAATTCAAGCATGGTAATGATGTGATGTACACCTTTGTACGGGGCCAGTCGGCCTCTCGACTGGACCGGATGTAAGTTCTACCGGAGATGGCATCCCGGATACATCGCACAGAGATAGTGCCAGCAGCTTTTAGTGATCACAATGCACTGCTTCATGCCTTTGTAGGTCGTGCGGAGATACGTCCTAGTGGCCCAGGGTTGTGGAAGCTTAATTGCATCCTTACTTACAGATGCCAAGGTCCTGATAGAATTTGAAGAATGTTGGTCCAATTTGCAGAAGTCTTTTCAGAGCTCTCCCAATAAGGCAGCATGGTGGATCTATAAGGCGAACCCAGCGATACGCTCCTTTTTTAAAGCCGCAGCGTGTCGTAGAGCGCTGGCTCGGAAAGAAACTTTGGATTTTTATCTTGCAGTGCTACAAAATTAACACCTGCCCCAACAACATGGGGAGGACATACACTATCAGCTCCAGGAGGTCAAGGATCATATCCAGCACCGTAAAACGCAAGAGCTCCAGGGAACCTTAGCCAGAATACGTACAGCAGAAATGGTTTATGGTGAGAAAACGAGTTTCTTCTTCCAGGTGAAGGAGCGTAGGCAAGCTCGCAGAGCGTTTGTTACCAAATTAAGACATGATGGCCAAGAAGTTACGACCACGACAGAGATTCTTCGAATATTGCATTCTTATTACACCCAGTGCTTTGCCAGACCGGTGGACATGGTGGATTCAATCCAGTCACATATGTCCAAACACGTGCCAGTTGTGCAGGGAGGTTTACAACGCTCACCTATTCCCACGCTGCAGGAGAGGGAGTTGCTCACTGTGATTCATACAGTCAAACCTCATACGGTGCCCACACCAGATGGGCTGCCGTATGAGTTCTATAAACATTGTTGGCAGTTTACTAAGAAAGAACTTCTTTTAGTGTTTCAAGAAATATGGAGGGACGAAAACCCGCTGCCTACATTTGGAGATGGGGTGGTTCTACAACTCCCAAAGTCCGTTACGCCCAGCCGGCCAGCAGATTATCGGCCCATCACATTACTCAACTGCGACTATAAGCAAAAATAATCGCCCGTAGGCTGCAAGTATTGAGCAGCAGGCTGTGGTGCGCGCAGGCGCGGCTATGCACTATACCGTGGCAGCTTTGCGAGACTGTATTCTTTACTGTCGCCAAGAAACCTGCTCTGCTGGGCTGGTAAACCTGGATCTTGAGAAAGCATGTGATAGTGTGGTTCACGAAGGCCTTTGGGCACGTTTGGAGTCATTGCAAGTGCCGGACAAGATATGTCACCTCTTTCAGGCACTATATGACACTGTGTTATCTAGGATTCAATGCAATGGTTTCTGATTGCCGCCATACCGGTCAACAGATCCGTCCGCCAAGGTTGTCCCCTATCAATGTTGTTATTTGCTGTGTACATCGATCCTTTGCTCCGACAGCTGCAATCTACGATAACAGGTCTGGAGGTCTATGGAAAGAAACTGGCCGTTAGGGCCTATGCCGATGATATTACGGTGATGGTTACCGACGAGCTGGATGTCACGTATCTACGAAGCTGTTTACAGGAATAAGCCCAACGTGCGGGGATGACGTTTAATTTGAAGACATCTGAAACTCTTCCCATTGGGCCGCATCCCCCGGATAAACACGGTGTTAGGAATACCCACTATGCAACGCACAATAATTCTTGGGATATACTTCAGTGGAGACGACAAAGACCTGCGGGACTATAATTAGACGTCATGCATTAATACTTTACGTGGTGTACTATACGGTCAAAAGTCGAGGATGCTAAACTTGATACAACGTTTGTGGTTTTGTAATGCGTTTGCGTTGAGCCGTATATGGTACTTAGCACACGCGCTGCCTCCAAAAAAACGGCACAACCAAAGAATTGAGCAAATAATCGGATACTTCATATGGACAGGAAAATTATATCGCATTTCTCGTACGCAGTTACGTCTTCCAAATGGCCAGGGTAGCTGGGGGTTGTTGGATATGGCGATGCAATGTAAAGCACTTTCGTTAAAAATGATTATGCAAGCACTGGATGGACAGGGTGATAGTGTAGAGGTGCTGGTACAACGGCGTTATCAGTTGTTTTGGGAGCGGAGAGAACTCCATAGTATTCCTAAAATGCTCTCTTACGTGACTTGAGCACACAAGCTCCAGCAGAAGTGGCTATTGGCCGTTTTCGGACGGCTAAGGAAGTCTATACCTTTTTTCAACTGAGGGAATCTACTACACCACATATATAAGTTAAGTATCCACAATTGCCCTGTAGGCAGATTTGGCTTGGCTTTGCTATACCAGAAATCAACACGGAATGGGTCTCGGTGGCATATAAGATTGTCAATGAAATCCTACCAACTGCAGATAAATTACATAGACATCATCTGGCAATTCTTCCCGCTTGTCCAATGTGCCAAGCCCCGGATTCGCGCGCACATCGACTTTTGGAATGCTCAGGTAAAGGATTGATATGAACATGGCTCTTGAGCCGATGTCGGGGGTGGACTGGTGACACCTGGCAGCCTTCAGCAACGGATGTTTTGCACCTGAATTTTCCCTGGACGCGTCCTGCATTGTGGAGAGCTCTTATTTGGACAGTAATGTGCACCTATGCTTCACTTAGTACCTTAGAGATTAAAACAAAAGAGATGAAACGTAAGTTGACTTCCTGCTTGAGAAAAGTTTAAGTAGTTTAAAATTGAAACCAACTACAAAGAATATAATTCGGAGACAGTAAACTCTATAAAAATGTATATAAAATAGTTTGTGTGTTTTAATAAGATATATATTTCGTTGTGTAATAAGTTTCTGTCTATCCTCTACGGTTTACTAGTTAATGCAAACAAAAAATATTGAGGCGCCATTTGCATGAAGGCAAATCTTAATACATGTTTCTTCATCCAGAATGAAGAGGTCTTCAGCGACTATTCCTAGAAAATTCAAGATATACATTTCGTTTGTCATGAAAATATGTTAAACATATGGTATTTTAATCAAAACCTTTATGGTCATTTTTGAGAAAATAAAAATGTTCAAAAACTGTTCAATGTAAAGGGAGGTTGGGGGTGGATAAGTTTCCTAAAACTCTTCGTGTCACTTCCTTGGCATATAAAAAGGCAAATGCGAAGTTTGATATTTGACAGATTTTCGTTTTTGAGCTATGCTGCTTATACACTCATAGGCCATTGATATTTTTCTAAAAATGTTTTTCAGGGGTCCTCAAAATATGTATTTCCAGGGAAATCTCGGTATTTAATTTTTGGGTGGAATAGAATACCTTCTCTACCTTCTATGTACATTGTATATACGTGCTACAGAAGGTAAAAATGTTTCTAATAGGCTCTGTTATTTATAAAATGTGTATATGTTGGTGAATACAAGCATTTAAGAAGTTATAATATTTTGTTACTACAACCTTGTATGTCAAGTTGTTACTATGAGAAACGATCTAATTGTAATCACGAGGAAAATGCATTGTTTAAACTTTTATTACGTACACCAAGTGCTTTTAACACATAGTTTTTCAAAATATATATGAAGTGTAAGTTCCACGGGAGTATAGGGATGAGGGCGATGAAGAGGGAGATAAACGGAAGGGAGAGTGGGAAACAGATGCACAGTAAGACAGGCTGACCTATGGGAGAGTAAGATAGGAGAGGGACAAAGTGAGAGCAAGAGAAAGAAAATAGAAATAACTCGTATGTATTGCAATAATATCAGCCGTTTTAAAACAATGGAAGTTTAACAGAAACTAAATAACACATAAAAACACCAACAGTACAGGAGTTTTCATTGGCAAGTTTAAGCAATTCATGGCGGTTACCATGGGATCGGAAATTAAAATGAAAATAGGCAGCAACCCTCTATAGAGTTGCAGTGGAAATTTATCTAAACTACAACTCGAATGTAAATGGCACAATGAAAAACACAAATATAGATAATGTAATTCTCATGTAACCTAATCAGTAAGTATCTGTAATGGTCTCGTGTGACTAGAACTTTTCAACATTTAAATGAGACTAACCTGTGCTATTTGACGACTATGTAAACATTAAAGATTTATGACTTCAACATGTTAAAAGTTCAATTTGCAGGCCAATCATTTTCTGGAAATGTTAATGAAATAAGGGAAGGTTTCGCAGAAAGGTACATATCTCTTGATTCAAGTTGCTGAATAACATTTTCCCATTATTAAAAGCTTTATAGTTGTTGGCTGTTTTCTTTGACATTAAAACCCAGGAAAAATTATAAAACAACACGCAACCAAGATTGTTTGAAGTTTTACATTCCTTCCATTTTCTGGACACAAACATTTGATGTATTCAATTCACATGACTTTCTCTAGGTGTACCACAAGCATAATTTCCTTATAACAGATTATTTTTATATCCGTTCATCCTGATCGAGATAAACATTAGCAGAAATGGTCTTGTTATTTGCTTCCTTGTAAGTAGAAGAGAAATAAGGGAATACACTACGCTAAAGCGATAGTCAAGATCTTTTAAAAGTTGGTTGCTACGTGAAACAATTGAAATTGAGTTTTCTTTCTTATTCCCGGAAGTAAAACAAAAGAGATGAAATGAAAGTAGAGTTTCCGCATGAGAAAAGCTTAAGTAGCTTAAATTTGAAATCAATAACAAGTTAATATCTCGGTAACGTTTAATTCTAAAAAAATGTATAACATAAATTGTGTTTTTAGTGAGATCTACATTTTTTGTGTAGTACATTTCTATCTCTTACGGCTTAAAGGGATATACAAAAGTAATCCAGACAAAGATGATATTCCCAGAAAATTCAAGACATACTTACATTTCGTTTTTCATGAAATTATTTTAAAATATGGGATTTTAATCAAAATCGTTAGAGCCATTTTTGAGAAAATGAACATTTTCAGGAAATGTTCCATGTAAAGGGTAGTTGGGACTGTTGTATTTCCTGAAAATCTCTTGTTGCATCCACGGAAGATGCTGAAGTTAAATACCAAGTTAGGTATTTAACCAAATTTATGTTTTTGAGCTAGGCTGCCCACACACACACACAAATCGGACATTTTTCTAACATTGCTTTTTCGATTCAGGGGTCACAAAGCATGAATTTCTGGTGAAATTTCGGTATCAGATTTTGGGTGCAATACATATGTTCTCTAACTGCTATGTACATTGTACCTACGTGCTAAAGAAAATAAAATGTGATATACTCATCAACGTCATAAGCAACAGGTTGAACTAATAATACTCGTAATTGATTCAGTTTAAGTCCCGAGTAATTAAGATCCACGATTTATTAGTAACGGTACGTAACTTTAATTTAAACAATGTCATTATGCTATGGTTAGTATGTACGTAAATTAATAAAATGTAAGGTTCAATATTTAAAATCTGGTGTCAAATATTCACATAGCTTTCTCCATCTATTCAACAACGTTTACAAAAGCTTATTTTGCTACTTACTTCATGCTAATCAGACAAACATATTGGCAGGAATAGTTTTATCAAATAGTTTTTTTTTTATTTATTGAATATAAAAGTACATAAGGTATTAATTCAAAATCTTCTCGGGCTTCTAGCCAGGTAGAAACTAGGCTTGACACCAACGTTTCGAAGAAGTGCATCTTCTTCGTCTTCAGGGTGAACTGATGGTTTGAGCTTGCGGAGACTGGTATTTATAAGAGCTAGGATGAAGCTAACATCTGATTGGTTCGCGTGAT
Source organism: Hymenopus coronatus (assembly GCA_030762935.1). NCBI lineage: Eukaryota > Metazoa > Arthropoda > Insecta > Mantodea > Hymenopodidae > Hymenopus > Hymenopus coronatus. The sequence continues at coordinate 100,019,366 of CM060894.1, read as the reverse complement.
ATTATGGCTTTTTTTTTTTTTCTTTGGAAAGGGGAGACAGAGCGAGAGTTGGAATGGCTTATTTCGCCATTAGGTGAAGTTCGGGAATGGGAAGGATGTTACGGCTTCAAGGGAGATGTTCCGAGATGGTGAGGTTCCGCTGAGCACCCTCGATAGTGCGGGAGTTTACTGCTGGCCGAACTAAGCGGCAGCTCAGCAGAAGTGGAGAGAAGGTTCCGGGTGACAGACATGACCGAGGCCCTGTCTGGCACCCGGGGAGTTAAGGAAGGTCTGAAGGGAGTTGTGGGTGTTTCTTTATTTGTTTTTTTTTTTTTTGTGTTTCTATTTTGTGTTTTTCTTTTTTGACCTTGATAAAGGCTTGTCATTGTGTGAGTGTCCTAAGGGAGGGAAATTTTCGTCTTGTTGGTCCAGGTCGTTGGTTTGTGGTGGAGTCCTGTGGTCAAGTGGTGTAAGAAGTTCTGTAAGTGTTGGGGTAATGAAAGGGGAGAATGTCAGTGCAGTCTGGATGTTGATGTCTGTAGTCTGTTTGTGGGTGTGTGTGCTGTGTTTGGTGTCAGGTGTGTCGGTCGGAAGTTTGGTGTTTAGTGTGGTGGTCAGTCTCGAGAGGCCTTCGTCCAGGGATTTTTGAATGGCTGCTGCGTTGAGTTGTGAAGTGTAGTTGGTGGTGAAGGTCCTTAGTGAATTTGCTGTTGCGGTGGTCATCTGCTGTAGGTCCTGGATTCCGGCTTCAATGTCGTGTAGTCTGCGTGGTGTTGTGCTTTGTGTCTCTGTGATGGCAGTCAGCGCCTCCTCCAGTAGAGCCAATCGGGCGCTGATGTGCAGGACCTCGGAATGAAGGTCCTTCATGGAGCTGTCAGATGGCGCTGCTGTTGCTGGTTGCGGTGGAGTGTTGGTGATGGCTGGTGAACTTGTAGTGGCTGCTGGAGGTGATGCGGCGTTGACTGGGCTTGGGTGTGGTGGTCGGCGTCTGCTTGGGTAGAGCGGGCACTGCGCTTGCCCCGTGAAATGGCCGAAGCCATCACACGTTGCGCAGTACCTGCGGCGGCGACGAAGTTCATGGGCTGTGCATTCGGCAGTGAGGCTGCGGTGGCCACAGTAGTGGCAGCGCGGTGCAGCACTGCAAGCATCGGCGGTGTGGCCGAATGCACAGCAGCGGCGACATGGGAGCAGACCGTCAGTCAAGGCTGCAGTGTAGTCGACTGCGTCGGTGAATTCGAGGCGCACCAATGGTGTTGGAAGCCCGTATCACTGATGGCCACTGGTGGCGAGCTGCTGCGGTGATGAAGCGGTGGGGGAGGTCCCGCGGAACTCCCCGGATCACTGCGCTATGCCTCGCAGGAAGCACAGGTTGGCTGGGCTGCGGCGGCTGAGTTGTACAAGACTGGGTCAGAGCGGCGGTGGTTCGCAATAGTCCGGCACTTCCACTTGTTGCCAGAGTTTGTGTGTGCTGCGATGTCTGGGATGATGGAGTTGGAGCAGGAGCTGGAGTTGCTTCCGAAGGCAGCGTCGGCGTCGGAGTCCTTTAGGGTTCTGAGAATCCGGCGGTGGACGGTACTGAAGGCGGCGCTGAGGTCGGCAACTGCGGCAGCAGTTGCCGGGTGCTTGAGGCAGCGACGACCGGCGTTTGCGTTGGCGGTTGCCCGGCAAGAGCGGGAGCTAAAGCCGGGGTAACCGTCCAAAACGCGCTGCCATTCCTCGGTGATGGAGGCGGCGACTCACCCGGTTCAGGTGTGGATGACGGTGAAGTTGCGGCGGTTATCTTCTTCTTACGGCGACCTTCCTTCGTCATCTCGGCGCTGTCTCTGTCTCCCAAAAAACCCCACCGGTCAGAAGTTTTTTTTTACCGTGGAGGGGAAAAATGCATTACGCATTCAACCCCCAGCCGAAGTGCAATGGCTGGGAGGATATGTGGGACTCTCCGCCCTGCTACGGCATACCCACTAAAAAACCCCTCCACGTTATATCACGTAGTTTGCTGTATTTCATCGAAGCTTTGCGCGGTCCCGCAATTGCACCCGCGGTAGTATGTGGAATTTGGGATGCTGCCGCACTATGTGCGGGAGCGGGTAAAGGTTATTTGTAGGCTACAGCCCTGAAACCTGACTGCAGCCTAGGGAATTAAAGGTGATATTGGGAAGGAATGTAGGTGAAGGTTTTGCAGGAGTTTTAGGTGGTGAACTTACATGTGAATCTGACGATTCATGTAGTCATGTGCGAGCTTTGACCCCGCTGCCCTGGTGTTCGAACGGAGCTGTACAGGAGCGTTCCGGAGTTCAGTGTTGTGTCTGTGCCCCTCAGCCTGTGCAGGAGGAGCGCTGTTTTGCTGGCGATTTGATCTGAATAACTCGGCGGAGTAGGCAGCCTGCTGCAGGAGAACCTGTTTGAGCTGTGCTGAGATGCCTTCTACACGTGCTGACAAGTCAGCTGCTGTAGACTGCAATGTTGTGATTGCTGTGGTGGTGGAAGCTTGTAGTTCCTGAAGCTTCTCGACGCTGGAGAATGCCTCTTTTAGCGCAGCTAAGCGGGCGCCGACGTTCAGGATCTCCGCGTGGAGGTCCTGAATAGCATCCCGCGTCGCTGCGTCAGTTGAGGGTTCAGGCGGTGTGGCGTCGGTGTTGTAGTTCTGCGGTGGTGTCTTCCTAAGCCTCGGGTATTGAGGGCACTGGGATTGTCCCGTGAAGTGACCTGTGCCACGACAGGTGGCACAGAACCGGCGGCGGTGACGAAGATCATGACCTCTACAGTCTGCGGTGGCGGAGTTGGCACCACAATAGTGGCTCCGCGGCGGAGAGGTACAGGCATCGGCCGTGTGACCGTAGGCGCAGCAGCGTCTTCAAGGCTTGTGTCGTTCCCTTTGGCTCGCCTCAACAACAAGCAGTTGCCCTAACAAGGGCAACCCAGTCGCTAAGGCAGCCTCCAGATCCGCACGATCCCGCAGTTCGACCCTCATCAGTGGTGTTGGTCCCCGGCCATTGACTATGCGAGTAGCCCTCAAGCATGAGGGCCACTGCGACTTCGCTGCGGCGGTGAAGAGCCGGGTGGAAAGGTCCCTAGGGACCCCCCGAACCACGGCGTTGAACCGGGAAGTGGAGCTCTGCGCAGTCGGCGACTGCGGCTGCAATCGCCGAGGTGAAGCGCTGCTAGCGGTCGGTGAAGTAGCGGCGGCTGGCGGAGGCGATTCAATTAAGGCAGGAGTTGCCTCGGGTATCGCCGTCGATGTTGAGGCAATACTCTCGGCGGAGGTGGCCTTCCTAGAGGCTGCGGCTCGGCGTTGCTTGTTCTTCCCCATCGAAGCAGAGACGAAGTGTGGGCGCCGCTCTCAGAAGTTTGTGGTATTTAAGATGACTGAGACATGGGCACGGACTTCGTAGAAAACTATTTCTTTATTGATGATGGGGGAAAAGGCAACTAACGCCCTAACCCCAGGCAAGCCTGGGAGTGTGAGACTCCCCACCCTGGACTCGAACCAGGGTGGCACTACTCACAAAAAACCCCCACCGGAAGTAGGAGGCCCATGCTTCTCTGGTGCAGTACCGCATTAAGCACCTGCGCATTTCTGGTGATAGTGATTGCTGCCTACCAGTGGCAGTAACAGCGAGTGATAGTGAAATTAGCCAGTGGACACCCATGACTTGCGCCCTGAGTGCCCCTCTGGAGAAGTGGTTGATGAAGATGAATGGTGATTTACGGTGAATTTATTCAGTGTTCTGAGTGGATCTGCTGGTGTTTTCGGAGTCGTCGTCCTTGCTGGGACCTGTATAAAGCGTTTGTTGAAATTGGAGTTGTGTATAGCGGGTTGTTGTATGGAAACTGGTCGGCGGAATGGTTCTGCTGATGTGGGTGGTCCTGCTGTAGCTGTGCTTGGACACTGGCTATCCGGTTGGACAGCTCAGCGGTGGAGGACTGCAGAGTGGAGATGGTGGCGGTGGTGGCAGCTTGCAGGTCCAGCAGCTTCCTGGAGATGACGCTGGTGAAGGCCTCTTCTAACGCAGCTAAGCGAGCGCCGATATTCAGGATCTCCGCATGAAGGTCCTGAATGGCATCCCGCGTCGCTGTGTCAATAGAAGCTGGAGGTGGTGTGGCGTCTGTGTGTTGGGTCTGCGGTGATCGTACTGGCTGCGGAGTGGTGCGCCCGTCCCTCGGGTAAAGGGGACACTGGGCCTGGCCAGTAAAGTGTCCTGTGCCACGGCAGGTGGCACAGAACCGGCGACGGCGGCGGAGATCATGCCCAGTGCACTGTGTCGTCAAGACGCTGGTCCCACAGTAATGGCACTGCGGCGCTGAAGTGCAGGAGCCTTGGCTGTGCCCGAAGGCGCAGCAGCGTCGGCAGGGCCGGTGGCGTTCCTGTCTGCTTGCTTCGACTGGCAGTAGTCGCCCTAATAAGGGCAACCCTGACGTCAAGGCAGCTTCAAAGTCAGCCGGGTCCTGAAGCTCCACTCTTACCAACGGAGTTGGCCCCTGGTCGCAGAAAATGCGGGTGGCCCTCAAGCATGAAGGCCACCGCGACTGCGCGGCGGTGAGTAGATGCCGGGTGGAAAGGTCCCGAGGGACCCCCGTACCACGGCACTGAACCGGGGCGGCGGTGTGGAGCTCGGCGGAGATGGTGTTGTAGGCAGCGGCAACTGCGGTGGCAGTTGCGGCGAGGCTGCGCTGGCGACTGGCGGCGAAAGGAAGTTTGCCTCAGCCGGCGGAGACGGAGGTACTGCATCCTCGGCGACTGCCGGGGGAGTAGTGATGAGTGCTACCGTAGCAGCGGCGGTTCGGCGCTGTCTCTTCTTCACCATCGTGCTGAACTTAATTGTAGGCCAGAATCGCGATTTAGATTATTTGTTTCAGATGAGATGGCTAAAGCTTCTTTTACTCTCCTTTCCCAGTTGTTCGAACACTTTGCCACTATCTTGGTGTTGGTAAAGTTAGCTCTGTGGCTTTGATCTATACAGTGTTCAGCCAGTCCAGATTTTTCGGGTTGCATAAGCCTTATTGATCTTTGGTGTTCAGAAACGCGTGTGGCAATAGTGCGTCCTGTTTGGCCAATGTACGCTGCGCTGCATTGGCAAGGAATGTGGTAGACACCAAGTACTCTGAGAGCTAAATTATCTTTAACTGGCCTGACCAAATTTTTGATTTTAGGTGGTGGCTTATGGATGGTTTTGACATTATATTTGTAATCTTTCCCGAAAAATTTCCGGTAAACGGTATATAGGCTATGGCGGCTGGCTTGTCTTTTTGTTGAGCGTTCTTGCTGGGGTTTCTTTTTCGTCCGGCTCTTTTCAGCGCTGATGTGATGTCCTTGACTGAATATCCATTTTGTTGGAGTGTGAATTTTAGGTGTTGAAATTCCGTTTGCAGATTATCTGGGTCTGATACAGAAACTGCTCTATGTGCCAATGTGTTGAGAATGCCCATTCGTTGTGACTTATGGTGGAAGCTGTTTGCGTTGAGATAAAGATCCGTGTGTGTAGGTTTTCGGTAGGCGGCATGACCAAGAGTTCCGTCCGCTTTTCTGGTAACCAGAATGTCCAGAAATGGGAGGGAAGCATTTTTCTCAACTTCCATTGTGAACTGCATTTGTGATCTGAGGCTATTTAGGTGTGCAAGAAAATCTGGAAGAGTGTGCAGTCCATGCGGCCAAATTACAAATGTATCATCTACAGATCTGTAAAAATGTGTAGGTTTTAATGGGGCTGTGTTAAGTATTTCATGCTCCAGAAACTCCATATAGAAGTTGGCAATAGGTGGTGATAGGAGAGCCCATGGCAACACCGTCTGTCTGCTCGTAGTAGGTGTTGCCATACAGAAAATAAGTGGAAGTAAGTGTGTGACTAAACAGTGCAGTAATACCAGGTGGAAAGTGTTCTGACAATAGTTGTATTGTTTCCGCAAGGGGAACTCTGGTGAATTTTTGAATTAATACGTCGCCAGGAAAGCTTCAGTTCTTATTTTACATAAGGTATATTTCACTTCAAGGCATATTCGGTTATAGTTATAATAGAAGATATACATATGCAATATTAGTAAGTACACATTAACCATAGCCTGGATGCAGGTTGTGGCAAAAAGAAAATAAGATAACTAAGGTGTATTATAAACAAGGATACTAGGTATAACGTCTTATAAATAGAACATAAAAGCTTTTCAAATTCCCTATGGCATTATTCTTATTTCTAAAAATTTAATACAGTGGTTATCAAATTTAATATCACAAAAATGTAAGTGTGCATGCAAGATTCTTCATTTATGCTCTAGGACAAGGTGATATATAGGATATTGCATAGTTCAGTACATACTGTGGTGGTACTGGATTCGTATCCGGGTGCGGGTTTTTGGTATTGGGAATGGTGTAGGTTTGTGGTTGGCTTAGGTCAGGGTTTTTATTAGCATGGGAACTGTTTCAAGTTGTGGTGAGGCATAAGTGCTTTATTAATTGAGTCCGGCCTTTTTCCGCCGTAGAACACACGCGTATACTTCACAATTTTCGACTGTGACGTTATACTGTTACGCACGCGACTATTATAATTTATTCGTTTAATGCAGTGATATGTCTCGTACTATGATCAGTCTTAAAATCACTTACTTCCGTCACAACTAACGGTTACACCATGCATTCAAATATCACATCTTGGTCGTGCGGAGGTTCTTCGTCAAGTGCCTCACAATTAAAAGGTAGCCTGTTCGGCTCCATCACGAATTCTAAATTTCACATCTTGGTTGTTCAGAGATTCTTCACCAAGTGCCTTAAACTGTCGCCTGACCAGCGGGAATCATTGTCTTGTGTCCCGTTAGTTTTCCTTGGGCAGGGCATTCTCACCCCTTTCCCTCGGGTCAATGCACGGCAGGTAACGGATCTGGATCTTGTACCCCGAGCTCGTGACTTATACGTGTTAACATTTTTCTACCCTTCCCATTTTCACTATACAATTATATTTTCTCTTAATAATTCTTTTCCTCGGGACGATACATGTATTGTCTCAATACACATTGAGAACCATTATAATATACTTAACATATTTTCTTATAGGTACAAGGGGAATAAGGGAATAACTAAGCGAAAACGTAGTCAAATCTTTTAAGTATTGGCTGCTTTGTGACGGTCCATTCTCTTTCAATGATCAGGGGGTGACAAGAATAAAGATTTCCTTTTTCAGAAAAATATAAGTATTGAAAAATTGAAGCCAATAAAAATAATAGGTATCTCAGAAGTTGTCAACTCCTCAAAAATGTATCCAAACAAAGTGTATACTTTAAAATGATATGCTTGTTGTAGTAAGATTTTATTAGTCTTTTATGGTTTAATAGCAAAGAAAAGTTATCCAAAATAAAGATGATCTCAAAGAATGTTCCCAAAAATTTCCAGATATACATTTTGTCATTCAAATGTGTTTATTATATATCTAAGTCAAAATCATTAGAGCCATTTTTGAGAAAATCGAAAAGTTCTAATAATGTCCCATGTGAAGATTAGTTGCGGGCTGGGAGAATTTTCATAAAAACCTTTGTATTGTATCTTTAGAAGTGAGTGAAGTTTGTATTTATTCAACTTTTCTTTTTTGAGTTATGATGTTCACAGTATCACACACTTTCACGCATAAGCAGACACTCACTCGGACCTTTTTCTAAAATGCTTTATTTGATTCAGGCTGTATATGTGGCTTCAACCCATATTTCCACTGAAATCCTGACATATGTTTTTGGAAGGAATACAATACTTTTCCTGGCCTGCCTCGATAGTGTATGGGTAGCGTATCAGCCTCACATTCAAGAGCTCGCGAGTTGGAATTTCGGTGAGTTACCCGGATGAGGTTTTGTTGGGGTTTTCCCTTATCGTGAGAAGACGAATGTCGAGTAATTTTAAGCTTCATGGACCCCGAGCTCATTTCACCGATATCATTCATCATCCGAAAAGACCAACCAGGTTAAAAGACTTTAAGCTTACCAAACAACTTTCCTTGCCTAATGTCATAGCAGAAAAAGTAACAGTTAACAGCAATCGGTAGTTAGAATTGTGTAATTTATATCAATCATTAACCAGAGTTATGTACCTAATTCGCGATATCCTTCATGTAATTCACATTTTAAAACAAATTAAATATAAGCAAAATATCCGCAAAAGGTCAGCTATTTTGAGATAGTCTGTACCTGGGAAAATAAAACCGGACCTCCTTTCCTCAGGAAGAGGGTCGGGCGCCCTTCCCATTTTTCATGTTTGTTGTGCACATATGTGAACACCCAAAGATGTTCCAATTAGTCACTAGGGCAACATCAAACGACGCCAGATCCTCTTTTCCTCGTGGAGGGGACATTCTACCCATTTCTAAGGCGACTCTTCTGTGGAATTCATCCTGAAAACCAGGAAATTGGTTTAGTGCACTTCGGTCGTGATCTCAATGCTTTCATCTGATCTGCTATTTTTACAAACAATTCTTATAAAAGATTATTCTTCTCTTTTTTTTTTTCTGATAATCGTTGCAAACTTTCATTACACTTTCATGCATTCATTGTAGTATAAGAAGGATACGCTAGTCCTTGATTCTTATAAGCCTACCCCGCTGACATGTAATCTTCCGCGCACAAATCTGTTTTCTTTCCCGATAAGCCAAGTACATCTTTGAATGGCGATATACAAGCTCTATGCAATACAAGGTTAAACAGACTCGTTCGTGACGGAAGTATGCGTCCTTATCATCCAAATGGCTGTTTAAAATGAAGGATTTGCCCGCATGTACTTTTTGGAAAAAAGTTGCCATATTTTAGATTATCAACTCTTGTTACATAATATATTGGATTCATGCAATTATGAAAATGCAATTTGACAATTTTCGGATACTTAATGTAAATATTCATATTATATAAGGAATACAGACTACAACGATGGTCAGATTTTTAAAGAAGGCGTCGCCATATGATAACTTTTAATTCGATGCGCTTTGCATGACCACGAGGGAAAAAAGTCATTGCAAACATTGATGGGGTTTTCCGCTTGCACAGTATCTAACGATCATCCGTAAAGAGGAAAGCTATAGTTAATGGTTTTGATCGAACTCAGAATATCATTTACAGAGAAGATTTGTGGTTGTTATCTGTAGTTTTACCTTGCGGAAGACCACTGTGTGTTGTACTTCTTCCGATAACGTTTGACTATACGATTTTGGAGAAATTTGTGACAACTGGAAGATTTATTACTTTGTTCCAAAAAATGTTAATGCTTTTAGTACACGGCTATGTTGTAATAAATCGCATGCTTTTTCTGTTTCAGGTTTACTACTATTTCGTACTGGTTTTGTGAAAAAGATTTCAGTTTACAACAATAGAAGGTGGTCAGTAACGTAGCAAAAACGAGGAATTCGTTTTGACAATGCGATATTAATTTACCTATTCTAGAATCCATACAAGTTTTTTATTATTGATTCTAAAACCTTGCACATATTGCAGATGAAAGCGTTGGGTAATTACTAATCATCTTTAGAGAGACACATATGGTTTTGGATCAGCAATTACTATAGCAGACCATCACGAATCGGAAAGGTAACGTTAGCCTAAGGGTGTTTAAATAGCTCTAGAGGGTAAATTAATCCTTACGAGGAAGAGATTTTAACATTTTAATGGCAATGTAACACAAAGCGAACCGAACTTGAAATGTTCAAACATTTGACCATCGCTTTAGCCTAGAGCAATTCTTTATTCTCTTCTACTTAAAGGAAACCAAGGAATAAGACAATTTCTGCTAATATCCATCCTAATTAGCATAAAGTGGATAAAAGAATAATCTTTTGTAAGAATAGTTTGTTTGGAGAACAGGTAGAGAAAAAGGAACAAATCAGATTTTTTTTAAATTAAATCGTCAGTTATGACAGAACTAATGTTTGAAAATGACTCTTGTGCTGATGGTAATGAGAGATCAAAAATCAGCAATAGTGTCATTTATTGTGACCGAAATTCATCTTTGGGTTAAATCATCTACGATATTTTTATGTCACAGACACATGCAAATTCTACCATGGAAATGTTTGATACAAAGCTGTGTTAGCAGGATCTATTAGTTTACGAATTGCTGAAATGTAATCTTTTAACATTACAGCTACGTGAGATTCTATCACTTTAGCCTGGTCTTTGCTAGTGGCTATATATGTAATTGAAGCGTAACTGTGAATCCTGTTTCAGAAGCTAACCTAAAAGAGACATTCAGCTGAGACTACCTTCCATTCAGAGCTATAAGGAAGAAAATTCTGATGTGTTCCATTCACATGACTTGCTCTACAACTCTGCAACAAAGTATTTTAAAAATCTTATTCTTCTGTCTGCGTCATGATTGTCAAAATAAACAATAACAGAAATGTTCATATTACTCAGTCGCGGGTTCCAATCCGGCAGAGAGCGATGGATATTTTCGGGCTTCCTTCGAAGGAAAGTAAGGCCGCGGGTCCCGTATCAACATTTATGGCACATAAAAGAACGTCAAGCCTGAAAGAAGCCTTTCAGCAAAATTACGCGGCCTTTCACGCCCAGTGTAGCAGTTAAGAACATGGCAGTTAAAGAGCGTTAATAAATAAAACTCAATTCAATGTACTACTTAGTTCTTTATAAAAATAAGAGAATAGGGAGTATACTAGGCTAAAACGAAGTCAAAGTTTTCAAAAGCTGCTTGCTATATGATTAGAATTTGTTCTCTTTGCATTGCTGGGAGAGAATCAATTCTCAAATAAAAAAGTTTAAGTATTTTAAAATTGAAAGCGATAACAAGGAATATTTAGGAAACACGATGGTATGTGGCATTAATTATGCGTTTTAACAAGCTGTTTCCTGTAGTAAATGTTTGTCCATCTCTTGTAGTTTACCAGTTATGCAAAAGTCATTCAAAATGAAGAGGATTTCAGAATCTATTCCCAAGTAATTTGATACATAAATTTTATTTGTCATGCAAACATCTTCAATATACGGATTTTAACCAAATTCATTTTAGCCATTTTTGAGAAAAACGAAATCTTTGGAAATGTGAAGCGTAGTTTAGGATGGGGGGGGTAAGATTTTCTTGATCTTAGGAGATACCAAACTTAAATTCCAAGTTTTTAACCGACAACACAGAAACACACACATTAACAAACACGCTGGTACGCACACACAGACAGACGGACACACATACTGAGCTTTTTCTAAAAATGCTTTTTTGGGTTCGGGAGGACTCAAAACATTTATTTCCAGTGAGACTCAGTATCATATGTTGGGTGGAATAAATGTAGGTACGTTGTAATACTTGTTAGAGATAGTAAAAAGTTGTTGAATCTGTGAAATCCAATTATTATTATTATTATTATTATTATTATTATTATTATAATATTATTTTGTCACTATTATTGGTTAAATTATGTCAATTTACACTATTCAATGATAATAATTTGCTACAATATAAGCATAAACACGTAGAACAACTTAATAACAACCATTGCCTACTATAATTCCCCAAAATTCCATACTCTTTTCATGCAATCCTGAGAAACAACTGAACTCACTTTAAAAAAAATACAACCACTCAATGATTTGAGTAATTAATAAGGGAAAAATGAAGAAAAAAAGTTGGAATAAATTGTGTATTTTAAGGAAATCTGTGAGTACATTTCTGGTAGAATACAAGAACCTATACATCGCTCAACTTTCACCAGTTGTCCAAGATTATAGATAGATTCCTTCCAAATGCGGTAGTCCTCATAGGCTTTTATAGAAAATTCAAGATATAATATTATACACTTATATATTTTATTTGTCAGGTTAATATGTTTATGATAAAGGCTTTTAACCAATATCATTAGAGCCTATTTAGAGAAAATAGAATATTTTAATAAATCTTTCATGTAAAGGATATTTTGATTTGGGAATATTTTTGAAAATCTTCGTGTAGCACCTCAGGAAGACACTGAACTTAAAACCAGTTTGGTATTCAACCGACTTCTCGTTTTATAGTTATGCTGTTCACAGATACACACACGGACCTTTCTCTAAACTTTGTTTTTTATTCATATAGTCGGTATCGAATTTTTGGATGGAATGCAACACTTCCTCTGCTTATTGTAAGCACTTAGCAGAGAAAGTAAAAACTATTTTGTACGCAGAACAGTTGTGTTTGCTCTTGTGAAAGATTGTTGAAAGGATGAACGTATGGCGCCACTGCCTCTCATTTACATTTACAATTTAATACACCAACTGCTGTCATAGCTTCCTCAGCGGACGTTCAACAGGGGGGAGCATGGAAGAAAAATTAATACTTAATGTCTACAAGATGACGGAACGATTAGCCTGTATAAACAACGTCTCGAAGGCAGAGGAGGAACTGCAAGTTGCAGGTGACGCCCTTGGACGATTATTGCAAAGAGCGGAAATCCTTCACCACATATAATATTTGTAGCCTACCACCTCTCGAGGAAAACACTTTCTGATAAACATTTAAAATATTTTATACAGTAATTAAATCAGTGAACCAGTTCCATCTTTCACTGAATAAACCTTGTGAACAAATCGCATCAACTCCACAAATCGGTAAAAAAGCTGGTGTGTTCTATTCACGACTTTCTCTCCTGTTTTACAAACAAACTCTTCTTATTACTTGGTTCCTTGTAAATAGAGGCGAAAAAAGGAAATACCTTAAGCTAAAGTAAGAGTCCAAACTTATAAAAGCTCATCGCAACGTGGAACAACGCGACTTGCCGTTTGAGAAAAGTATAAATAAAATTTAAACTAATAATAAAGGATATTTTGCAAACGGTTAACTGTAAAAAATAAATTGTGTTATAAAGAGATCTGCATTATTTATGGAGTAAGCTTTTATCTATCTCTTACGGTTCCTCAGAAATCTGCAGACGTTATTCTCATAAATTCAAGATACACATTTCGTTTGTCATAAAAATATCTTAAACAAAAAGTATGTTTAATCAAAATCGTTAGAACAGTTTCCGAAAAAATCAAAATCTTAAAAAATGTTCCATGTACATATAGTTGAGAGTGAGGGGATTTTCCTGAAAATCTTAGTGTTGCATTCTTGGAAGATACTAAACCTAAATACCAAATTTGGTATTTAACCGAATATTTGTTTTTAGTTATGTTGCCCACACAAACACACACACACACACACACATACACACATATGTGTGCGGGGACTTTTTCTAAAATGAGTTTTTTGGATTCAAGGTTTTTCAAATATATATTTTACATACGTAAACAAATGTAAATGGCGTGTTATTTATGGACGCTCTTTAACTACTATGGTCCTCAGCGTCCCATTCTAAATAGGGCGTGAAAGTCCGCTTAATTTTGCTCACAGGCCTCTCTATCGGGCTTGAGGTTTTTATTACGTGCCGTAAATCTATGACACGGGACCAACAAGCCTTTCCATTCCGAAGGAAGTCATGCTAAGGACGTTTACACCCGAAAAAAATCCATCGTCCTCCGCCGGACGCGAACTTGGTTATATGAAGTTAGCATGGTAACCATTACACCACGGAGGGCGACTTTACATACGTGCTAGAGAAAGTTAAAATATAAGAATAATTTACATGTGAATATTGGACTTTTATTGACAGCAGATCGACTGACGTTTGATGCGTGTGCTACACTGAGGAATATTAACAGATGGCATTTTTTCATACGGACAGTAGCTTGTCGCTTGTAAACTCAAAACGAAAAAATATGTGCGTGCATACTTACGTATTTCATTAATAAAAAGCAGCAAGAAGCAGTGTAAAAACTGAAGTTCAGGAGTACAAAAGCAAACCTTCTCTAGCATGTATGCACAATGCACATAGTAAATAAACAAGGTACCTTATTCCTCCCAAAAGTTTAATACCACGATTTCATGGGAAATACATACTTTGTGGATCATTGAATCTAAAATAAAGTATTTTTTACAATATACTGTGACTATGTGGTAACCTATGTACATGTGCCCGCTTGTGGACAGCATAAATCAAAAACGAAAACTCTGTTAAATACCAAACATGGAACATGTTTTGAAAGTTTAGATTTTCAAAAAATAGCTGTAACGATTTTTTTAAATACCATAACTTAAAGATATTTACATGGCAAATAAAATGTATATCCTGAATTTCTTGGTAAAAACTCCTGAAGTCCTCTTCATTCTGAATGACTTTTGCGTAACTTGTAAACCGTGAGGGAAATATAAAAACGTACTACACAAAAAATATAGATTTCCTTAAATCACATAATTTACGTCATACAATTCTTTTTTGGAGGGGTAACCATTTCAGAGATATCACCTGTTATTTGTTTTAATCTTGAAATCAAACGGGAAGTCCTCATCCTTTTCATATCTCTTTTCTTTTACTTTTGGCCTTGTGAAAGAAAACTGAATTTCAATGATAATCGAATAGCGACAGTTTTTAAAAGATGTATGTGTCGCTTTAGCTTAGTGTATTCCCTTATTACCTTTTACTTATAAGGAACTAAGTAATAAAACAATTTTGGTAATATTTATCTTGATTAACAATATGCAGGTAAAAGAATATTTTTATAGATGTAACATATTTCAGGACAACTAGAGAATGTCATGTGCATGTAACTCATATCCAGTCATTCATATTTTATGGTTTATTAAATATAAACGCTTTAATATACAAGTATTGTGAGTACAGTTTTTATATTACACATATTACATCAGTCATTTTAGGTAGGTTTTACTATTTAGTCTCTCCTTAAGCAGTTTATGATTATATGACGTGTTCTTATCGTTTACTCACAACGAAATTTGTATTGAAATTATTTCTGGTAAAGATGTATCAATACAAACATGTGTAAGTTAGTCTGTGTACCAATAGTTAATAAGTACACAATATATAATTAAATAGATGATTACGAATAAATAAAATGTTGCAAGTGTTAACAACAGATATTCTGACTACCTAATTCCTTCTTGTCACGGAATGTTACACTGCTGTGACTCACGGAATGTCACCGAGGTTTCAGTCAAGGATTGCAGCAGCCTGTGGAGGTCGAGGAAGGTAAAGCATTGCCGATGTTGCTTCACAGAGGAGACAAGCCTTCTTAGGCCGAGAGAGGAAACAAGCCAACCGTTGACATTGATGGATTATAGATTGTGGAAATGCCAAATTGTGAAAAGAGAAGGAAGGGGAGGCAAATGGAAGTAGGTGGGATAGAAAGAGAGAAAGAATGAAGAGAAGCTTTGATAGTAAAAGAAACAGGGTGTGTATGTGTGCCCAAAAAGTGAAGTAAACAAAAAGAGAGGAAAAGCAGAAGCAGATCGGAAGGAGAGTGAAGTAAAATAAAATTGATGGTGGAAAAGCAAATGATGAAACTTCAAGTGCTACAATAAAGAGAAAAACTTAGGGAAAAAGAGGAGTCACAGAAACGGAGGGGAGAGAAAATGAAAATGGATGAACAAAACGACTAAATAAGATTTAATAAAATAAACCAGATGGTCCAGAGACAAGATTTTAGGAACATAAAAGAAATTAAATTTTAAAAAATGGCTCCAGTGTTTTTAAAAGTTGATCGTTGAAATAACTAGTGAGTTACTTAAACTTTAAGCTTTTAAATTTGCAAATTGCATGGCAATGGGCTTCGTTTTGCCAAAAATAATGGAACATTTTGGAAGAAGAAAGAGAGAGAGAGAGAAAAAAGAAAGAAAGAAACACCATTGGGTAGTTGGATAATCCTCAACTTCCTTTACTCTAATAATAACTAATCCAAAATATTTTACACTGCTATTGAGGCACAATTTAATCCTGTTCGTATTAATATCTTCTGATTGACTTGGATTTTTTAAAAACTGTCTTTAAGTATTCTTTGATAGATTTGATTTGTTCAAAATATTATACTAAATACCTTGAACATTGACTCTTGCTGCCTTGTTATTTATATCTTTATGATAAATTACATAAAAACTCAAATAAAAGATGTCAACTTAGAAACATCTGCTATTGTGAGTCTTTATTATTGAGAAAAATAGCATGTATTATTTAATAACACAGATTACATTACAAACAATATTACAACATGAAATCACTATTAGTTGTAGCATAATGGTAATGGTGATGAATGATGAGATTGAAGTTCCATATACAGTAATATTTTGTCCTATCTATTACAGTTCCCCAGTTACACAAAAGCAAGTATAGCATTATATTCAAGAAGTCCCAAGTTCGAATCTCGGCTAGGGTGAGCTACCCAGATAACATTTGTTTCGGGATTTTCCTTATACTGAGAAGATGAATTTCGAGCACCTTTAAGCTCATTTGAGGTCCATTTCGCCGTTTTCATTCTTAGTTCGACATGGCCTACTAGCTTAAATAACGGTAAAACTACAAAAGATATCATCCAGAATGTAAAGTGTAGTTTGAGGTAGGGGGAATTTTCTGAAAATCTTCGTATCGGATCCTTGAAAGATACGCAACTTATCTAACAATTTCAGTATTTAATTGCTTTTCTTTTTTAATTATGCTGTTCACATACACGCGCGCGCACGCACACAGAAATCCGTATAGATTTTTTGTTGGAATGCAATACCTTTTCGACTTACACGGGACGTAGTAGAGAAAGTAAAACTATAACATTTCAATTAAAACGAAAGTTTTTTTTTTTTTTTTTTTTGTGGTGTCGATACTGTTGTCGCTCACAGAATAGGACGCTAGTATTATAGCTTTTACCTTCTCACATAGCTGTTTCAAATACAGACCATACAGGGGTATAGCTGCTGTTTCCTGGATCTTGCATTGAGCTGATAAGGCTTGCCTTAAAGTTGGTTCACTATAACCCAAGGTCGCAGGTTCAAAGGAGGGCGATGGATTTTTTGGCGTAAAAATCCTTTACATCGCAAGCCGTTATAGCCGTTGGTTCCGTATCGTAGGTTTACGGCATGTAAAAGAACCTAAATTTTATAAAGAGGCCTCTGAGCAAACAAGAGTTCTTTCACGCCAATATGGAATGGGACGCGAGAACAGCAGCAGCTAAAGAGCGTCCATAAATAAAACCCCATGTATTGTTTAATTACCCAGTAATGGTAACGGAAACGAGAAAAGGAAGACATACAAGAAACCTGAATTTGGTTCCAAATGTCCCTCTGAGCAAACAAGAGTTCTTTCACGCCAATATGGAATGGGACGCGAGAACAGCAGCAGCTAAAGAGCGTCCATAAATAAAACCCCATGTATTGTTTAATTACCCAGTAATGGTAACGGAAACGAGAAAAGGAAGACATACAAGAAACCTGAATTTGGTTCCAAATGTCCCGGTAACATGAACAGCAATTCATATTTTTTGTTCTTCTTCAGTTTGATAACCATACCGATCTCAAAGTCCATTTTGCACATTTGTTTTTAACTGACAAATGATATATTTTCACCTGCCTTCAAATTAGCCAGTATAATGTGGGATAGGCAACGTCGAAATTTGAAAGATCTCTAGTCTTTTCTCTTTGATAGTGTTTAACGCCCATTTTTACAACATATAGCACCACAGACGATGAAACTAAAGATACATGGAATAAAGATGGAGCACCGGTGGAATGTGATGGGGGGGGGGACCGGAGAATCCGGAGAGAACCGGCCGCTGCGTCGCTTTGTCCACCACAAATCCAACATGCGGTCCCTTGGGATCGGACCTGCCTGTAAGAGAGACCACGGGCGTGAGTCTGTTTCATGCCACGACCACCTAGAATAATCTCAAGAGTGAAAAGTGTAATATGCACAGTATGCATCTAATATGCCGTGCCCAGGAACAGGAACGAGAACGAGAAACCAAAATCTTTGGTAAGTCTTATTTTTCGTTCCTGCGGTTCGCGAAGGCTTCCCATCAACTGTGAAAGCTCCTATTAAAATACATGTACTTTGCCATTCTCGTTACCACTCTCGATGTTGTGAGCCGGCCTATAGAGTCTTGCGATTATGTTAGGTTTCGATATATTTTGGATATGCTTATACCTCACAGACATTCGACTCGATACTCAATATTCGATTTCCTTTAAAGTGAGCCATATATCTGATTCCAGTTTATTTTCCACTAGAAGGTTTTCAACTCTACACGATTGGCTAATTTTAGAAAAGTTTTGCTGCCATTTTAAGAGTTTCACGTAGAACTCATCAAGAGGGTGGCGCAATCCTCCCGCCCTACCCTGGGGTGACTGCCGGAGGGTGCACTACCCCTCGACCTAGAGCCATTACCGTACCAAGCAACTTAAGAAGGAAACCAAAATGGAAGCAGAGGGTAGCGGAGTGACGCTCGGATCGGCCCGTTTGTTGTGTAGCGTGCTGGCCAAGCAAGGACGCACACCCCCTTCCCTAGCTAACAGCAAGCAAAGTAATCTATCATTTCAGTGTTACAGCTTCATGGGCAGATAGACAGGAGGCAGTGGAGGAGAAGATGGCGGGGGAGAGCACACCAACCTTACGAGAACAGAAACATAATGCATACAACATTCTTGACACCAAGTTATCCCTAGAAAGAATGTATTAATTTAAACATGCAAGTCTCGTCTACTTACAATGAAGAATAGTCTTCCTGTTGTAAATAGCGACACTATCTCTATATTGCGACATAAAAAAGTTAAACTGCCCGCCTGAGTATTGTGGTGGTAGCATGTCTGCTTCACATTCAAAAGGTCGTGAGTTCGAATCTCGCTTAGGGTGAGTTGCTTGGATAAGGTTTTTTGGTTCTTTTTTTCCCTTATCCTGAGAAAACAAATGTCGAGTAACTTTAAGCTCTATGGATCCGAGATCATTTGACCATCATTTGACCAGATCATTTGACCATCATTTGACCAATTTCAGTCATCGTCTGATATGACCAACCAGGTTAAAGGACGTTGAGCTATAAAAAAAAAAAGAAAAAAAAGTTAAACTACATTTTGGGGCAATTTTCGATTCTTAAATAAACAATCACCTAAAAATTTGCAGTCAAATTTTTATTTGTATATAACTTCACCAGAAAGAGTTGCTTCGCTTTTGTTAAGGATGCGAACTCTCAATTGTCTGTCTTTCTCTGTAGAATTTCCTCTCCCTCCTTCGGCTATCTCGTCTGCTCACTGTGCAACGTAACTTATAAGTAGAATTATGAAAACTTGCAATAAAACGATTTTATACGTACTAAACAGGATTATCTGCATGAATGGCGAAGGGAGAATAAATATTAATTTTACTGAAAAACGTTATAACAAAAGTAGACAGAAACATATTATATTCCGTTCACAACAGCAATGATCATTCGGCACCTGCCAATTTTGGAACACGCTACCTACAATGGTATTAACGCATGAACACTTGACAATGGATTTTATTTCTTTGGTTTTAAACATTAGAGTACAGTCATTAATAATTCCAGTCTTTGGGGAGGATAGAACATAATCTTGGCTAGAGAAAAACTCCCAACCCCCACCCAGGTTCATTTGCACAGCAGGCAGGTGCTCTATCGTCTGAGCTACAGGGGAAACCAACAGAAACATTATATGGTTACAGACTCTCTTATGCGAAGGCTTAAAACAGTGGATTCATTACTGGACAAGGTCTTTTTAGGAGACATCTGTGTACGATAGGATGTATCGTGGAGATCCCACTTGCAGTCAGTGTAAAGAAACTGAGGAATCTGCTTCACATTTGCACGTCTTTTGAAAGGAGAATATACATCTTTTTTTAGAATACAGGAATGTTTAGGATTCAATCCTGGTATTGGAAATAAGCTTCTGGAGCTCGTCAAGGGCACAGAATTTGGAACTCGATACTAGGACAATCTGTGATGTTACACAATAAATGCATAGGTCTGGGAAGTTTTCTGATATTTCCATTTCTTTAATCTAACCTAACTCTGTGATGAAGTAAGTATAAAGACGTTTAATTATAAGGGAAACAGTCCAATTTTGAGGAAAGTAATTAAAATAATAAGCATATTATGTACAGACTGGAACATATTAGTGAATTTCCGAGGCCGTTAAGGGAAGGACATATAAAGGAGTCTACGATTCAAATCCCGCCAGGATCGTCCATATCTGATGATCTTTTATTCAGGCTTATCTCAGTCCTCATAGCTGGCAAATGTGGTGGGGTAGCTTTCCCTTTACCGCCCCTAAAGTCGTATCCTGGAAGGACGGGCACGAAATGCTGCTGAACACACACAAAAAAAAATCGTATTACTTCTCTAGCACGTATTACAATGTACATAGTAGATAGAGAAGGTATTGTATTCCACATATTGTATTCCAACCAAAAGTTGAATGCCGACATTTCACCGAAAACACAGTTGTAGGTTTCTACGAACCCAAATAAGCATTTTTTAAAAAAAAGATCCGTGTATGCGTGAATGTGTGTATGTGTGGTGTTTGTGGACAGCATATCTCCAAAAGAAAAGTATTTAAGTTCACTATCTTCCAAGGAAGTGACATCAAGATTGTTAGGAAAACTCCCACACCCTCAACTATCCTTTACATGAAATATTTATCGAACATTTTGATTTCCTCAAAAATAACTAACGATTTTTAATAAAATAATATGTTTAAGATACTCGAAATGTATATCATAAATTTTCTGGATGACTTTTGTATAATTTGTATAACTGATAAACCGTAAGAGATAGCGAAAACTTATCACACAAAGAAAATAGATACCGTTAAAACACACATTTTACTCATATACATTTTTTGTAGAGCTATACCGATTCCGAGATATTCCGTATTACTGGTTTTAATTTCAAGCTATTTAAACTTTTCACAAGCAGTAGTTCATCTTTCTTTCATCTGTCTATTGTTTACTCTTGGCAAGCAAAGAGAACGGAATTTTATTTGCTTCACATAGCCACCGGCTTTTAAAGGATTGGATTATCACTTTAGTCTATTGCACTCCCTTATTTCTCTTCTACTTACAAGGAAGCAAGTAATAAGACCGATAATGTTTATCTCCATTAGCATGATTTAATTAAAAGAACAATCTTTTGTAAGAAATGTTTGTTTGCTGAAGAGTTTCAGAGTCATTTGAATGGAACACATAAGACTTTTTTTGTTTTTGTATTTAGGGTAGTGCATTCATTACCTTTACACGATCTAAAAATCATGGTAAAAGCGTCAGATACATATATCACAGTATATTATACGGATTTGTCTTTAATAACGCAACGGCGGTCAACGAATCCAACAAGTATTGGGTATCAAGTTGAAAGGCCTTGCTTTCCGAGTCTAAATAACGATCCCAAGGAGCCTAGCAGCACCTGCAGTTCGGTCTATCTTTGTCTGGCTTGAAACGCAGCATAAACAATGTTATGTGAAACAAGTTGTGTTTCAGGCTACAGGAAATGGAGATTTATTTATGGACGCTTTTTAACTGCTGCGATCTTCAGTATTCCATTCTGTATTTGGGCGTGAAAATCCGTTTAATGTTGTTCAGAGACCTCTTTATCAGGCTTGAGGTTCTATTACGTGCCATAAATCTACGACACGGGACCACTGGCTTTACTTTCCTTCATAAGGAAGCCATGTTAAGGATTTTTACCCCCAAAAATGCATCGCTCTCCGCCCATGACGACAGGCTAGCATGTTACCTGTAGACCACGGAGGAAGATTGTCACTCATCTATAGCCTTACTCAGAACAGAAGAATCAGATGTGCATTGTCAGTTGAATTTATTCAGAATTTTCCAGTGTTATCAGAATTTATGGCTTGTCAAAAAAAAAAAACTCAACATAAAACGAAACACAGCCAACAGTTCTAACTAATAACATTTTGACGAAATAGGGACTTTTTTGCAAAGAAGTACAAGAAAATCACGCAACATAATTTTGATAGAGTAATTTCCTCGATTAGTTCGTGCCATAATATGTTAAATGGCAGACTTGGCTAGACGCAGTATCATTTATAAAGAAGGTAAGCGTAACATACATATATTGTTTCCCTTTATTTCCAGTACCTAGGAAAGAAATGGCGGGTCACTTCGCCGCTGTGAATGAACATAATCATATAGCAACACTGTGGCGGCGACGTCGGTCAAGAGAAAAGCGTTATTGTGTGGGTGTGTGTGTGCATAAACATCATTCGAATGAGTATTTCCTTTTCACTTAAAAGAAACTGAAAGGACTGCTATGACATTTGCTGCAGTAGTGAGAAAACACCCTACCATTTGGCTACCGACCCCGGGGAAACACGAAAAAACCGCAGGTCAGAGTGGACCATTGCCACCCCGTTCGGATGG
The DNA here is from genome assembly GCA_030762935.1 of Hymenopus coronatus. Classification (NCBI taxonomy): domain Eukaryota; kingdom Metazoa; phylum Arthropoda; class Insecta; order Mantodea; family Hymenopodidae; genus Hymenopus; species Hymenopus coronatus. The sequence continues at coordinate 99,997,185 of CM060894.1, read as the reverse complement.
TAGGTGTAGAGTAACATACTTGGTTACCATAGGATCACCACATTTATACAGAAACGAAATTATCACTTAGATTAGAGATTTAAGATTTTCATTATTGTCTCCAAAGAAAAGTTGAATAACTCAAATTCAAAAACATAATCATTTTATAAATTATTTATTTTTAAAGTTGTATAATACGAAGATGTGTAGTATTCTTTTTCTAATAGCCTTTGTTTGAAAATTTCGAAATGACCAGTATTTAAGGAATTATACACGTATGTTTGTTTGGGACGGTCACACCTACACCTCGTTATGCTGATTATTTTTATTATTAATTATGTTTTTAATATTTTATTTACGTTTTCTCCGGCTAGTGGGTTTCTAGGTCGAGCAAAGGAACGTAAAAGGAATTATATCAGGGATAACACATTTTAATTTTAAATTTGAGTATTTTATTTGAACTGTTACCAATGATATTCAATTTATGTACACGTTATAGTTCTCTTATACTCTAACTGAAACTGTATTATAATGTTCACTTACACATTAAGCCTAGATGTCGGATCACATTTCTTACGTAAGTAATATGTAGGAACGAACTTCTTTGGAGAGAAGAACTGAATGTGCTGCTACCTAAGGACGAATTAACTTCTACAGTAAATGTGCCACTCTACATGTTCCGATGTTCTGGCCATACAAAGGAATTTCAATTACATAGTAACCAGCTTTTAAACATTTGACTATCACTTTAGCTTGGTGTATTTCCTTATTTCCCTTCTACTTACACGAAAACAAGCATTAAGACCATTTCTGCTAAAGTTTATCTCGTTTAGCATGAAGTAAATAGAAGAATAAGTTCTTTAACAACAATTTGTTACAGAGATATAGAGAAAATCATGTGAATGGAAAACATAACATTTTTTTCATAAGAGAATACTGTAATATTTTCTTCGTGTTCCTTTTCTTCGAATATATATAACGTTTGATCTGTTCAATTCTGAAACTAAAATCCTTCCAACACTTTTTTTTTTTTTTTTTTTTTTGTCTTCCAGGTGACCTGCTTCCAACCGCCGTAAGTTAACTCTGGATATGCGAACTATCCTAGTTGGTGCAGGCTTCATTTATAACTTCTCCTATGCATACATTTATGTGTTGCTTGTTTGTCCAAATGTATACATATTTTCTTATTATTAATTTTATTTCTCCTTATTTTAAGTAAGATTTTCATTGGGATACTCGCATTACGTTTTTCTTATATCAGCTCTAGTCTCTGAGGCGCTTTGTAAAGTCAAGTTTTTATTTCCTTAATTATTCATTCTTCCAGATTATATCAATCCACAACCCATTTTATTGACAAATTTTAAAGTGATCCCCAATTAGCTGTAGAAAGGAAGTGGTAAATGACCTAAGCTCCTAAATGCTCTTTTATTTTTCTCCCTTGAAATGCCAACGCTGTACTATATAAGTTCCAATTCTTTTCCAAGTAGTTGTAATAAGCGTAAAAATTTGGCCGAAATATCCAGAACTCCTTCGTGCTACTTGATACAAGAACTACTACTGACAAAATAAGATGTGCTGGTTTGCTGCTTAAAATGGATGAATGCGTTAATTCAGTATTTATAAATTGCCACAGGAACTTCAGGTATTATTATAGCTTCATTCTTGCGGGACACTAAAAATCATTTTGGTTTGATTATGTTAAAGAAGAACCCCTTCATATCGGATTGGGAAAAATCCTGTGTATTAAAACGAAGAATTATAGTAAATTATGTGTCTGCTCAACTTGACAGTTTACCTAAAGTGCAAAGGTTTCCTGGAGAGCAAAAGAAAGACATTCTTCTTGAGTTCACCGATGAGAAGCACATAGAGTTTTACATTATTTTGAGCGTTTAATGTTCAGCACTCAGTTCAATTAATAGAAGTTGAAGAACCTAGATCTTTCATTTGTTTATTGACCTGAAATTATAAACATTTGAACAAATTTTGTTGCTCATGTTTTGCAGTGCTATCACTGCTATTGAAACTAAAAGATTTAATTTACTTCACTGATATACTGTTTTACGCTAAAACTACTCACTTAGCACTTCACTCTATAGTTACCTCAAATTACCATAACCTACGTAATGCCCATTCTTGAGTTCCAACTTGCATTTCAACTGAAGTTTACTTACAACCATTGGTCTACAAGTTCTAATAGCTTGGACAGAATTGCAGTCATTAACTATCGTCAGGACAGCATCACATCAGCATAAGGTAATTTTTACTTCACTTTACTAAATTGCATATCAATTTTCGATACCATATCATTCACCATTAAATTAAATAACAGCAAGCTTGAAGAGCCTTTATACCTTTTTGAAATATAGCCTTTTAAGCTAAAAGATCTGATCACATAACCTGTCTAGCTGCTCCACGTATAAACTATTCTTACAAAAGATTATTGTTTTATCTACGTGATGCTGATCGAGACAAACATTAGCAGAATTGGTCTTCTTAATTGCTTTTTTATAAGTAAAAGTGAAATAATATAATACACTAGGTTAAAGCGACAGACAATTTTTTTTAAAAACTGATCGCTATGTGAAACAAAGAAGTTCGGTTCACTTTGCATGGCCAGCGATAAAAGTAGACATTCGAAACGATGGAGGCTCGCTGTTTAGTAGGAGAATTAACGCGCTTTAAAATTGAAGCCAATAACAAGGAATATCTAAAAAACGGTCAACTCTATAAGAAAAACACATATGACAAATAATATGTTTTAACGAGATATAAATGTTTTGTTTGGTATTTTTTATATATATCTGTTACGTTTCTTAGTTATGCAAAGTCTAGCAAAATGCATCTAGAATAAACAGGTCTGCAGAGCTATTCCTAAAACATTCAAAATATACATTTTTATTTTTGAAGTAAATATATTAAAATACGGCAGTTTAATCAAACAGTTATAGCTATTTCTGAGAGAAAAAAAATTCAAAACATTTTCCATGTAAAGAGTAATTTGGGGTGAGGGGATTTTTTTTAAATCTTCGTGTCTCATCCTTGGAAGTTACTTAACATAAACAGCAGGTTTGGTATTTAACGGTCTTTTAGTTTGTGAACTATGCTGCCTACAGACATACAGACACTCACTTGGACCTTTCTCTAAAAATGCTTCTTTTGGAGTCAGTGGATCTCACATCAAAATTTTGGGTGGAATACAATACCTTTTCTAGCTACTATGTGCATTGTATGCGCATACGTGCTAGAGATAGTAAAGCGTTGTAGTGATTATAACTTCTAATTTAGAATATTGGTATATTTTTATATTTATTAATTGGTATATTTTCGATGAAATACTGAAAGAATGACAGAGTGTTCCGTGTTACACATCATGAACACAAAATTGTGTTAGAATTGTGGATCGCATCAGTTTTGTAACTGTTGAAACTAAATCAGTAAGTTATGATCTAAATGTCCTATTACATATGTTCTGCATTATCACAGCATGTAGATATTGTAATTTTACAAGAATTTTCTTCTGAGAGTCCACAAGAACAGATGATGGCTCAGCAGAAAACGGAACAACACCAACAACCTTTATCGTGACATGGAATCGACAGCTTCATTAGTTGCATCTTTCCGGATCACCCTCTCTCTCCATGATGGCGCCCTGGTAGGTCCTCAACTTCCTACCACACGCATGCGGGCATTTCCTCTGACCCCTGCCGTTTGCTTTCTTGTCCACCTTTGGCCCTAAATATCTCTTGCTCACTATTTCCGCGAAAGGACTGGTAGCATTGTACGGTTGAATTAAGGTCATAGAACAGCTGTCGCCTCCAACTGAAGTGAAATACTCGAATGAGCGATTTCATTTTCAATTGCCTCTGCAGAAGCTAACAGCTATATGAACGCAGTTCTTTTTGACTAATATAGGTCCTTTAAACAATAGGGTGTTATACACATTAGGTACACATTTTTTCCTCTTTACCTTTGTTTAGAAATCTAAGCTTAAGTTTAAAACGAAAAATCATTTCCTACTACCTACTAATAGTTTTCTAGTGCCTAAAATTTCAAATTTATAATTATTATCTTACTTCCTCTACACATAATTATGTAGTAGAGAAAGTACTGTAATGTACTGGACAGCAATGTTACCGGAAATGCATGTTTTTAGGTCCACTGAATACAAAACATCAGTTGTGCTCCATTCACATGTGTTTCTCTACCTAATCTGTAGCAAACTAATGTCCCAAATATAATCCTTCTATCTACATTATACCAATTGAGATAAACATTAGCAAAAATTGTCTTATTACCCGCTTTCCTTTAAGCAGAAGGGAAATAGGTAATACGTTACAGCAACAGTAAAATATTTTAAAATTTTTCGATATATGAACAATTGATTTCGATTCGCTTTACGTTGCCAATAAAACAAAAGAGAGATGAAACGAAAGGTCACACCGTTTGAGAAGTTACGAGGTATAAGATTGAAACCAATAATAAGGAATATTTTGGAAACAGTGAACTGTGCAGCAAAAATGTGTATGATATAGATTGTGTGCTTTAACGAGATGTAAATATCTAGTCTTAGTAAATTCAAGGTATGCATTTTATTTGTGAGGTAAATATTTTTAATATACGGTATTTTAATTAAAACCGTTAGAGTAATTTTTGAGAAAATCAACATTTTCGAAAACTTTTCCACGTAAAAGGTAGAGTGGGGGGAGGGATTATCTTTAAAATATTTGTGTCGCATCCTTGAGAGATACCAAACTTAAATACCAACACAACCACAGACGCTCACACATATTCGCACGCACGGTCTTTTTTCTAAAATTACTTTTCTTGCACTCAGGGGACCTCAAAACACATATTTTAGGTGAAATTCTCGATATTAAGACGAGATAAGTCGTAACTGAGTAGGTGTATTAAAAGATGTATCAAAAATTACTAAAACATAAATTCTTAATATTTCAACATCGAATATTGGGTGAAATACAATAATTGCTCTACACACTATAAACATAGAACATGTAGAGAAAGTAACAATATATGTGGTATGTGGCCAGCTTAGCTCGAAAACGAAAAGTTGATGAAATGCTAAACTTGATATTTATAACAGCATAATTTCAGAGATTCGACAGAAAAGCTTTCAAGAAAGTTCTCAAACTCTAAAGTTTATACTCTTTATGAGGAAGACATGTCGTTATTTTCATTATACTCATAAAAACCTTATATCTTTCTCTGTTACCCTCCTCTTACGTAGGACTTATACCCCCCCCCTCCAGGACTTACAATCCAGGTCATAGGGTAAAATGCCTGTTGAGGAGCACAGAGAATAGCCAGGATGGGTGAACAGCCCGATGCCTGGTGGAAAATTGAGGAAATGGGTAACTTGAAATGACGGCGAAAGATGATTAGAGAGCAATTGGTGGAATGAGTAACGGGGGAGGCCAGAGAACCTGGAGGAAACCCGCCCAGATGCCGCTTCATCAATCACAAATCCCACATGGCCCTATCGATTTGAATTAAAATATGATATACTTCAGATGTATGCATAAGAAATAAAACGTAGATATATATTGATCTGTTGCGAGTAACCTGTAACTTCCTGCAGATTATGAACGTTTTATATAATTGGTTAAACGTCAGCGATATACAAAATCCTGTGTAAAAATATTCTTCGCTAAATTATTGAAGATAACCATTTAACTTCTATAAATTAAAAGCCTATTCAAAATAGTAGAGTTTCTACTTGTTATCACTTACATGGAATAGTCATTCTTGTAACATTCGAAGCGGGCTTTGGAAAAGTGTGAAGGAAGGGACAGTTTTGTAGGCATTCTTTCATTTATGGTTAATAAAATTTAACATTTATTAGAAAACGACTTTTATTTACAAATAAAACAAAAAAATCTGACATGAAGCTATTGAGGGACTTTTAAGTTATTAATTATTGCTTGTTTACAAGTATTGCTTGTTTACAAGTATTCACCATACATAGTCACTAGAAAGTCTTTCAAATCTTTATGGGAAGCTGAGACAATAATCTTCGCGAGTCATGAAAAAAATATTTAAAGTTTGTGAGATTTAACTTGTCAGTTCTAGAAAAGAAAGACACAGAAACACTTACGACCTTGTTGTCTCTCTTTTTTCGGTGAAGGATGTATTTGCAAAGAGCATGTAGCCATTTAACAGACAGTAGAGGGTTGGGAGTGTGTGTATGCTTTCTAAGAATTTAGACAAAGCAGCTAGAGTGTCCCAAACACAAGCACAGAACCAAACCGGACAAGTTACATCTCATAGAGTATAGTTATCTACTTCCGTGGGTCAGGATAAGCGTATCTACCTCGCATTCAAAAAGTGACAAGTTCGAATCTAAATTAGGGGTTTACGCTAATCCCTAGGAGACAAACTGCGTATCATTTAATTCATTTCATTCATTCACCGTTAGATATGATCCACCGGGTAAAGAATACATATACGTAGGTATATTTTATGCGTTACATTCACATGTTTTTCTCTTGTCACTATCGCTTATTGTTATATTTTTTGCGCAAACTATTCTTATAATACCTAATTGTTTTATCTATTTGTTCATGTTCATAATGTTCATTAACATAGCGTTTTTCAGTTTCACTACTCTTATGCTGTAGCTAAAAGAGAATTTATGAGGCTGAAGTTACAATTAGGTATTTTAAAGACGGTTCACTATGTGCTGCTTTGAAATATAGTCTTACCACAATATCACGAGAAATAATTAAATAGTGACAACACTTCAGAAAATAAACCAAAATATTTAAAAATCTAGCCAATAAAAGTTAATGGCTGATCTCACTGTAAAGATTACCTGAATAAAATTACTTGTATATTTTAGGGAGGCTTAAATTCTTTTGAGCTTTCTTTGTCTCTTACTGCTTCCCAGTTATACAAAATTAATTTGATATCAAGTGCACTTTAAGAAATACTTTTATTACCTGTAATTTAAATATAAAATTGTTAGAGTTATTTTTAAAAAGACATGTTTTCCTGTAAAGCATGAAAACTCGGTATGATGAGAATTTTTTCTTATAAATCTTCATTTCGCATCTTGGTAAATGTTAGCCTTAAATACCAAATGTGACATTTTTCCGGCTTTCATTTATGAACTATACCATTCACAGATGGAAACACATACTGATACAGGCATTTTATCTCTCTCTCTCTCTCTCATACACACATAAACGCATGGACATTTTTCTAAGAACTCTTTTATTCACAGCACATCATAAAATGTTTTCTCGGTGACATCTTATTGAATTTTTGACTGAAGTGCAATACTTCCTATATTTATGAGAGTCCTGTAGAGAGTAAATATGAGATTCACTACTTAAAATTTCAATTTATGCTGCTCAAAATGTGAAAATTTAAACAATAAACGAATATTCTAAATTGTTTTTATTTTACTCAACATAAAATTAAATTAATATAGCAGCATTTTACCTTTCATAGTTTTCTAATCATATTATGTAATGCTAAGAAGCAAGTAAGGATTCTTCGACCATAAAAAAGATGCTTTTGGTGAACATTATATTCACTATAAAAATATTTGAAGTAGAATTTTTTTTCAATATATTAATGGGGCATTTTTTGGAAAATAGAACAAGGTCAACCCTTGATATCTAGTTGAGTTATACTGTTAAAAACCAAACAGAAACACAGTAAAAGAGATACAAACATATACTTATGTTTTTCTAAAAGCTTTTTGGTTTCAAATGCAAGAATCTCAAAATGTGAAATTCGTGTGAAATGTTGGTATGAAACAGCCTTCCTCTAGAAAGATAAAGGTTAAAGAAGGTAAAATAAGAATTGAACTTACAACATAGAAATAATTGAACGAGCAGTTGTATCAAATGTTAAACAAGACTCCCTCTGTGGGCTGGTGGTTCCGATTACAGTAAGCTGTTTCAGTTAGACTCGTCTGAGCCAGAGTACACCCACGTATTCAAACAAAAACTTGGAGTACAGATGGAGCAGAATCCAATACGTCACTGGCCAAAGGTCATATCACAATACTTCCAACACTTGATGCAGCTGTGACTATATTTTGCTCTCAATGATGCGCCATGTAGGTAGGCCTGTGGGTCGCGAGTGACTCGCTGATTTTTTGTCGCCCACCCAAGCTAGATCAACTGGGATATAGGGTAGGAACTTTTATTTATCCAAGACCTCCTAGAACCTGAAAGTATGAAGTAGGGTATGAGTGTACGAATCTGTTTACAAGAAATTCATAGTTACCTAAAAAGTTACCCTAGTCTATATGAAATCCAAAACGAAAGATGAAATGCCGAGTTGTATAACTACAGCCAATATGTAGTTAAAGGATTATATAGTTTATATACTTTAAACAAACTTTGCACATTTGCATGATCTTAGTTAGGTCTCCCTTGGGAAGTTGTCCTTTATAACGAGTGCAGTCATTCTGAGAGACTAAAAAATAAGAAGCTCACAGACATTCTGAGACTAGAAAATAAAGGATCGCACAATGGATCAGTAATGGTTGAAGTGCTTAGATCCTTAGAGCTTTGAAGGTCCATTCCTTCTAGTTCTAATTTAATACAAGATCAATGATTATCACAATAGTGAATGTGTGTACATCATTGTCGATTAGCAATTGTTCTGAAGGCAAAGTTGGCGAAATGACCTAAAATGTGAAGTCGTTTGTCTGCTACGAAGTAACTGCTCTAGTGGTGAACTGTGTGTTCGTTTACTCAGAGTATACATGGGTAGATCCGAGAATGGACAACGAAACTAATGAAAGCAATACAAGATGTCAAAACGGGTTGCTGATTGTTTCTCGAGTCTAATCACGAGGAATAATAAGTGCATCCTATTAAATGTGCCAAATTTAAGAGCATTAAGAACTCAACGATGTAGTCAAGATTGATTTCGTATAAAGTAAAGTTTAAGTTACCGTGACCAGCTAGCTACATTGCTATACACCGAATCCTCTATCACTCTAAGTGAGTAATGAGCCGCATGCTATACTACTTCTGAGCTGTCGGAGTAACGCTTCCATAGATAGCAAGATTAACAACATTTTAACAATGCAACACATGAATGACTCTCCACCAAAGTTCCTAATTTCTACGTTGCCAAATCTTATACTTCATATTGGCACCTAGTACAACAGTTTACTTATTGGCTACCTTCTTTTAGAATACCCAGAAACTATGTGCTTTCTGTGAGTTTCCTTTCTATTTCTGAGCGTATAATACTCATGAACCAGACGTGAGCCTTAATGGATTTCTTGCTTACAATGTTTACCAGAACTTAATTATCCTGAGTATCTGACATTCTCCCTAATTGTTTCGCTCCAACATTTGCCTGCTAATGATTTACCTACAACAATATAATAAACAGTGTTTTTTCATTATTCCTTGATGTTAACATATGAAATTGCCTATTTATTTCAATTTTTTATCCGTTTCTCTATTATTTTCTTATAACATATTTAGATGTAAATTTAACATGACTAGAAGTCCGGTATCAGGCGTTGAGGATGGTATAATGAAACAAAATATGCTGATCAAAGTTATATTTCAACCGTACTTCGGTTTTGAAAAAACGAATAGAAGACGGCGAAAACAACTGCTGGTCAAATAGTTGAGGGGATAGCAAAATGGTTGATGCGGGGGCTGTATACAAATATATTTATTTAAGTGTTTAATGTCTTTAATATTCAGGTATTAAACACAACATATGCAGTCCTATGACTTCCCAAAGATGGATACACAGCTGCTAGTGACGGCTGTAGAAATTACTGTTTTGGAAAAACTAAGACCGACAGCTGCTGTGGTTGGATGGAGACGTCCAGTTTTGCAGCCCTTTCCTCTCTCTGGCCAAGATCGTTATTGGTTTCTATTGTTCCCTACGCCTGCTCAACAGGACAGCCTCTCTAACAGAGGCTTAAAAGCTTGCTGCTTCGTTTTTTCGTTAAAGGTATACTCTATTCCTGCGCATCAAACCATATTATAAACAATACTGTTGCAAAAATATCGACGCGGTGCTATACCTCAATGTCTTTTAATCATGAAAACTGCTATCTGTTGAATAAGAAATTGATTCCTATAATTTTCAAACCATTTGAGTCACTGATTCAAAAAATATGATGTGACTCCTTACGAAAGATAATTCTTCTTTCAACACCATGCTAATCGACATAAACGTTAGCAGAAATAGTCTTAATACTTGCTTCCTTGTAAGTAGAAGCGAAATATGGGAGTATTATAGATTAAAGTGAAGTCAAAAGCTGGTTACTAGGTGACTGAAGTTTCTTAGTTTGTATGTACGCCAGTCGACAAATTCCTGTAAGAGAAAAGTACAAGTTTTCCAAAGCTGAAACCAAAAGCAAGGAATATCTCAAAAACGATCAACTCCTCGAAAAAATGTTATGTTACATAAATTGTGTATTTTAGTGTGCTCTACATTTTTTCTGTTAAGTTTTTGTCCATCTCTTACGGTTTAGCAGTTATTAAAAATTCATCCAAAATAAAGTAGTCTTCAGAGGCTATTTCCAGAAAATTCAAGATATACATATTATTTGTCAGGTAAATATCTTTAATATACAATAATTTAATCAAAATCGTTAGAGCCATTTTTGAGAAAATCAAAATGTTGTAAAATAGTTCCATGTAAAGGGTAGTTGTGGGTGTCGCATTCTTGGAAGATATAAAACTTAAATACCAAGTTTGGTATTTAACGGTCTTTTCGTTTTTGAGCTATGCTGTCCACAGACACACACACGCACACACATGGACCTTTTTCCAAAAATGCTTTTTTGGATTCAGGGAACCCAAAACATGTATTTCCGCTGAAATCTCGGTATCGAATTTTTGGGTGCATTACAATACCTTCTCTATACCTATGTACATTGTACATATGGGGCTAGAGAAAGTAAAAACAGAGTCGGTTCTGCCTACTATAAATTCAGTTCAATGCGTATGACTTTAATCATATGTAGAAATGTTGCAACCTTATTTCAGTAAAAAGTAAGTCCAAGTTTGTTTTGAGAATAATTATCTTATTCTAAAAATTTAAATACTCGTAGAAAATAATATTGGCTCTATAAAAAATATACTGTGTCACACACAGTTTTCCTACCTAATTCACATAATATGGGTGTGTTGATCTGGGTAATACAATTTACATTAGTTTATAATTTTGTACTGCATTACTCTTAATGCTATAATCCCTGTTGAGTATATTGTGAACAGCAGTTCTTCCATGAAATGCTGTTCAGCGTATCACGCCAGCGTGGAAGTCAAACAATGTGCGCGCGCTATGGATGTAACATGGCAGAATGCATCCTGCTTGATAAGGTTTAGGTGGTTTAAAGTTAAGTTTCTCATTATTTGCTTAAAAGCGGAAGTTAATTTCATACTTTTAACTTCTTGTGAACTTATTAGAGTACAATATATAGAATTTTGGAGGTAACTGTGTGAGCACGTAAGGAAAAGTACATCATGTAAATTAGAGACAGGTATGTGTATTGTTGGTGTACATCTGCATGTGTCACTATGAGGGAAACAAGTGTTGTACACAGAACATAAACCAAGGGCAGCGAATGTGTCCTCTCACTGCTGTACATCAACAAGCTGAGGTGGGAAAAATTAAGTTTTGCTGTAAAAGAACACATACTAAGAACATGAGCATAAATATTCTCTATATATAACATTAAAAGTGGTTTAGGCATATAAATGCTTAAGTATAGTATATAAAAGTGAACCGTTGCTCTGTCGATGTAGAAGTCTAGATAAACGCTTTTGTTGGTCTTATATTATATTTTTTAAGAAAATGTCGGTTTGGACCACAATTGTCGAATTGAAATTCATAAATTGGTAAAAAAACAAAAACACACAAATATACCAAATATTGGTAAAAATGGAAAATTGAATTCTTAATCTAAACTATCAATTAAAGTGACTATTAATCAGCATAACATATAGGTAAGGTACGAGGCATACTGAAAGTCATGAGCAACACTGTTTTACAATCTTAATATTTATTTTTAAGCCAAACCAAATACATCATCATAATCTACACACTTTCTTTCACTTTTCGACATAGTCTCCATTGTTTTGCACACATTTTTCCCATCGTTCTACAAATTTGAAAATGTCCTTGTGATAGAACTCCGTTCCAGCTGCCAGCAGACCCTGACGCACTGCTTTCCGAATATCCTCCAGCATCTCGTAGCGTTGGCCACGCATCTGCTCCTTCACATAACCGAAAAGATGGTAGTCGGAGGGTGCCAAGTCGGGACTGTAGGGAGGATATGGAAGAGTTTCCCACCCTAATGCCCTGATCTTCTCCATAGTGGCACGGGCAGTATGCGGACGCGCATTATCCTGTTGAAGGATGATCCTCTTTCCAGGGCGTTTATCACGCAGAGCTTGAGTGTCTTGATGTAGCGGGCAGAATTTATGGTTTGTCCAGGTTCAAGAAAGTCAACCAGAATGCAACCTTGTGCATCTCAAAGGCAATTCCCATAACTTTTCCTACAGACTGCACTGTACTCGCTTTCTTCTTCGATGGTGAGTTCAAGTGGTGCCATTCCATACTCTGACGTTTCGTTTCTGGCTCATAGTGATGGAACCAGCTCTCATCTCCAGTCAAAATACACGTCAAAAATTCATCACCTTCATTATGAAATCTCTGAAGAAGGTTTTATGCAATGGTTCTTCTCTGAAGTTTTTGGTCTTCAGTCAATAAACGGGGGACCCAACGGGCACAGACCTTTCGATAACCCAAGCTGTGGATCATTTCTTGCACTGCACTATGTCCTATTCCAAGTTGCGCAGCAATTTCATTCACAGTGAAACGCCTATCTCCTGTAATGAGCTCATCAACTCTTTCCTTGTTGCGTTCTGTAGAAGCAGTTCGAGGACGCCCGCTACGAGGCGCATTTTGCAGACTCGTGTTTCCATCTTTGAAATGTTTCACCCATCTTCTAACACTGCTGGCACCCATGCAGACACCTCCATACGCACGTTGAAGTCTGAGATGAATTTCAGGAGCAGATTTTCCTTCTTTCACAAGAAATTCAATGACAGCACGCTGTTGAAACGAAACATCAATGTCAGCCATTTTTCAAACACCGTCTGTGGTCACGTGATAGAAGCTAATGACGTCACAATATGTCAACATGTGGCTTAAAGTCTGTAGATTACGATCCTGCAATTCGTTTTGTTGCATTGTAGAAATTTAAATTTTTACAATGGGTTGCTCGTGACTTTCAGTATGCCCCTCGTAGAAAGAAACTAAGCAACACTAGCACATTTTTAACAGCTGTCTCTATTTTGGGGGAAGAAAGAGTTTGCATTTCGTGGCCACAATAACAGTACATCATCATATAGAATAGGGAATTTCATTGTATAACGAAATATGATATGGCTCCAATTAAAACACTAACGATTATGCTACCTTTGCACAGTCAAAATACTGCGAATCTTCAAATAGGTTCTCAAAGACCACCTGATAAAGTATATTTTATTTCGTGCTACCTCTGCTGATTTACAGAATGACTTAATTCCCGTAATCAACACTGTTTTACGGATGTAACGCAGTACGCAGATAGAAAAGCTAATTCGCTTTTGCAATGTGCTTTGAATACTTAGATTTGTTTAATTAGATCATTCGTTTTATTACTTTCCTTACACGTACTATGTACATAGTGTATAGAGAAGGTATTGTAATGCACCCCAAAAATTTGATACCAACATTTCACCGGAAATATATTTTTTGAGACCCCTGAATCAAAAAAAAATTAAAAAAATGTCCGTATGTGTGTCTGTATGTCTTTCTATCTGTGTGTGTCTATGGGAAGCATAGCTCAAAAACGAAACTACTCTTAAATACCAAACTTGGTATTTAAGTTTGGTATTTCCCAAGGATACAACAGGAAGATTTTCAAGAAAATCACCTCACCCCCAAAATGACTCCAAGAATTTGGATTAAAATACCTTATGTTTAAGATATTTTTATGACAAACGAAATGTATTTATTGAATTTTCAGGAAATAGCATCTGAAGACCTCTTCATTCTGGATGACTTTTGTATAACTGGCAAACCGTAAGAGATATACAAAATGTTACTACACAAAAAAGATGTAGATTTCATTAAAACACAATTTTGTTGTATACACTTTCTTGTAGAGTTAATCGTTTGCGAGATATTCCGGATTACCTATTGGTATCAATTTCAAGGCACTTTAACTTTTCTCGAAAGAAAATACATCTTTCCTCTCGCTTCTCTCGTTTGTTTACTCCTGGCAATAAAAAATAATGCAATTTCAATTGTTTCACATAGCGACAGACTTTTAAAGAACTTCACTATCACTTTTAGCCTGTGCATTCACTTATTTCTCTTCTATTACAAGGAAATAAGTAATAAGACCGTTTCTGCTAATGTTTATCTTGATTAGCATGATGTAGATAACAGATTAATCTTTTGAATAAAAGGTTTGTTTGCGGAGCAGCTGGAGAAAGTCGTGTGAATGGAACACATCAGATTTTTTTTTATTTCACTCGCACTCTTTCTCTTTATTTTAACACTTTTCTAGTACGTACAATATACATAGTAGATAGAGAAGGTATTGTATTCCACCCAAAAATACGATATCAAAATTTCACTGGAAATATAAGTTTTGAGATATCTTGAATCCATCTTTAGGCAAATCATCTTGTGTGGCTGTGTGCTGCTTAGCTCAGAAAAGAAAAGGATGTGACACGAAGATTTTCAAGAAAATAACCCAGCTATGTTTGCATGGAACATTGTTCAAAATTTTTGATTTTCTCAAATTGGCTCTTGCAATTTTGATTAAAATGCTATAAGTATTCTTAAGATATTTTCATGACAAACGAAATGTATGTCTTGAATTTTCTGGGAAAATCCTCTGAAGACCTCTTCATTCCGGGTGATTTCTATATAACTCGTAAACTGTAAAAAAGATACATAAAATCTAAGTACGCAAAAAATGTAGATCTCAATAAAGTACAATTTATGACACATATTTTTTAGAGTTAACCGTTTCCAAGATATTCCTTGATATTGGTTTCAATTTTCAACTACCTATACGTTTCTCAAGCGAGAAGTCAACTTTCGATTACTTTCTTTAGTTTTATTCCCGGGAATGCAAAAGAGAACCGAATTTCAATTAATTCACATAGAAATAGCTTATAAAATATTTGACTATCGCTTTAGCCTAGTGTACTCCCTTGATTCCTTTAACTTACAAGTATTTCTGCTAATATTTATCACGATTAGCGTGAAATAGATAAAAGAATAGCCTTTGGTATGGAAAGTTTTGTGAAACAATAAGAGAATGCCATACGAATGCAACACATCAGATTCTTTAATTCATTAGAATTCTAAGTCCATATACCTCACGCTACTGATTATTATACTACACATAAAATATGTTTGTTCTTCTTCACATATTACAAAGGTTTTATTTCTCTAGCCCCATATATACAATGTACATAGTGGATAGACAAGGTATTATATTCCACCCAAAAATTCGATTTCGAGATTTCACCGGAAATATATATTTTGGGTTCTCCCGAGTACGAAAAAAGGCATCTTTAGAATTTTCGTGTGTGTTTCTAGACAGTATAGATTAAATCCGTTAAATAAATAGACCGTTAAATACCAAACTTGGTATTTAGGTATAGTATCTTCCAAGGATGCGACACGAACATTTTCAAGAAAATCCCCCTATTTCAAACTACCCTTTACCTGGGAAAATATTCTAAAATTTTGATTTTCTAAAAAATGGCTCCAACGATTATGTTTAAAATACCGTATATTAAAAATATTTACATTCCAAATAAACTGTATATCTTGAGTTTACTGGGAATACTCTGAATGAATTTTGCCGAATTTTGCTTAGCTGCTAAACCGTAGGAAAGAGTCAAAACATATGATTTAGGTCCTTTACATTTTTGTTGTGGAGGTAACCGTTTCTAAGATATACCTTGTTATTGGTTTCAATTTTAGAAAACTTATACTTTTCTGAGACAGGAAGTGTTCGTTTTTCTTTTGTTTTACTCCTGGCCAAGGAAAAAAAAAAGCGATTTGCAAAGACAATCGCATAACGACAGCCTTTTAAAACATTTGAATATCACTTTAGCATAGTGCATTCCCTTAGCTCCATTCTACTTATGAGGAACTAAATAATAACATTCTGCTAAAGTTTATCTCGATTAGCATGATGTAGAAAAAAGAATCATCTTTTGTAAGAAGTTTGTTTGTAGAATAGCTAGTAAAAGTCATGTGAACGCAACATATTCGATTATTTTTTACTTTCTTTACACTACTATGTACATAGTGTATAGAGAAGGTATTACATTGCAACCAAAAATTCGATACCAAGATTTCACCGGAAATACACGTTTTAGAAAAAGGTCTGCATGTGTGTGTGTGTTCGTGTGTTCGTGCGTCTGTGAACACGATAACTCAAAAACGGAAAGGCGGTAAAATACCAAGCTTGGTATTTAAGTTTAGCATCTTCCAGGGATGTGACACGAAGATTATGAGAAAAATCCCCCCCAATAAACATGGAAAAAATTTCGAAAATTTTGATTTTCTCAAAAACGGTTCTAACAATTTTGATGAAAATATCTTATAGTAAATATATTTACATGCAAATAAAATGCGTATCTCGAATTTTCTGTGAATAGCCTCTAAAGAACCTCTTTATTGTGGATGCATTTTGAAGAATATTGCGTAACTGTTAAACAGTAAGAGATAGACAAAACTTACTGGACAAAAAATTTAGATTTAGTTTACACACACAATGTATGTCATATACGTTTTTTCCGTGGAGTGGACCATTTTTTAAATGTTCCTTGTTATTTGATTCAGATTTAAAATCCTTTTCTAACAAGAGCATTTGTAAACTTCTGCAATGCATAGAAAGGAATTTCAACCACATGGAAACCAGCTTTTAAAAGATTTGACTATCGGTTTAGTCTAGTGTACTCCCTTATTTAACTTCTACTTAAAGGAAGTAATAATTAAGACAATTTATACTAATTTTTATCTAGATTATATTAAAGTAGATAGAAGAATAGGCCTTTTAGCAAAAGTTTTTACAGAGATGAAGAGGTCATGTGATTGGAACACATAAGATTTTTACTAGAAATTATCTGAAGTAATATGGACATGTTCGCATGTTTGATACGAAAAACAGAACACAAAAATTCTGATATCTCAGTTTTGTCACTATGCTGGATACGCTCTAAGAAACACACTTTTTTATTTTTCTGTTTAACGTGCATAACATATGTAGTAGTCACGCGATGACTGGTCATTTTCTATAAGTGAGTAGTTTATATTCCTTAATAACAGTAAACCGTAACATATGGTAATGAAGGCAATTAAGTATTTCAAATTTAATAACGTAAACAAAAGACGAGCTCTATTTTTTACTCTTTGTATGTTGCGATCAGAGGCAATAAGGGCATTCACTGCAACCACGGCTTGGGGCTGCTTCTCGCCTTTGTTTACCCTAAGTGTGTTGTTTCTTATTTCAGGAAGAGTATGCTGAAAATATAGCTACTAGGGGGGAGAACTTTATAAGTACTGCATTACAATTAATCCTGAGAATATTTAAGGTATTAATAACAAATATCTGCAAACGTCTAGCGTTAGAAAAATTTTATTCAGCCTAAACTTATGTTGAAATGGTCTCTATATTATACCCTTTAATTATAATGGTCTCACATCAGCAGATTTTTGCTTTTGGAACATATTGCCTAATGGTTCCATTTTTTTTTTTTTTTTTTTTTTTTAGTTTTATACATCAGATAAAACTCGCATACACATACACGAACCCTTCTCTAAAGCTATTTTTAAACAGGGGACCCCAAGATATATACTTCCAACGTATTTCCAGTGAAATCTCGATATCAACTTTTGTGTGATATACAGTATTTCCTTTGTTTACTACAGTAAAAGGTTGATTCAACAGCAGAAATGTTACTGGATTGAAAAAATTGGATAAAAATTATGTGAAATGACATACAGCACGTCTCTATGTGTGTAATTATCGTTATTAATACATAGCATATATTATGTGCCCAGTTTCTGAACACCCAGTGAAAGCAACGATTAGTTTTCTCTAATTTTAGTACCCGATTTTCTTACACAAAAGCATTTTAGTTACATTATTATACAGCGACATATTTATTTCTCTTTGAAAATAGTAGCAGATTTTTAATTTCATTAAAACTGACAACTCTTAGGGACTGATTTTGTCCAAAAACAATTTCATCTTTCTTTAACGGTAACGGAGATTATTTAGCACTATTGAATACATTATCTGCATAGTCTGGTAACAGAGTAGGACTTAAACAGATGAATGTTTTGTGTTGCTTTGGGGTTTTATTTTGGTTTGTGCTTGAAATTCGGTTCGCCACGTATCAGTGTGTTTATTTTCAGCTACTGTCGCTAACGAGGGGTAGGGTGGTTCACTTTCAAGCTATCCGATCATATTCACAAGACCTGAACTAAAAACTGCGTGAGAGGCTACGCATAAGGTTTAGTCTGATGAACAAAGATAAAGGAAATTCAAATGTGAATTATGGAAACACCTCTTTCAGGTGTATCGTGGAATAATTAAATCAAAGACATGTCTTTGCTAAACAGGAAATTTAATAATGGTGAATAACTACAACATCAATAATATGGTATGTTCATTTACAGTAGATGTTCAAAATGCGCTCCGTTAGAATTTAAGTAGGCACCGTATCTTCTTAGCTAATTTTACCCTTGCCTCGTGAGCTGCGTTGTGCCTAATCTCTAGCACTACTTCAAACAATGCTAGCAACCAGAAATAATAATCTAAAGGATTGAGCTTTGCCATAAGAAAGAAATATATTTAGATACTCCTGAAGAGACTGCTATAGTTCTGAATGCATTTAACGCATCTGAAGCAATGACAAAACCAGCTATTGTGGAAGGTGTCGAGGCACAACATTTCTGTCAACGTGCCTGACCTTCCGCTCTACACACAATGCCCAAAATAGCGTTATAACAAGAGCATAAGTACGACCCGCTGGAATCCAATTCTTTAACATAATTTTGTGGCTTTGTAGCAACAGAAGGTTTAAAAAATCATCTTTTGTAGTCAATCTCGCCATTCTAATTGCGTGGTGGCATATTCGCAATCAAATATTACACTTTAGAGGAAGATGGCACGGGAGCTTATATTTCAGCTTAATGTTAGGATGTTGCCATTGAAGTCTACGCACTCAAACCTCTAACATCTTATATAAATATGTAGAACTCGTCAAAACACATAATTTATGCACCTTTTTGTGGAGTTAACTATTTCCCAGAAATTTCTTTTTACTGTATCATACTTTTATAAAATTAAGTCGTTATTCATTTTTCTTTCTGCTTTTCATGCAAAGAGACGGAGTTACAAAGATATCACAGCCACTGACATTTTAAAGGTTTAAATATCGCTCAATCCTTCTGTATACCTTAATCTCATTATTTGTCCATAGAAGTAATAAGACAATTTCTGATAATGTTTATCTGGATTACATGAAGTTTACAGAAGAATGTTTTTTTTAAAGAATAGCTCGCTGAAAATGGGTACAGAAATTCATATGAGCGTATCACATCAAATTTTTCCTTCTCCTGAACCAGCAAAGTGAACGAAAATTTGGAGCCATCACAAAGAGAGGAAATTTTAAAGGATTTGACTATTGCTTTAGTCTACTGTATTTTCTGTTGCAGATATGTCTAAAAGGAAATATGCATTAAGAAACATTTCTAAATTTTTCTCCCGATCAAGGAAATATATATATAAAAGAATGAGCATTTTTAACTCTGATGACTATTTTAAAAATAGTTTGTTCTAGGAATGTGAATTTAACATCAGAGCTTTGCTTTTTTCATTCTTGGCCATGTAGAGAAAACTAATTATCAACGTGATCACATAGCGACCAGTTCTTAAAATGTATGACTATCGCTTAGCCTGGTATTCCCTTATTTATCTTTCTAACTGCAAGGAAATAAATAATAACATTTATGTTCATTTTTAACTGAATTACCATGAGATAGAAAGATAAGCTTTGCTTATTTATATTTCGTTGCAGAAAAGGAAGAGAAAGTCATGTGAATTGAACGCAGTTTTATATTAACACTTTTCATATAGAATATATTCATGTGGAGTGCAATACTGTACCTCCTGTACCTCAGCTAAGCGGTAGAGAAAGTACATTTTGAGACCAAATGGATGGGCCGTTGAATGATTTATGACGCAAGCTGTTACATAACTACATTTTTTTTTTTATGAAAGGAGGTTCTTTTCTGGGAAAATTCAGATGGTAGCCCATGGGTAAACCATTCCGTTGCACCTGTGGCTGGAAGGAATTTGGTTTCAAAGATCGCCCGCCTTCGAAACTTTTCACGGATATTGACGTTTGACGCCCAAGGCAATTCCCCCTTGTCCCTCTTGTTGAGGGCGGTATGAGGGTTATTACAGAATGTCGTTGACCCAGAACTTCTAGCCTGTCCTTCGCCTACCCCTAGTGCCATAAAAATGTAACAGAGATACAAGGTTAGAGGCACAAGGACAAACAGCCATTCAGGGCTAGCGTTTTGTTCCAGGCAATTCTTTGAAAGTTGACTGTCCCAACATACTTCCTTCACAGCAAGAAGGCACAAAAGCCAGTGATTCAAATATTCCGCTGCAATAAACAGTTTTACAACCTTACCTAAGAACGACGGCAGTGTAACAAAAAATTTAATTTTGCTAGCGAGCTAAATGCGAGCTCCAGGAAATTTCTCAATTCTTTATTTACTTCTTATTAATTTATTTTTCTACTGCGTATAGTAAGTACAGTCAAAAAATCCCTACCGAAATTTCACTTGAAGTACAGGATTTGAGTCTCCTGAGTGAATAAAACAGTTTAAAAAATCCATTCACATGACTTTCTCTACCTCTCTGTAATAATCATTTTTAAAAAATGTATTCTTCTATCTACCTCATGATAATAGACATAAACGTTAGCAGTAATGCTCTTTGCCCTTCTGGGTAGTGTGACGGTAGCGTGTCTGCTTCACATTCAACAGGTCATGAGTTCGAATCTCGCTTAGGGTGAGTTACCCAGATAAGGTTTTTTTCGGGGTTTTCCCTTATACTGAGAAGACCAATGTCGAGTATCTTTAAGCTCCATGAACTCGGATACTATTTGAGCATCATTTCACAAATTTCATTCATCGTCCGATATGACCAATCAGGTTAAAGGACGTTAAACTACAAAAACAAAAAAACAAAAAAAAAACAAAAAAAAATGTGCTTTATTACTTGCTTGCTTGAAAGAACAAGAGAAATAAGAGGATACAGTAAGCTAAAGTGATAGTCGAATAATTTAAAAACTGGTTGTCATGTAGTTGAAATGAGCTTCTTTGTATTGCCAGGAATTGACGAATTCTCCAATGAGACAGGTTAAAGTAGTCTAAAACTGAAACCGAAGAGAAGGAATATCTCAGAAATGATTAACTCCACGAAAAAGTGTAGGGCATAAATTGTATGTTTTACTACAGTTTTTGTGTACTATATTTTTTTTCTATCTCTTAAGATTACCAGTTATCCAAAACTCATCCAGAAAAAAGAGGTTTTCAGAGACTATTCCCAGGAAATGCATGATATTCTCTTTATTTGTCACATAAATATCTTTAATGTACGGTATTTTAATCAAAATGGTTAAAACCATATTTGACCATATTTTTGCCCGGTGGGGGGGATTTTTCTCGAAATCTTCGGTCGCATCCTTGGAAGATACTAAACTTAAATAGCAAGTTTGGTATTTTACCGGATTTTCGTATTTGAGTTGTGTTCACGGACATACGGACAGGCGCAATAAACAGTGCTTTAGATCACTCGCCTCTCACCAACGCGTCCTGGGTTCGATCCCAGGCGTATGTGGCATTTGTGGTGGACAAAGCGGCGCAATGGTTGGTTTTCTGTGGGTTCTCCGGCCTTCCCCAACATCGTATTCCACCGGTGCTCCATCTTCGTTCCACATATCATCAGTGTCATCGCCTCTTTTTTTATACAACCTTTATTTATCTTTTTTTTACCTTGTTTTGCCGTATTATTACTGTTTTCTTACTTTTACAACACACACACATATACCCGAACCCACGATCCCCAGCGCTATGAAGCACCAAAGCGTGAGCGAGGTCATGGGGACCGGCGCCTTGATGCCACAGTAGTAAAAGTAGGCGTTAAACAGCATAAGCAAGACACACGGACACACACATATGCATGGAGTTTTTCTATTTTGTTTTCGGGGAGCCTAAAACTTGTATTTCTGGTGAAATCTCGGTGTCAATTTTCGGGTTGAGTGTAATACCTTCTCTATTTATGTACTATGTAGAGAAAATAAAAATAATTTAAAAACGCTTCTTTGTGTGTGTGTGTGTTCACCATGTAACTATAACGAAATGGTGAGTTGGCTACTTCTGCAAATATTTTTGTCGATTTACCATAAAGTAAACCAAAAATATCAGCTTTCATGTATATATTAATGCTAGCGAAGAGAAAGTCTTTATCACGTATCATATATTTTTACTTTCTCTAGCAGGTATGTAGCAATGTACATTATGGACAGAAAAGGTACCTCTTGTATTCCACCCAAAAATTCAATACTCAGATTTCACCTTAGATGCTTTGATTCCCCCCGAATCCAAGAAAGAGCATAAATGGAGGCATGTACGTGTGTGTCTATGTGTATATCTATGAACAGCATAGCTCAAAAACGAAAATTCGGTTAAATACCAAACTTCGTATTTAAGTTCAGTATATTTAAGGATGCGACACGTCAAGAAAATCCTATCACTCCCAACTAGACCTTATATGGAACGTTTTACGTAAATTTTTAGTTTCTCAAAAATGGCTCTTGTGAATTTCATTAAAATTCCATATGTGTAAGATATTTTCATTACAACTATAATGTATATCTTAATTTTCTGTGAATAGTCTTTGAGAATCTCTTCATTCTGGATGACTTTGGTGCATTTTTTGTATAACTGGTAAACCTTAAAAGATAGGCGAAAAGTTACCACAGGAAAAAGTACATTTTTTTAATGTTTTGTTGGACTAACCGTTCACGAATTATTCCGAGTTATTGATTTCAGTTTCAAGCTACTTAAAGTTTTCTCAAACAGGAAGTCATCTTTATTTTCGTCTTTATTTTGTTTACTCCAAGCAACCTAAGAGAACCGAATTTCAATTTTTACACATAGTGACCGACTTTTAAAAGACTATCAATTTAACCTCTTTCCCTTATTTCCCTTCCACTTTACTTCCATTCGTTTATTAACAGTTACTTGTAATATAATGCATACAGCATTTAAGTATAACACTTTCGGCCTAAGCAACCATCTCACACTCAAACCCTCTGAAGGCGTAGATTTACACGTAAAAGAAGTCCAAGCCTGAGAAAGAGACCACTGAGCAAAATTAAACTGTCTATCATGCCCTGGACAGAATATGACGCTGAGAACCACAGAAATAAAACACAATTTAATTTAACTTACACCTAGTTTTTGACTGACTTGACAATACTACCAGGCTTCACTAATCGATCACTAGTTCGTAGAAGAGAGAGCGCTCGACCTTGATACTGCATTTGAACAGCTGACGGTGACTAATTTTGTTTATTTTTGCATATGCGAAAAAATAAATGTATCCATATGCAACATACATGCCAACAGCAACTACAGGTTGATTTTAAATACACAAATTTATATCGTATAATTTTTTGTAGCGTCAATCGTTTCCGAGATATTCTTTGTTATTGGTTTCTGTTTTAAAATACTTCAACTTTACGCATACGGGAACTTGTCAACCCCTGGGCATATAAAGAAACGGATTTCAATCACATAGCAACCAAGTTTTAAAAAATTTGAATATTACTTTAGCCTAATGTATTCCCTTGTTTCCCTTCCACTTACAAGGAAGCAACTAATAAGACCGTTTGTTTATCTTGATTAAAATGAAATAGAAGAATAAGCTTTTTAACAGAAATGTGTTAGAGAGATGTAAAGAAAGTAATGTGAATGGAGCACATCAAATTTTTACGCTTATGTATTACAATAATTCACTTTACGCACTATCGTGCAAAATAATAATAATAATAATAATAATAATAATAATAATAATAATAATAATAATAATAACAATAACAATAATTTGCACATCAAGATTTAAAAATAAATTTATAAATATTTCACCTTAAACGATCTTAATTCCATTATAACAAAGTATTGAATAATTCGTTAAGCTTTCACTGTTACTTTAGAAAACTAATATAAAATTAATTTACATAAAACAAAGACAAGTACCTTTATTTGTTTGGTCTGTTATAGCAATTATCTACTTCTTTTGTAAAATATAACGTTAAATGTCATATTAAAATTCGAAGATAAAATCCATGTTATGAGGAAACGCTTTTCTTTGTACTTTCTTTTATAACATGTCTTTTTTTCAGAGGAACATTATATCATGGAAGTCATATTTTTACTTTCTCTACACGCACTATGTATATAGTGTATAGAGAAGGTATTATAATGTACCCAAAAATTCGTTACCGAGATTTCCCAGAAATGCATGTTTTAGGTACCCCTGAATATATATATATATATATATATATATATATAAATAGTTTTAGAAAAATCTCCGTGTGTGCGTGTGTATGCGTGAGGACAACATAGGGCAAAAACGAAAAGACAATTAAATACCAAATTTGAATTTAAGTTTGGTATATTCTAAGGATGCGACATAAAGATTCTCAAGAAAATCCGCCCACACCCAGCTAAACTTTACATGGAACTTTTTCGAATTTTGATTTCTTAAAAATGCTGTAACGATTTTGATTAAAATATCGTATATAAAAGGTATTTACCTGACAAATAAAATGTTTATCTTGAATTTTCTTGGAATAACCTCTGAAGACTACTTTATTCGAGATGAATTTTAGGGAATTTTGCATAACTGGTAAACCGTAAGAGATAGACAAAAGCTACTTAACAGAAACACATAATTTATTTTATATACAGTTTTTTTAGGTGTTGATCGTTTTTTAAATATTTCTTGTTATTGGTTTCTCCTTTAAAATACTTATACTTTTCTCATACGGGAAATTGTTAACTCCTGTCCATACAAACAAAGGAACTTCAGTCACATAGCAACCAGCTCATGTCTATTACTTTAGCCTATGGTACTCCCTTATTTCCCTTATACTTACATGGAGGTAAGTAATAAGATTTCTGTTGTTTTTTTCTCAATTAGCATGACGTTACTAGAAGCATTAGTTTTTTAACAATAATTTGTTCCAGAGATGTGATAAAGCTATGTGAATGGAACACATAAGATTTTTCTGTATAGGAGGTCAGCAAAAGCCGCTAGATGGCAGTGACATCCCAATAAAGTACTACAATCTGATAGTCATTAACCCGGGTGGAATTTAAAATTCTGCCTGCTGTAAACATAGAAATTGACCCGCAAACAAAGAGTAATATCTTGCCACTTTTAAATTCCCCGGATTCTCCAGATATGGCACATGTTTCATCTAGGACCGAACCTATAATTCATCAACTCGAGGGAGTCGGAGCACTGGGGAGTGACTGTAAAGTAGTATTATACACCCCAAGCAATAAAGAAGAAAGGCCCTGCAGCTGACCCGTGCTGTGGCCATATGTTGATTTCCAAGTGTCCGTTCTCCCAGTAAGACCAGGCTGTTTAGCTTCGCCACGCACAACTTGATGCAGAATAACCCACACAAACTATTTGCGTCTCTCTCGCTCTCTTTTATACTCACTGCACTGCATTGTTACGCCTAATGTCTCAATTTCACGCTAAATTTAGTCTCCTTTAACTACTCCCTTCGCGTCTGAAGCGAATCCAAGGGGCATTCCACATACATTTAATTATTTAAATATGAGAAACCCCGGGGTAACGATCCTTCAGATTGATTGATTGGTGACATATTGTATTGGCGGAATACCATATCTTCTCTATACACTGAAGCAATGTTTCTCATTCCGGAGCAATACTTTATATTGATCCATGTTTGTTTACGTGTTATTGATAGTCTTTTGGTAAGAGCACATCTTTTTTTCACTCGTTATTGTAAACTACTTTCTCTACAAGTACTATGTACATAGTGTATTGCACTCAAACATTCGGTACTGAGATTTCACCGGAAGTACATATTTGGGTCCCCTGAATCCAAAAAAAGCATTTTTAGAAAAAGATCCGTGTGTGCCTGTGAGTGCATGTCTGTGGACAGCATAGCTCAAAAACGAAAAGACCGTCAAATACCCAAATATTTGTCTGATATCTCTCAAGGATGCGACAAAAGGAGTTTCAAGAAAATCCCCCCTCTCCAAACTAACCTTTATATGGAACTTTTTTCGAATATTTTGATTTTCTCAAAAATGGCTATAACGATTTTGATTAAAATATCGTATAGTAAAGATATTTACTTGACAAATAAAATATATCTTGAATTTTCTGGGAATAGCCTCTGAAGACTACTTTATTCTGGATGAATTTTACGGAATTTTGCATAACTGCTAAACTGTAAGAGACGGACAAAAACTTACTACACATAAAATGTAGAGTACATTAAAACACATAATTTATGTTATATACATTTTTTTTCGTGGAGTTGATCGTTTTTAAGGTATTTCTTGTTATTAATTTCAGCTTTCAAGTAATACTTTTCTCATACAGCAATTTGTCAACTCCTGTCCATACAAACAAAGGAACTTCAGTCACATAGCAAACAGCTTTTGGCTAGTACTTTATTTTTTTTTTTTTTCGATTAGCAGGAAGTAAATAGATGCATAAACTTTTTAACTATAAGTTGTTGCAGCGATGTAGAGAAATTTGTGTGAATGGAACACATCAGATTTCTTTTAAATACTTATTTTACGTTTCTGATATTGCTGTCCGAAAGTTGAGGCAAATCATTTTCATACGCTGGCTCATAGTACCTACATACATACTTGAAAGGCAACCATTGTTGGCACTCTTATGTGTGCATTCCTTTGCCGTAAAATTAATATGTAGATATTCAAACATAATAAATATTGTATCACACCTTACGAGAGGCGCCCCCAGACCGCCCCACCGGGCGGTCGGAACCAGAAGCGATGTTACAGCAATAACAGGGTTCATACAACTGAGACATCCCGAAATTCAGACAGACAGACCGGGGCCCCCTACCCACATAGGGTCCAACGCTCCCGCCAAGAGAGGTCCTCATTCTGACAACCAGCCGAACTCGATTACCGCATCGAGTTCCATCATAACACTTATAACTCTATGGGGAGGGCAGACAATTACTTGCTTTCTGCGATGCCTTCTCTTTAGAAATAATGAATGGCAAGTACGGTGAGGATCGAGAGGGAGAACTCACTTTCATAAATGAAAATGGGGGTAGTGTAATAGATTTTATTTTAATAAGTCAGGATTTAATTGGCAGAATTAGGAATTTTTGGGTGGGGGATCGTATCGAGTCACATCACTGTCCGGTTGTCCTGGAACTGAATATAGAGGCGGCCATAGTGGCGCATGCACCTGAAGAGGGGCAGGGGGACGAAGGGAGATTCATTAGTAAATTTATATGGAAACCGATAGAAAAAGAAGTATTTGTTGATAAATTAGAAAGGAGATTAGGAGAAAGGAACGGAGGCACAGCGGAGGAACTAATGCATATAATAGCAACGACTGCGGGGACAATGAAAGTCCAAATGCATGGTAAGGTAAAACGATTCAATGATTGGTATGACCAGCAATGCAGAGCTGTAAAGAAACAAGCAGAGGAGGTTCTGTCAAAATTCAGAAGGGAGGGGGGAGATGACATTAGGAAATTGTTTACAAAAAAGCGAAGGGAGTATAAACAGCTCTTACGGGAAAAGAGAACTATGTGGCAAGACAAAATTACTCAGAAAATTAGTAATATGTTAACACGGGGGGATAACGCTGAGATGTGGCAAGTAGTAAAACATTTAAGAGGCAACCGTCAGGCGCCCAACGAAATTTCTCCCAGAAAATGGGCAATGCATTTCATGGGAATATTCGGGAAAGGTGAAAGGGAAGGAATTTTTATAAAGGAAGTGCAAATTTTGGGAAATCTTGAGATCCCAATACTGGACGAAGAAATATCAGCACGAGAAATAGCACAGGCGCTGAGGAGTATGAAGGAAGGCAAAGCTCCAGGGTTGGATGGGCTGCCCCCGGAAGATTTAAAGCCGCAGCCAATGTTAATGAGTTTGGTAGGAGTATGCTCCAGATATGTAACAGATTGTTTATTGAGGGGAATTACCCTACCTGTTGGGGAAAGGGCATTATTCATCCCATTTATAAAGGGAAGGGAACTATTAGAAATCCGGATAACTATAGGGGGGTTACTCTTTTGCCAATTATGGAGAAAATTTATTGTAGAGTGTTATATAACCGAATAAAAGACTGGGAATCTAAATTTGGCAAACTTTCAAAATTTCAAATGGGCTTCAGAGAAGAACACAGTACCATAGATGCCGCTTTTATATTAGACACTTTAAGGACGAAGCAACTGTTAGTTAAGCGGGGAAAGCTTCATTGTGCTTTTGTGGACTTTAAGAAGGCATTTGACTCTATCAATCGAAATGCATTATGGTACAAACTAGGCAGAAAGGGGCTATCAAGTAAAATGGTTAGAGTATTGCAGGCAATGTATGAAAATGTCGAATTCTGTGTGAAGTACGACAGAAACAGAGTGTCCGAGAGCTGCCGAAGCTATAGGGGAGTGAGGCAGGGTTGTATTTTATCTCCCTTGCTATTTAATCTCTTTGTGGATGATATTACTGATACAATGATAGCAGAGAATATTCAAGCGCCAGTAGTAGCAGATTTGCGGACCCCAACACTTTCATACGCAGACGATTTAGTATTGTGCTCTACGACAGTAAACGGATTGCAACGAGGACTGGACAAACTTAAGAACTATTGCGGTGAATGGCTACTTACAGTTAATGTGAATAAGACTAAGGCAATGACTTTCAAAAAGGGTTGTGTTTATAGCAGGGAGGAGACTTGGACATATGCAGGACAGATACTGGACAATGTTAAATCTTTTTATTTAAGAAACGTCTCTGTGATATTGACAGATGATTGCGCAATGCACAGAGAAGGTGTCATTAGAAGTACAGTCTGGGCTGAAATCGGAGTGGGGTATGGAGCAATACATCAAAACAGGTACCAAACTCATTAGAGAGGGGCTCGCGTGGATTAGACTAGGAGCATGGAGGAGCACGAAAATTTCTGACGAGAATGGTACGAGAATCTGTCCCCTTTGCGAGGAGGAAGAGTCGTGGACTCACATCTTGGCAAGATGTAGGGGTACGGAGGAATGGCGGGAAAAATATTTGCCGCGATTTTTTACCACTGCGAATGTAGGGATAGAAGCATGTTGGACGCTACTGGCAGGCACGGAAAACATGGACGGGCTGGGTAAATTTATACTTAAGGCAAGACAGCTGAGATCTGAGGAGGCTGCCAATAGAGAAGGGGGGGAATAAGATCAACTAAACAAAAGTGACTACAATGTTCTACGTACATATATATTATGTCATACTTAGGTCACTGTTGTGCTAGTGTTGTATATATTATGTGTATATGTGTCTTTTAAGTGTAATTATCTATTATAAGAGGGTGCATTTATGAAGGTGTACTCTGTGCTGTAAATTTAAATTGCTATATTTTAATATCTTTGTATCTTTATTTTCGGATTCACTCTTAATTTTATTGTTGTTTAATATTGCTTTTGACTGTGTATTTCCTTTATCTTTTTATTTTCGTGTTTACTCTTCTTATTCTTTGTTGTGGTTGTTGTTTTAATATTGCTTGTAATGTGTATTACAAAAGCACGTACGGTCTGTGGACCCGTGCGACTGTTGAAATTCTATGTATGATATTGCTATGTTAATAAATACACTTATTCATTCATTCAAAAGAAATAATCGGGATGATAGATCAACGAAATGACAGTGAAAACGACAGGGAAGGACAGAAATTCAGAGAATGACAGAAACCTGTACCAGCATTCGCCTGGAGATCCGGGGAAACCCCGAAAAAACAGGAAGCGAACCTGCAACCTCCCGAACGCGGGCCAGAAGCAATAGTCATAGTTTTAAAAAGTGGATCGCTATATAATGCCTTTAAAATTCCATCTTGCTTTCATGACTACGACAAAAATGAATAGCGACTTAGAATTCAAACAAATTACAGGATTAGGTTCCAAATGAAACACGAAACCAAATATTTTGTCACATGAACTGTGTGCTTTTATAACATATACTTTCAACTTTCCCAAAAGTAAGGATTGCCAAAAACACAAAACTTAAAATAGTATATATATTTATGTACTCTTATAAATTATTGACAGTGTCAATGGTAAAATAGTGAAACATGACTATGAATTGGACAAATGGAAAAAGAACAGAAGCAGCAGAAGTGAAATTCCTAACAGCAGTAGTAGGATATATTGTTATAGACTAACAAAGATATAAAGAAATTGAAAACAGTTTATACATAGCTGAAAAATACCCGTATAAAAATGTACTAAGGGTAACGAGCCTAGTGGCTCATACGTTTCATCTGGGACTAGCATTCGGGAGATCGTGGGATTATTTCACCGCGGTGAATCTCTCTGACCCATGGGTTTTTGCAGGGTTTTCGCGGAGTCACTAGGTGAATGCTGGAGAGGATTCATCACTCTCCCAACTTACTGTCCCTTCATTTCATCCAAACAGTCTCTTTCAGGGTTGTAAGTGTCGGTGAGAACTGCGGTGGTGGCATCCTCTCATGGAGGTAACTGCGCTTTTGAAACAGCTCTAGGCGGGGGGATGGCATTGGGGGACGCCCGTAAACTCAGGGGCGTTTGGTCAGGCCTGAGGCGTGGTCTCCTAGCGATTCCATCGAGATGAAGGTCCGCTTGGGTAATGTTAGGGATCCGCCACGGTGGCTCCCTCCCGCTGTCTAGTTCCGGCGACCCGCTGTAATTGGGTTCATTTAATCCTATCCTTCCGGGATCTGAAGTACAAAAAGTCTCTTAATGGATAAGGTGTGAAATCTCCTCTCCACCGACACGCTGATCCTCCTTCTCCTCCTCCTCCTACTACTACTACTACTTCTACTACTACTACCACCACTACCACTACCACCCTACCATTACCACTACCACTACCACTACCACTACTACTATTATTACTACTACTACTACCACTACCATTACCACTGCCACTACCACTACTACTACCACTACTACCACTGTTACCACTACTGCCACTGCTACTGCTACTATAGCTAAAGATGAAAGGAACATAACACCAAAACATTTAGTATATTATAAACTTAAAGGATATCACCAAATAAGAAGACGAAGAACAAGATGGAGCAACATGCCTAATTAAGAACACAACCAAAGATGGCCTATACCTTGTGAATGAATAGTAATACTATATTATATACATTATATTGTGTATACATTTGTTGTGGTGCTCTCTTATGGTTTATCAATTATAGAGTCATTCAGAATTTACACTGGCTATTCCCAGATATATTTTAAAGTTCCATGTAAAGGGTAGAAGAGGTAGATAATTTTCTTGAAAATGTTCGAGTCGTATACTTGGACGATGAACTTAAATACCAAGTTTCGTATTTAAGCAAATTTCTATTACTTTCTCTACCCAGAATTGTGTTCTTACATAGTAGGTACAGACAGTATTGTATATTACCTAAAAATTCGATTCCAAGGTTTCACTAAAATGCATGTTTTAAGGTCTTCTAAATACAAAGTATTTTTAAGAAACTGTCTGTGTGTATGTGTGTATTTGTAGATAGCATAGATAAAAAACAATTGGTACTTTTGAAACTCACCCACCCCAAACTAATCGTTATATAGAACATTTTTCAAAAATTTTCATTTTCACAAAAATTTCTCTAATGATTTTGATTAATTATTGTATATTAAACATAGTAACATGGAAAATAAAATGTATCTCTTGAATTCCCCTAAGAGCCTCTAAAGTCTTCTTCATTCTGAATGACGTCTGCTAACTGGTAAACGGTAAGAGAAAGAATAAAGCTTACCCTAAAGAAATGTATATCTCGTCAAAACACATGATTATGTCAATTGTGTTTTTGTTGTGGAGTTAACCATTTCCGAGATATTCCTTGTTATTGGTTTCAGTTTTAAAATATTCATACTTTTCTTAAACATAAGGTCATTATAGTGTGTTCTTTGCTTTGTGTTTTGTTGTTGTTGTTGTTTTACTCCTGGCCCCTTACAACAAAAACAACTGAATATCAGTATCAAACACATAGGGATAGCTTTTAAAACATTTGACCATCACTTTAACTTTAGAGCATTCCCTAATTTCCTTTCCACTTACCAAGATCTAAGCAATTGGACCATTTCTGCTAATGTTTATTGCGGAACATGTGTGAATGAAGCACATAAGAGTTCTTAGTTATGCTGTCCACACACACACACACACTGAAAGAGAGAGATTTTTTTTTTTTTAATCAAGGGAAACTCAGCATACTTTTACACAAGCTTGCGTAAAATAAGCTATTTGAAAATTTATCATAATTAATAACGATTTCTTTTTTTACATAGGTATTACATGAGCTGGTATTAAACTAAGACATGTCTATAATTCAGTTTTATAGTACCTAAAAATTCTATATCAAGATTTCACCAGAAATACACGTTTTAAAACTTCATGACTAGGTAACTAGTGTAATTCAGAAACTCAACTAAAATTTAAGAAAACATATGTTTGTTAACGACGCAGTCAATTACCTGGATCATATTGTACCACAGAGGTGCTAGAATTTCGCCCCGCTGGAGTTCTTTTACAAGGCCCACTATTTATATTTTAAGCCTTGGCAATATTGATTGATATAGGTGCCATCTGGTGTTTCCACTGGAAGGTTGGAGATTGTACACCTTAACCTTATTGATGCTGTGCAAAAACGCATACTGCATGATCATCCTGCCACATATTGTGCAATAGATGCAGAACTGGTTATTCGCTCCACTAGCATTGCATTATCATTTAACTGTGAAAAATAGTTGCTCTCGTTGGATCCCACATAATTTGAAAGAATATCAAAATAATACTCGTTTCGATTGGGGCAAAAAAATACAATGGTGGGACCTCAAATGACATCGGCATATAAGATTGTAACAGGTATCGAATCCTATGAGCCTGAGCGGAGACAGCAGTCGATTGTATGAGTGTTTTCAAGAAGAATCAAATCCAATGAGAGATTTGTCCTCATTCGAAGTACTTCAAAACAAACAATCCTCTGTTTTGTTGTTTTTTTTCGGAAAAACTGAAAACCGGTTTTGTAGCAAGGGTGGCTTTATAAGTAGGTAAAACGATCAATTATGACAGCAATTTGTTTTCGGTGAAATAAGGAAAACAAAGAGGTGCCACCGGATTGTTCATCAAGACAATACGAGCGCTCACACATCTCGTCCAAAACCGACTATTGAACACTCAAAAAATGGAATTTATGACTCATCCGCCATACAGTCCTGATTTTTGTTCCCGAACTTCAAGAATAAAATGCGTGGACGATTTAAAAAAGCGTTGATGAATTCAAAAACCAAGATTTGGAGATGTCTCAACCACATTGGAAATATGACAAATTTTTCGAAAGCATGCAAAAGTGTGTTGATCATAAAGGAGAAACAATAAAGCAAGTAAATCTATTGATTTAGGACTGTCGCCATTAGGACACCTAAAAACCAACAGTGTGGGCCGGGATCAGAAAACCAGCACCTATCCAACTGAGCCATCCACACTGATTAAAATTTGCTGTGTGGAACGGAATCCGCTGGAAGTCCAAATGTGATCCCAAAGCCATTTTCGCAATGACCTTCTATTTGTGTTCTACACGCTCTTAGGAAGTGAATTATCAAATTGTGGATATGTAATGACGAAGAGAACATAGTGTTTTCGCCACAGTTTGAGAATAAGGAGAGAATTTAAGTTGCGAATTGAACTTATTACATAAATGATAAGAATCGAACAAGCGTAAGTTAAACTGTCTTTGGTTTATTATCTCTTAGAGCACGAGTGAATAAATTAATGTTAAATTAAACAAATTTATACAAATCTGTGTTACAATAATCATAATACCAAAATATAAAGATTTAAAATGAACACAATATAAAATAATATAATTTACCTGTTGCAAACAAATCATTCTTACAGAGGATTATTTTTATTTGCTGCACTATAACGACATAAACCTCTGCAGAAATACCTTTATATATACTTCCTCGTAAATAGGCGGGAATAGGGGAATAGTTCAAGAACTGGTCGGTATGTAATACATTGGCATTCCGTTCTCTATGTTTCACCAGGAGAAAGAAAATTGAATAACGATTTTCTATTAGAGAGAAGTACAATGTTTTAGAATTGAAACTAATAACTAGAATACCTCAGAAAGGGTTAACTTCATAAAAAATATATTTCACACAAATTGTGTGTTTAAACGATATTTATATTTTTATATAGTAAGTCTTTATCTCTTACAGTTTATCAATTATGCAAAATTCATCCAGAATAAATAGAACTTCAGAAACTATTCTAGAAAATTCAAGATATACATTGCGTTTAGCATAAAATATCTTAAACATGTGATATTCAATGAAGTCATTAGAGTAACTTTTGAGAAAATCAAAATTTTCAAAAAAATGTTCCACGTAAAGAGTAGTTTGGGGTGGGGGTATTTCTTATAAATCATCGTGTTGCATTCTTGGAAGATGCTGAACTTAAACATCAAGTTTTGCATTTAACCATATTTTCGTTTTTGAGTATCACTGTTTATATGCCGACAAATACACATACAGATACCCACGCATTCAAAAAATGCCTTTTGCATTCAGGAGACCCTAAAACGTGTATTTGCGGTGAAATCTCGTTATCAAAATTATGATTAGATTGCAATAGCTTGTGACGCATGTACTATGTACGAAGTAGAAACACAAAGCTGAAATTGTGATTACGTTCTCAGAGATCAAAAATTAACTAAAGGGCTTCCGACAGTCATTTCAAACATTACACCGTCATGAATATTACCATATTTTAGGTAGGAAAAAACAAACAAAAGAAGTCATATATTGGGCAAACAATGGGGTTTTATAGATATTTGCGATAAGAAGAAAACAACAGAAGTCGTAAAGTCAGTTATATAGATACAGATTAATATGTTTGCATAGAATTCTCCAAACTGTGATATTACGCATCTGAAGTTACCTCAATACCCGTCAAACACAACTTATTCCATAATTATTAGTTCTATTTACCTACCTAATTATTTGTATGAAACCCTTAGAAACTGAGTACCTTTAGTCTTTCAGATTTCTTCTGGTTAGTGATATTCTTATTAACTCCTCATAATTACGAATATACATAATATGGACTTGCGCTTAGCAATATAAGACTTTAGACTTATTTTTGCTTTCGTAAAGTCATCAAATCAGCTTAATTCTATCAGTGATAGAGCTATGATTTATAACTTATAAATTCTTTTAGTAGTATGAATAAAATTACTATATTCTACATGGTCATGGTTATACTAATCAAAATCCCCCCTCGCTTACCAAAAAGAGTTTTATTCTTGCTTACATTTGTTCATTATTACATTAATCTATATGTGAATGTATAATTTTTGGAGTTTTTAAAAGGAATTTTAAATTTTGTGGGATATGGCAGTAAATAATTTTAATGATATTAAATTAGTTTAGATTTAGTAAATGCCATTTAAAGGTTTGGTAAAGGCTGTGCCAGCACTCGCGTTTCCACAGCAAAATCAAATGAGCATTATTGGTTTTAAAGTAGTTAATATTATTTTTGATATAATAATTAGAATAATCTCATTGATAATCAAAAAACATTAATTAATATACCAATTCCCATTAAATATTCAAAAACCCGTAATAATCACCTGCTAAAATTATAGACCCTGAAACAGGGGTTCAACATGAGCTTTAGGTAATAAATGCTGAAAAAAAAACAAAGGAAAAGAAAATCAAACCACCCTTCTTTTGTTTTTATCCCATATCAATATTATAATAATTATACTGATCTAAAGTTTTAAATGAGTTTTGAAAAACCCTACATTTAAACTAACCAAATATATTTAACTTTACAAGATTGAAAGATGAAAAGAGACTCATTGTAGCACATATCAATAATGATAGACTAATTCTTTTTAATCCATTTCATCACACAAATGGACGGCTCAAAGATATTATCCCTGAAGTCATAAAATAATCAATAAAGATGTAATAAAAAATCTGATGCATCATCCCAACATTGCTCTTATTTCAGTGCAGAATTCTATTGGTGTGAGCAGAAGATCCTTCAAAAGTTGTATTTCCAGAACGAGAATTCTCTAAAGGTTAGAGAAAGCAGGCTTCTTAAAATCCTTTCAAATTTACCGTAACTAATGTGAGTCACAACAGAGGGACAGGAAGAAACTGAATATACCTACTCAATAGATGTCGAAGACTACATCGCAGGTATGCTAGCTTTCACTTTTATGACAGGGTTCTTGTCCCTAGTCCCTTACGGTTTCCTGAGAAAGAATTCTCTCACTTTTGACAAGCGGAACAAGCTTTCCCGTTTTACTCGTAGTACACCAGACCAACTGGCAAACAGATACTTGTCTCAGTTTGATTTCTACGTCCCATGAAGGGACAGACTTAAAGTTGTTAGTTAGCAATAAGAACTCCCAGATATGTGTTTTAATGTACTGCAATATTTTTCATTTACTAAATAATATGAAAGACGATTGACTAAGTACAAATATTCACATGAGATAAGAAAAAATAAAAATGATATAATTGTTTAAAAAATATCAAAAGAATTTAGTGTTCCTTCAAAAAGGAAAACGTTCCCTCAATTTGAAAGTTAATTGTATATCTCAAACACTTACACTTGGAGTAAAAGTGATCGTAGATTACTAGATTTTTACTTTCTCTGGCACGTATGTGCATACAATGTACCTAGTAGCTATAGAAGGTATTGCAAGTCCACACAAAAATTCGATGTCGAGATTTCACTGTAAATATGCTTTGAGGTCACCGAGTCCGAAAGATTCATTTTTTAGAAAAATAGCCTCAGTGTGTGTGTTTGTGTGTGTGTCTGTCTGACTGTGGACAGTATAGCTCAAAAACGAAAAGACCATTAAAAATCTAACTTGGTATTTAGATTTTTAACAAAATCCCCGCACCAATTCCCCTTTGCATGGAAAAATGTTTTAAAGTTATTTTTTCTAAAAAATGGATTTAACGATTTGATTAAAACATCGTATATTAAAGAAATAAGATATTTAAATCACAAATAAAACGTATATTTCGAATTTTATGCAAATAGCTTCTGCAGACCTCTTTATTTTGGACGAGTTTTGCAGAATTTTGCATAGCGGCTAAACAGTAAGAGATAGACAAAAACTAACTACACAAAAAATATAGATCTCGTTTAAACACATAATTTATGTCATATGCGGTTTTCTGTAGAGTTTCCCGTTTTTGAAATATTACTTGTTATTAGTTTCAGCGTTAAGCTGCTTAAATTTTCTCAAACGGAACCATACAAAGCGTTTCGAACCTCAATTGTTTCACATAACAATCATCTTTTAAAATATTTGACTATCATTTTAGCATAATGTATTCTCTTATTTCTCTTCTACTTACAATGTAAAAGTAATAACAGTAATGCAGGTAGCATAATGTTAAAATAGGGCCTTATGCTTGTGACCTTCGATGTTAATAATTATCTAGTAAATAACTATATTTATTATATAGCGATTAGATTTAGATTAGGCTTATCTAATGAATATTTAGTGAACATAGGTAATCATAGTAATTTATAGGCTGTGTACACAGTTATACAGTAATTACATTTATTAACGAAAAAAATAACATTGGTATCATTGCATTAGGTAAGTGATGCAAGATGGATAATTTGGCTACTCTATATTCTTGAGTATGGCTGGATGAGGAAAGAGTAAATAAATAAATAAATAAATATTTATAAACCTTAAGTTATGTTAAGAAAAGTGCTCTGGTACATAGTCATAATAAAACGTGACTTTAAATACATGTTGCGTTAAAAAATCTGATGTGTTGCATTCGCATAACTTTTCTAGCTGCTCTACAAACTTCCTACAAAATTCAAAATCTTCTCGGGCTAGAAGCCCGAGAAGATTTTGAATTAACACGTCGCCAGGAAAGCTTTAGTTCTTATTTCCTACAAAATATTCTTCTTCTTTCTACAGAATGCTAATCGAGATAAAACTTTAGCAGAATGTTCTTATTACTTAGTTCCTTATAAGTAGAAGGGAACTAAGGGAATATACTTGGCTAAAGTGATAGTTAAATGTTTTAAAATCTATCGCTATACGTTATCGCTTCTTTGCTTGTCCAGGAGTAGAACAAAAGAAAACCGGAAACTTCCTGTCTGAGGAAAGTAAAAGTACTTCAGAATTGAAACCAATAACAAGGAATATCTCGGAAACGTTACCTCCACAACAAAAACGTAAAGGACATAATTTGTGTGTTTCGGCGAGATCTACAGTTTTGTGTAGTAAGTTTTTGTCTATATCTTACGGTTTAGCAGTTAAGAAAAATTCGGTTTTAGAGGCTATTCGCAGAAAAGTCAAGATATATTTTTATTTGGAATGTAAATAGCTTTAATATCGTTAGAGGTATTTTTAAGAAGATCAATATTTTCGAAAAATTTTCCATTGAAAGGGAAGTTTGTGTTGGGGGGATTTTCTTGAGAATCTTCGTGTCGCATTCTTGAAAGGTACTAAACCTAAATACCAAATTTGGTATTTAACGGTCTTTTAGTTTTTGAGACATACTGTGCACAGGCATATACACACACACGTGGACATTTTATATAAAAATGTGTTTTTTTTTGTTTTTTTTTATTCAGGAGGTCTCAAAACATATATTTCCCGTGAAATATCGGTATCGAATTTTTTAGTGCAATACTATACGTTATCTAACATTATGCACACAGTACGTGTAGAGAAAGTAAACATCTAATGCCATACTCCAAAAAAATATTCGGCTCACGATGAACTAGGGAAAAATCGCGCGTCACGTGCTTGAAAGAAGAGTCAATTATTTTGTTTATGTATTTAACATAAATAAAGTATATTTTTGTGTTGGATGCAATGAATGAAATGTCAAGCATAATTATATGATTCCCAACGAAAGTTATGAAGGTAAGCGGATCTGGACTTCCTGCGGGAGTTGAGAGCAATGGCATCGGAGCCATTCATTTACTGCAACATACTAGGTGTTCATGCGTTCAGCACCTCATTCCACAAGCGGTCTTTATTACAATGTGTTAGATAGCATCACATCCTCCACACATGCGGCAGAGTGAGTGATTCACACGTCATAAAACAGCCCCGACCTCGCCTCCAACAAAAACCACATTATCGATATTGCGGGAGGTCGGCGAATCGCACACCACCTCCGGGAGTGCTCTCTCAACCGGATGGAGGCCTGCATAATTGCTCCGAGCTGATAATTCCAATAAATGGCTCATACATTATTGTTAAACAGCATATTCTTCTATCTACTTAATGATAATTAAGATAAACATTAGCAGAAATTTTCTTAATTACTTGCTTCCTTGTAAGTAAGAAGGAAAATAAGGGAACACACCAGGCTAAAACGACAGACAAATCTTTTAAAAGCTGGCTGTCATGTGGTTGAAATCCGTTTCTATGCAGGGCCACCGGGAATTTACAACTTTCCGTGTGAGAAAAGTATTTTGAACCTGAAACAAATAACAAGGAATATCTCAGAAATGGTAAATTCTACGAAAAAAACGTATATGACATAAATTGTGTGTTTTAACTTGATCTACATTTTTTGAGCAGTTAAGTTTTTATCTATCCTTTTCGGTTTACCAGTTAAGCAAAATTAAGCAAAATTCATTCAGAATAAAGAGGTCTTAAGAAGCTCTTCTGAGGAAATTCAAAATATACATTTTATTTTCCATATAAATATCTTTAATATACGTATTTTAATCAAAATCGTTACAGCCATTTTTGAGAAAATCCAAATTTTCTAATTTTTTCATGTAAAAGGTAGTTTGGGGTGGAGGAATTTTTCCGTTAATCTTTGTGCCGCATCCCTGGAAGATATTAAACTCAAATATTATGTTTGGTATTTTTCCGAGTTTTCGTTTTTCAGTTATTCTGTTCACAGACACACGAATTTTTTCCTTTGGTTACAGGGGGACCCTAAAACGTAAATGTCCGGTGAAATCTCGGTATCGAATATTTGGGTGAAATGTAATACCTTCTTTATGCACTATGTACATATTACGTGTAGAGAAAGTAACAAGAATGTGATGTATTCCATTCACATGACTCTCTACCTCCCCTGCCAAAGCCTTCTTACAAAATATTATTGTTCTGTCTTTTTCATGATAATCAAGATAAACATTACCAGAAATTAGTTCCTTATATGTAGAAAGGAAAAAAGGAAATACACTAGAC
The DNA here is from genome assembly GCA_030762935.1 of Hymenopus coronatus. Lineage (NCBI taxonomy): Eukaryota > Metazoa > Arthropoda > Insecta > Mantodea > Hymenopodidae > Hymenopus > Hymenopus coronatus. Next base: position 99,956,564 of record CM060894.1, on the reverse strand, counting down.
TAAAGGCAAATGTTTAAAACGCCGTCGCTTCGCAATTTGTATTGAAATTCGCATATTTGCATATATAGCAGTAAAACAAAAGAAACAAGGACCTCTTCCTGTATCAAAAAAGTGTATTTTAAATTTGAAACTAATAAGTATGGATAACTAAGAAATAAGTATCTCTACAAAAACTGTATATGACATATGCTGCGTATTTTAACGAGCTTTACATGTCTTGTGTAGCAAACTTTTGTGTGTGTGTGTGTGTGTGTGTCTCTCTCTCTCTTTCCCTCTCTCTCCCTCTCTCTCTCTTGCAGTTTACCAGTTATGCAAACATCCTTTAGACTAAAGAGGACTTCTGAGGCTATTCTCAGAAAATTCAAAATATACATTTTATTAGTAACGTAAATATTTAATTTATGGAATTTTAATTCAAATTGTTAGAACCTCTTTGGAGAAAATCAAATTGTGGACATTTTCTCCATATAAACGATTGTTTGAGGTGGGACATTTTCCATAAAATCTTCATATTGCATTCTTTGAAGATACTAAATTTAAATGCTAAGTTTGGTGCATCGGTGTACAGCCAACTTTTTGTTTTCGAGTTATGCTTTCACAGATACTCACGCACATACACATAGATCCTTTTCTAGTTTTTTTTATTCAGAGGATCATAAAACACGTATTTCCACTGAAATCTTGATAACAAATTGTTGGCTGTAATAGGATACCTTCTCTACCTGCATAATATTTTGTAGAGAAAGTAAAAATCATTGTTCAAAAAATTATTTCTTCTACTATACGAGGATTGTAGCAGTGTTTCAAGAGATGGCGGGTAGCCCGGGTCCAGATCAGTCAGTTGAGCACTTTTTGAGATCTCTTTTACTCAGGACGCGTACATGGTGCAGGGATTTACTTGAAGTAAACATCATTTTCTTTTCTTTAGAAAAAAACTCGCTTTTATGTAAAACTTTTCAACACAGTTTCAAATTTGAAAGTCTTCTTTCTTTTTATCTGAAAATCGTCTATAATTTAACGACTTTATTTTCCATGAAATTTCAATATTTCCGTCGAAAATATTAACTTTACTATGTATCTTTGTCTTGCATACAAAGTACTTTCCTTCTAGCTCAACTAAAATGTTCCGCACAATTACTTTCTCAGCTCTCCGGAAAAATGAAAAATGATATCGGATCTATTCTCCAACGTAAAATTACTACGAAGCACATATTCTTTCGTCACCTTAATCTTCCTATCTGATGACAAAATGTTATCCCTCAGACTTCGTCTCTAGAGGACCTACCTTCCCAGACGAAGTCAGAAGGAGAAATGTAAAAAGCTTTCAAAATGTTTTCTAGTTACGGCAAAAAAATTTTCGTTGCTAAAACAGTTTATTAACACAAAATTATCAACTCCTCGTCATATGAAAGATTGACTGACAAAACAAAACCGCAACGAAATTCCATCTTCACAAAAAAGTAACTATCGAATAACAGCATAAAAACACAAAATGACGAAAAAAGACGTATTCTAAAAAAGACTATCATAAAGTACAAATAAAACATGAAAAAAGCATGGTTATTTTTTCTTGCTTCAGGGTTCGTTACTCTGCAGGAGGGATGGGAATTTTTCTCCAGTCAAGATTTTTCCCCACCCTTCTAGTTATCGGAGGTATGAACGAGGGTGTGAATGTGTGCCTCAAAAATTAAAAATAATGCACCAAAGTTTAACACCAAAAGTAAACGAGTGAACACCATTGCCATGTGCAATTGTGCAAACATCTAATATGTTACCTACATGAAATTTTCTACTGATTCTGTAACAAACTAATCTTTAAAAAATATATGTTCCAATCTCATGAATGTCTCTGCCTGTTCTGCCAACAAACTATTATTACAAAAGATTGTTCTTCTATCCACTTCATACTAATCTAGAAAAACATTATCAGAACGGTCTTGTTACTTACTTCCTTGTAAGTAGAAGGAAAATAAGGGCATACAATAACCTGAATGACAGTCAAATCTTTTAAAAATTGTCTCTATGTGATGAAATTGGAATTCGGTTTACTTAACATAGGAGTAAAATGAAAGAAATATGAAACAAATGACTACTCTATTTGAAAAATAAGTATTATAAATCTGAAAACATTAATAAAGAATATCTCCGAAATGGTTAAACCCATAAAAGTGTATAATATAAAGATGTGCTTTAACGAGATCTAAAGTTTTCTGCGGCAAGGCCTATTTTATATGGGTTATGTTAAAGTCCTTCAAAATGCATATAGATTCAGATACTATTGCCAGAAAATTCAAAATTTTGCATTTAACTTATCATGTAAATATAAAATTGTAATCAAAATCATTAGCTATTTTTGAGAAAATCAGAATTTTCGAAGCATTTCCCACGTAAAGGGTAGTTTTGGGTCAGCGATTTTCTTCGTGTGAAGGATACTGAACTTAAATACCAAATTTGGTATTCAACAGACTTTTCGTTTCTGAGTTATGCTGTTCACAGACGCACACACACAGATATCTTTTTATAAAAATGTTTTCTGTTTTGACTGATATTCTGAATTGTTTTGCCAGAGGAGAGTATGGAGTTAGGCTTAGCATGTGGGATAATTCGCAAATTACGGTACATTTGACGTCTGCTATTGCAGAATAATAGTCGACATTAGACTGCATACGAATTAATTCATAAATCATAAGAGCTTTGCAAGAAACTACAGTAGAAAGAACCAAATTCAACATAGCCTATGAGTAATATCTTTGTGAAAACATTGTATTAACCTTAGAGATGATATGTAGAGTTAGTGCACATTTTGGGAATGGAACACGTGGTTTCCTTACTAATAAAAGAGAAAAACCTCCACAAAGGGACAGACAATCCATAAAGTAATTACAGTGTTGCTGCAACACATTGCCAGGGATATAAAGGAAACAAAGGCAAGTGTTCTGTGACGCCACAGTTCTCACAGTTTTTCTGGTACTTGGAGAGTCGAGCTTCCGAAGTTGCTGACTCATATCTCATTGTGATGATGAATTATATATTCTGTCATTAATACGTGTATCTTTGCATGGAGGTACAAAACTGCAAGCATGCCCATTTAAGCACAAAGCTAATGTCTGAAAATGTTGGGTCCTGACGGAACTCCGAACTACGATCTTCTGAATAACCCCACATCTGTACAGCTATGTATGCAGATGATAATCATATTTTGTTCTCACAGTAATATAAGTGCAGCTATTAGTCAATTACAATCACCCCTAGCTCTTCTTACTGAATGGTTCCCCTTTTGGTGTATTGTATTAAACATCGACAAAACAAAATATGGAATATTAAAACACTTTCACGATCCACCTTCATTATCTCTTTTAAATACGTAACTTCAGTGACTTATTTCAGAAAGAACAAGACACAAAATTACTCGACACAAAATTAAACTGGTATGCACACATATCAACAAAATCTGATGTGTTACATTCACATGACTTTCTCTCATTTGCTGCAAAAATTATTGTTAAAAAGCATATTTTTCTATATACTTTATGATAATCGGGTTAAACACTAGCAGAAATTGTCCTAATTACTTGTTTCTTTGTAAGTAGATGGGAAATAAGGGAATACACTAAGCTAAAACGATAGTCCAATGTTTTAAAAGCTGATTGAAATCCGTTTCTATGCAGCACCAGAATTTATAACTTTCCGTGTGAGAAAATTTTAAATAATTTTAAATCTGAAACAAATAAAAAAGAGCATCTCAAAAATAGTAAATTAAACGAAAAAAACGTATATGACATAAATTGTGTGTTGGATGGGTAGAGTCAGACTGAAAAATTCAATGCCATAGCCGTAATTTGAACCACCGATCACCTGATCTCTAGCCGGTTGTTCTGCCATTGAGCTACCATGGCAACATGCAGGCATAGCTTTGAATTTCTCAACTGACTCGCATCTTTTCCGGTAAACCACAAGGCGATAGCAAATTATTTTGAGATGACATCTCCAATGGCGACTTACAATGTTGTAAGTACTTTAGACCCAAGATTCAAGTATTGGTATTGGACTAATTGTTTTTTCACACAAGCCGTGTGTAGGACAGGAGTTGAATAGGTGGAGTCAGACGGAACCGTTCTATACACTAGAGCTATTTTTGAAAAAAAATCAACATTTTCGAACACTTTTTCATGTAAAGGGTAGTTTGTGGTGGGCGGATTTTTTGAAAATCTTCATATTGCTTCCTTGGAAAATACCAAACCCAAATAGCAAGTTTAGTATTTAAAGTATTTTAGTTTTTGAGCTATGCTGTCCACAGACACATAGACCTTTTTCTAAAAATGCTTTTTTGTACCCAGGGACCCCAAAAATAATATTCCCGATGAAATCTCGACATTGAATTTTTTGGGTGGAATACAGTATGTACCTACTCTATCCACTATGTACATTGTACATGCGGGCTAGAGAAAGTTAAAAAAAAGTTAGAGTTTTCGCACGGATGTTCTTACTAAATGAATGTGTTAGTCACTTCCCTTAAGCTCCATTGCTGAAATATTCTTTATGTTTCACAGACGAATACAATTATTTTTGTTTTTACCTATTTTATTTTACGTAGATTTAACTTCTAGGTCACGTCGCGACGGATCTGATCCATAAAATACCTCGTTGTCATAAGGTGGTGGACAGTAGCATTTTAGAACTATCAGCATACCGTGCCACAGTCTGACTTCTATAGCAGAATGATGCATACAACCTCTACTATAACTACCTCCGTAGTCAGATGATGAGAGTTCAGCCAGCCCTTCGAGGCTACATCCCCACACACAGTACTCTTCGCTCATGACAAGCAGGTAGCGTTAGGGTGTCATTATTAGACTAATTGCTTTACCTATATGTGGATAGATGGCAGCGTTGTCACTATTACCATATAGTTTACTATTGTTGTAGATTGAAGTTGGAACTCTGGCGGTATTAAATATCCAATCCTAGGCGACTGAGGGAAAGCGTGAAGAAGACTGGTCGGCCCATGGGATTTGAATCCGGGACCTCCCGAATGCGGAGTACAGAAGTAATCGCCTGAGTCACCTCGTTCGGTGCAGTTATTTTAGTAATGAAAAATTTAAATCAAAACAAAATTCTTGTAGCCAAGTATACGTGCAGTGAAAACTCCTCAAATAATATATTGGCATCAACGTGCCAATGCAGATTTTACATTCAGTGTAATCTACCAGCATTATATGAATGCCCCTTAAAATGACTAGCTTTCACTTAACATTAATATGTGAGATTAAGTATAATACGTAGAAATAAAAATATGACTTTTTTACAGAATTTCTAGTTTTAAAAAAATTGGATGTGTTCCATTCACATGCCTTTTTCTACCTTTTCTATAAGCAAACTATTCTTACAAAAGATTACTTTTTATCTGCAGTATGCTAATCGAAATAAACATTAGCAGAAACTGTCATATTACTTACTTTCTTCTAAGCAGAAGTATAGGAAATAAGGGAAATCATTAGATTAAAGAGGTAAAATAATGTTTGGAATCACAGATAGAAGAGAAAGTTGATGATATTATCCCCTATATCCAAATACATACATATGTGTTGTGTGTGATTTTTTCCTTTGTTTTAATCTTTGAACATGGTAAGTTAAAAACGAAAAGTGAGTTAATTACCAAACTTGTTCTTTAAGTGTAGTATCTTCCAAGGATGCGATAAGAGGATTTCCCTTTACATGGAAAAGCTTTCGGAAATTTTAATTTTCTCAAAAATGGCTCTAAGGGTTTTGATTAGAATTTTCTGGGAATAGCCTCTGATGATCTCTTCATGTAGGATGGCTTTTGCGAAACTGGTAAACCGTAAGAGGTATACAAAGTTCAGTAGTCAGAAATGTAGATCTCGTTAAGACATACAATTTGTCATATACATTTTTTGTGGCGTTAGCTATCTCCAAGACATTGCTTGTTATTGGTTTCAATTTTAAAGTACGTATACATTCTCAAACAGGAATTTGTCGTTCCTGTTTCTTTTGTTTTACTCTGGTCATGCAAAGAGTACCGAAATTTAATCACAAAGCAGGACGTGAGTATCGCTTTAGCCTAGTGCATTCTCTTATTTACCGTAAACTTACGATAAACAAAGTAATAAGACCATTTCTACTTGCGTTTATTCGATTAGCATGATGTGGATACAAGAATAATCTTTTCTAAGTAGTTTGTTTGTAGAAAAGGGAGAGAAAGACATATAAATGAAACACTTCAGATTTTTCATGTATTCACTTCAGCGTCCTACTAAGCAATTTCTTTAAGAGATAATATATGAAAGAAGACTTAATTTCACAGGTTAAATGATTTAACACATTTCAAACTGCTTACGTTATATTAGGAATGACTTGGATTACATATATAATATTGCTAAGAAAGTATCTTGAGTTTTCAAGAACGAATGAGCACACAAGGGCATTCACGAGAGAGAGAGAGAGAGAGAGAGAGAGAGAGAGAGAGAGATGAGACTTAGATGCACATAAACGCACTTTAAGTATCGTGTTAACATAGTATACTCCATTATTAACTCCTACTTACAAGAAAGCGAATAATAAGATAATTTCTGCTAAGGTTTAACATGATTATCATGATGTAGATAAAAGATAATGTTTTGTAAGAATAGCTTGTTTGCAGAACAGCTTAAATTGTGCCATATGAATTGAATATATCAGATTTTTACTTTCTCTACATATATTATGTACATGTACAACGTATTGTATTCCACCTAAAATTTTGATACCGAGATTTCACCGGAAATACATGTTTAGAGTCTCCTGTGTCCAAAGAAAACAAATTTTGGAAAAAGGTTCGTGTGTGTGTGTCCGTGTTTCTGTGAACCACATAACACAAAAACAAAAGTCTGTAAAATACCAAACTTGGTATTTAAGTTTAGTATCTTCCAGAAATACGAAACGAAGACTTTGATAAAAATCTCTCCACCCCAAATTACTCTTTACATAGAAAAAGAATTCGAAAATTTTGACTTTCTCAAAAATTACTTTAATGATTTTGACTAAAATACCGTATATTAAAAATACTTATATGGCAAATAAAATGTATATCCTGGGTTTTCTCGAATAGCCTCTAAAGACCTCTTTATTCTAAATGAATGTTGATTAATTTTGTGTAACTGGCAAACGGTAAAAGTTAGACAGAAACTTACTACACAAAAAATGTAGATCACGTTAAAATATACAATTTATGACATGTAATTTTTTTTTCGTGGAATTGATCATTTCTGATATACGCGGATTCCTTGTTATTTGTTTCAGATTTAAAATACGTCAATTTGAGATTTGACATTCGTTTTAGCTTAGTGTATTCTCTTATTTTCCTTCTACTTACAAGGAAGCAAGTAGTTAAGAAAATGTCTGCTAATGTTTAACTCGATTATATAAAGTAGATAGAATAATATTATTTGTAACAATAGTTTGTTACAGCGATGTAGAGAAAGTCATGTGAATGGAAACATCACATTTTTATTATAACGTCAGCTGTAGTGATAAACAGAGTTTCTCTGCAGCAATTGTGATCACATTATAATAATATTATTGTTTAGTCCCTAGAATGTCGCTGAACAAAAATCCCGAGTCCGCCTCGGTAGTGTGGGAGTAGCATGCTGCCCCACATTCAAGAGACGCGAGTTCGAATCTCGCATAGGGTGAGTTACCCGGGGTTTCTCTTTTTCTGAGAAGACGAATGTCGAGTACCTTTAAGTTCCTTGGACCCCGTGATAATTTGAGCATCATTTTGCCGATTTCAATCATCGTCCGATATGACCAACTAGATTAAAGGATTATTAAAAAACAAAAAAGGCCGGTCCACAACATTAGACATGTTTCAGTTTAGGTATGTCTAAAATCTGAAATCATTTCTCTGGACTATATTTATATCACTCCTAATTTAATACTATTTCTTTGACTATGGTGTGTATAAAATACGTTAACAATTGTGCAAAACATCTAAAATGTATGTATTCCCCTTTTAACCACCACATAAACCAAAATAATTTCAAGCATGTTCCCTCTATCAAAGTAACACGTGCTATTTGATCAACATTATTCTTTTATCTTGCTAAACCTAGATGTCACACTGAATGGAGACAGAAGAAAAGATAAAAAATATACAAAACCAACAAGCGACAATCTCATAAAGTGTGACTTATGGCAATCTCCCCAAAAGTGAAAAAAAAAAAAAAAAGAAAAGTATTGCTTGAAAATTGGTCGTTTGCGGGTGTGTTATGTGATTGTGCCATAGCAAAGAATGGAAAATCAGGGGACGAACTTACGAAAGGATGGAGCACGTAGACAATAAAAATATATAAGTGGGGAGCTGTCGAAGATCAGTGGCGTGCTGTTCTAAAACATTTTTTGTGTTTTTTGTTCGACTACCCTGGCATGTGTGACTCTCAGTCAAGAGTGAACTTTTGTGTACAGTGTCCTGGTATTATTTATTCATTTGCCATCATTATTAGGAATTATATATCTCTTATGAATCTGTGAAATTTGAGCAAAAACTTTGAAAAATTAAAACACAACATTTCTTAATAAAATAACTTTAAATCTAATATTTAAGTAAGATATATTTTTTCCACGACGCATTTGACAACGAATTAACTGAAGTTATAAATGGTTTGGCGCAGATTTATTAATAGACAGGCCCAAACTTTTACCTCATACATTCTTTCTACATTTGTCCATACCTAAAATGCTCCACGCAATGTGATTCCTAATTTGATTAAAAAGGTTTGTACTGATTCTCAAAAGAGTATTAAAGGAAATTAGCATACACTTTTCGAAATAAAGCTCCAATTTTGAGAAATACAATATTAACTTTGTAAAATCAAGAGTTTAGTTGAAAACAAAAAAGTAATAATGATATTTAGAGACTATTATAAAAGATCTCATATAACAGTGTTAGTTGCAAATTTATATATTTATCATAAAACATTTTTATTAAAATACATTGTTTGGACATTATTTTTAGAACAATTAATTTAGATAATAAAAATTAATATTACTATTTGATTTGCCATTTACACTTTTTAAACGTGGTAAAGCTATCGCTGTTACTTTGTGTAATATCTCGTATTACAAATTGGGTATTTTCCATATTTCACAGATGGATTACCTTAACAATTTAAAGTAATTCGTAAAAAGAAAATTACTAAAAGCATTTTTAATAAACAAATAATTTAGTTCAAAACTAAACATAATACAATCAAAATAATATAAACTATGACCATAAAAAAAGGGATATCCTTCTGTGGCGTAATTTTCTTTTTTTAATATTGTTTAACCTTTCTTTAATGGCCCTTCAAATATTCTCTATATATGTTTTATTACGTGTTAAGAAACTTAAATGTTCCTATCATTGTAAAGGAATAGTGTCTTCTAAAGAAGTGGTACACATAGTTAGTACTGGAAAGGACTATCTCAAATTTAAAATTTTTTAAGGAAATTTCCAGAACATTTATTCAAATAAGATTTGGCTTGGAGAAATTAGAATATTTAATTTATAATTTAATTAATTAACAAATTTACCTTTTTCTAAAAATGAATCCTCCAGTAGTGTACCTTCAAAGGGAGAAAACAATGGAAACTAAATATAATAGGTATTTTATGTCATATTAACAGTTACAATTTTGGGGATAAAAGTAATATAGTATGTTTTGTTACACCGGAATTACATGTTTTGTAATCTCTTGAATAAAAAAAAAATTATAGAAAAAGGTCCTATATGCGCGCGCGCGCGTGTGTGTTTGTGTCTATGGAAAGCATAACTTAAAAACGTAAAGTCCATTAAATCCCAAACTTAATATTTAAGTTCAGCATCTTCCAAGGATGTGACACGAACATTTTCAAGAAAACCCCCCACCTCCAACTGCCCTTTACATGGAAAAATTTTCGAAAATTTTGATTTTCTCAAAAATGCCTGTAACAGTTTTGATTAAAATATCGTATACCATAAAGATATTTACTTGGAAAATAAAATGTTTATCTTCAATTTTCTGGGAATAGCCTCTGAAGACATCTTTATTCTGAACAAATTTTGCATAACTGGTAAACCGTTAGAGATAGACAAAAACTTACTACACAAAAAATGTAGAGCACGTTAAAAACGCACAATTTATGTCATATGCGTTTTTTTTTTTCCTAGAGTTGACAGTTTTTTTGTTTTTGTTTTTTTATTTGGTTTTTCAGTTTTAAAATACTTAATACTTTTCTTATACGGGAACTTGTCAACACCTGACCACGAATAGATTCGGATGTCTATACCATAGCAACAGCATTTTAGAGAATTTGACTGTTGGTGTATCCCCTAATTTCCCTTCTACCTACAGATAAGGAACTAAGTAATAAACCGTTTCTGCTAATGATTTTCTCGATTAGCCTGAAGTAGATAAACGAATAAGCTTACTAACAGAAATTTGTTACAGAGAGGTAGAGAAAGTCGTGTGAAACTGACGTACACAGTCGGCTAAAGAGGAATAGATCACAAAGGGAACAAATATCTAAAGAAAACAGTCAATCTTTAAAATATTTAACGCTTCTGGTTTAGGGCTTTTCTATAGAAATGTTTAACGCATACAACAATCATTTTGGTGGTAAACGTTCCAGGCTGAAAATAGCTCCAATACATTTCCCCCATTTATTTGTCAGTTAGAAAGATTACTTCTCATTCATTTAAATTTTAAATTAGGAAACCCCACTGTCCTTAATTTTAAATTTCCCGCCCAATAAATTGAATTCTTCTCTGTCGAAACGCAATTCTGATTCATTAAACTGTTCACAAACCATTTGAGCAACTTCACTTTCAGGAAGAGAAAAAGTCGCATAAGGCAAGGTCAGGCAAATACGGTGGATGTTCCATCATGGGAATGTTGTTTTTCGCCAAAAACCTCTTCACAGACATTGCATTATGGGCCGGCGCGTTATCTGGTAGACAGCAACGGTTTATGCGAATTGTTCCTACAGATTGTATTTTAGTTCTTATTTTTGTATTTTCCTCCTTTCATTTTTATTCAAGAATACATTCCTTTAAACAGTAACATCGGAGGGAAAAGAGTGATATGTTGTTTAATTAAGCCTGGCGACCATATAGCTTAGAGTTATTCCACATGCAACTTCTGAGAGCGAAGAAAAACCTGAAAAGTTATCCAGATTGTTCAACCCAACCAAAATTTGAACTTGGTTCTTATTTTGACAAAGTTTTTGTGTATATTTTAATGTTTATTTTTTTCTGGTCTATTTACAATATACATATAAAAACAAACACACACACACACACACAGCAACCTAGCAACTAAGTCAGTGCTCCCTGTTTCGAAGCGCCAACGAAACGCTGTGGGAAACATAAACAAGGGATTTTTTATTCGTATAAAATTATAAACAGTCTTTGATATTTTGTGAACGTATTTAGTGGCTATTTCATATATCGATGCGTTAATTTATCATATACAACCTGCTCATTTTTTGTTTGCAGAGTTTTCACCACCGAATTCATTGTTTTGTTTAGTCAGTGTCGTCAGGTTCTTATTTTTTATATAGAATTGAACATTTTGTGTTGATGTCTTTGCGATATAGTATTTAAATTCATATTTTATTTATGAAATACTACAGATAAATATCATTTGATGATCCGGCCTTCTCACAAATTCTCTCGCTCAGCTCGAGAATTAATCAGTGAGGTCACACTTCATATGATGTCTTGTGATAATACAACAGAAGCGTGTGATGCTCTGTAAGAGTTTGTAATTTTAATTGTAATTTTTAACTTCTATTCAAATCATTAGGGAATAGAAACCAAACTAATTACAAGGAATATTACTACTGATAGTTTTCAGCATCCTGAGCTAACAGCCACGGAATGGGGAGCTGCGACAGACAGCGATTTCGGCCATAATAGCCAACATTCCGCATGGGTGTTGCATGATGCTGACTACATCTCGTACATCGAAAATTGATCAGGTCAAGTGGGCCTTTTAATTGTTAGCCCCAAGCTCGTAAGGCCTGTTGTGGAGCATGATGATGATGATGATTATTATTATTATTATTATTATTATTATTATTATTATTATTATTATTATTATTATTATTATTATTGTTATTGTTATTATTATTGTTGTTATTATTATTGTTATTATGCAGTTTCTAATACAACAAGCTTCCAATAAAGTTGGAGCATCCAAAATGAAGGCTGTATTTGGTGACCAATTTCTTGAAGTATACAACTCATTAGTTAAATGGCCACTAATATTTGTCGGATTCAACACTGATTATGGCAGTAAATAAACAGGAATATCGCCAAAAAAAAAATGTGAAGCAAGCTTCTTGCATTTTCACGCCACTGCAAGCAGTGGAAAAAAAAAGCTGAATAGAGAGGGAGAAGGGGCGTTTCAAGCTGAAGGTTGAATTGCGATTTATTCAGGGCAAGAATGGATTTCCAGGCGACCGCGTGCGAAAGCGACGTTGACCAGAGGTGGTAATGGTCGCATAGTTACCAATGGACCGGGTATCGCACTTAGGATCTGGCCACCATTGAAAAGCGGAGGAGGTTGGGAAAACGCAAATGAAGGCGCATTGACATCTGGAAGAAAACGAGAGATTGATGATGGCCAAGCAAAAAGCAGGGAGATGTATGCTGCAACTGTCGCTTGCCTTGTTCGAAAACTGAGTGTATGGGAGTTTGAATTAACGATGTACCACACTTCATTAATAATATCGTCGCTCCTGAAAAACTCTAGTCTTGATCCTGGACAACGCAGTCTGGTACTGACCGTTGTCAGGTTAGTAATTTTAGGAGAGCGATGGCAAAGCCTTGTGTCCTTCAAAGCTGGTTTACGGGTCTAAACCTCCTGTCTTATAATCTTGCACTCCCTATTCTTCCGCGGTCACTTTCCTTCTGATTTCCCCTTGATTGGCATGGATATGCAAGCTCTCTTCAATGGAAGATTGGTCATATATATATAATTGCCAAGATCATATCTGCATCGCCAGTGTGTCGGAATTTCGTGCAGGAGTTCTTTACATGCCAGTAAATGTACTGATTGGGGGATGTACTTTTAAGCACACTTAAAAACCACTGGTCTGGTCCGGGTTTGAACCCGTGATCTTGGGCTCAGAAAGCCAGCACATAATCAACTGGGCCGCCTAGACCGACATCCTGAGAGGCAGGTTTAAACCAAGAATCCTCCTATCTATTTGTTAATAATAATTTACATATTTTCCAGAAGCATTAATTCTGTTCCTTAATGTAACTGATACATACATTTTTAAAAATCTGATGTGTTCCATTCACATGACTTTCTCTACATCTCTGCAACAAATTATTATTAAAAAGCTATGTTTCCTTTTACTTTATGCCAATCGAGAAAAAAATTAACAGAAGTTGTCTTATTACTTGCTTCTATGCAAATAGAGGGAAACTAAGGGAGTACCATAGACTAAAGATGTCAGAAACTGGTTGCTATATGACTGAAGTTGCTTTGTTTGTACGGACAAGAGTAGACAAATTCCCGTATAAGAAAAGTGCTATAAGTTTTTTTAAAGCTGAAACCAGTAACAAGGAATATTTTAAAAACGATCCACTCCAAGAAAAAACTGTACATGACATAAATTGTGTGTTTTAAGTGCTCTACATTTTTGTGTGGTAAGTTTTTATCCATCTCTTACGGTTTTAGCAGTTTGCAAAATTCTGTAGAATTCATCCAGAGTAAAGTAGACTGCAGAGGCTATACCCAGAAAAGTCAAGATATACATTTTATTTGCCAGATATTTAGTATACTATATCTTAATCAAAATTGTTAGAGGCAATTTTGAGAAAATCAAAATTATCGAAAATGTTTCCATGTAAAAGGTTATTTGGGAGGGGGATTTTCTTCAAAATCTTCGTGTCTCATCCTTAAAAGATACTAAACTTAAATACCAGGTTTGGTATTTAACGGACTTTTCGTTTTTGAGCTATACTGTCCACAGACACACACACACACATACACACCGTTTTCTAACAATGTTTTTTTTTTTAATTTAGGGGGACCCAAAACATGTATTTCGGGTGAAATCTCGGTATCGAATTTTTGGGTAGAAATTAATACCTTCTCTATACACTATGTACATAGTATGTGTAGAGAAATTAAAAAATGTAAGCTGACAGTTTCTTTAAAATGCGCAAGTTAAATAAAGAATTAAGGTCTGTTCCACACAACTTTATCCTATATCTCAACTGTCACGAGACTAGTCACCTATCATTGGTTGCCCTCGAAAAGCTGGTAATATGTTATACAAAGTGTTTCCTTATGTGACATGAATATTTACGATAATATATCCGAAGAGTATTGTTAGATTTATATTTTCACACCCCCATGCATCAAATACAGAGATATTAAATTACCGTTCTCGTGATTTCTCTCCGCTGTGGAGAGAACCGAGAGTCTCGGCAAAGTGATTCTGGAACTGTTATGCTTCTGCCACCAAATAAACAGCATATCCGGTAAAAATGTTCTCGTTCACTCGTCTAAGCTCCACAGCAGGAATTCTTGTGTAATCTACAGGTCTTAGTGATAACATCATGCAAGAAATCACAAGGATTCTTGCTACTAAGCTTAGGCAAGTGACAATTTTGTGTTTTTGTTTGTGAGCAGATCAACATTTCCAACATTTACTATAATGTACGGATTTTAGCGCCCCTTTGCCCGTATCACTTTCCCGGTGACTCTCGTTCTTTCACGCAGTGGGGCGACGCCGCGAGAGGGTTTACCTTATATATTAACAAACAACACTGTATATTATGAAACAATTTAATGCATCTAAAATACACGTACCTATATTTTTATCAACAAATGCATATAATGGATCCTTTGTTTTAAACCTGTCTCATGGATGACATTGAAAATTGCTTTATTGTTTCTTTATGATCAATATAGTCTTGCATGCGTTCGAACTATCTGACATTCCATTTTTACCAATCTGCTTGAGACAATTTCAAAACATGGTTTTTGAACATGTCTACGACTTCTTCTGCCGACGAAAATCGTTGTGCATGCTTTTATTCTTAAACAAAAAGAAGTCATTTGGTGCCAGTCATCAATTCGAGTATTTGAGTGTTCAAATAGTTGGCTGTTAGACGAGATGTGTGAGCGCTCGTATTGTTTTGATGAACAACCCGACAGCATTTGCTTGTTTTCCTTATTTCACTGAAGACTTGCGGATTAAAACGGTGGTGTAACATCTGGAATTGAGTTTTACATTCCTCTAAACCGTTGCCACATGACCAGTTTTTTCTGAAAAAATTAGACACCATTTTTATCGAGGTGCTATGAGTGCGAATAACTTTTGTGAGATTTGGTTCATTCTGAAACACCAATGCAATCAACTGATGTTTATGTTTCGGCTCATATGTATAGATCCATGATTCGCAACTTGTTACAATCTTATATAAGCCTTTTGAATACCCGCCATTGATTTCTTGAACACCAATCGATACGAGCATACTTTTGTGTCAAATTATGTGGAATCCAAGCTTTTTCGCGGCTAAATGATCCTGTATTATGTTATATACGCAGCTGGAACTAATGCCTAGAGTTGCCTCTGTCTTGCAGTATGAGACGATCTTACACAATCATTTTTTGCACAGCATCAAATGACAGAACAACTGATTTTGGATGATCTTCATGAATTTCGTCAATGAGCAAATGAGGACTACGATCAAACTCGTTATACTAGCGTTTCACAGTGGCAAAGAATGGAGTTTCATCGCCAAACGTAGTAGTAGGTTGATCAAGGTTTGTCAATCAATCTCGTCTGATAATACACGTCAAAAATCATAATAAATAATCGCACAAACATTTACACGAGTTTCTTTTGTCTTTTCACTGAGACACAATAATTTAAAATTATTTTAAAGTCACCATAAACAACTCAAATAACGCTCTATTGACAAATATCTGAAGAAGGTGAAGGTCAACAAAATCAAACTTTCCAGTGGAAACACCAGATGGCAGCTATAGCACCAGTGTTGTCAAGGCTCAAAATATAAATAGTGGTGTTCATATCACTTTCATCGCCTGAACTTGCTCTGGATGGGGTTCATATACCGGTATTCAAAGTTATACTTAAATGACGAGGGAATGGGAAAGGGCATTTTGTGCGAAAGGTGCACATAACGGGGCAAGGGGACAACGATTAGTCTGTTTCGCACAACAACCTACATCAAGAATCAGCCATGAACCGTGACTGCTGCATGTCACAATTAAGAGATGGGGTTAAGGTTATACGGAATAAGTTTTAGAAAAATCAACTGCAAACGCTAAAACAGAATTCACTTTGGGTATACCAAAATCCTAGGAAATGATAAGCAACGTTGTTTATATGTTTTACTCTTATCAACCAATGAGTGAATGAGTTGTAGGAACTATACTTAGTATATAATTAGTAAGAGTGTTGTAATTTGTCATTTCTATTTGTTACAATTTTAACTTATTTTGTGTTGTGAGTCAATATATTTTATTATCGCAATACCATTACCATATGGCTAAATAATATTCGTAAAAATACAAGAATCGCAAGTTATATATCGAAACTACATTAACTTAAAGAGAATTCTATGCATAAAATATTTAGATTGAAACAGGTCTTTATCCAATCAGATTGCCAAATATTACTGCCGCTCGAATACAGCAGGAAAATTTTAGCTTAGATGAGAAAAGTTGGAGTAAAAGAGTGCACTCGGAATACAACATATGTCATTAGACTGACAAAACATCGAGTGAGCAATCTTTGATGGAACCGGTTTCTTGACGCGAGGCCGGCACAAGGCTGGTTGCTGTGTCGGCTGTTCGGGTGACAGGAAATCTGCAGTAAATTTAGAACGGTTTATGGCTGAAGTTGCTTCCAAAACATATAGTGTAAACACTCAAAAGGAAAAATTAATCTCTTGCTTATACCTATCACTTACGTATTACCTATCACGCATGGAGATGTTGGAACTGCCTCACTTTGTTGTTTAACATTTTTGGCAACTGCTTAGGAAATTGTCCATTACACTGAGAGTTCCCTCTGAGAAATGGTAGCAATTTCTTGACGGAGGTTATATAAAATTTAATTTAAAGGTTGAGGGTTTGTTTTGTAATATTTTTCATTTAAAGTCGCTTTTGCCAATTAATTCAATTAGCCACTTTTTTGCACACAAGTGAACACAGTTCAGAAAAATGATAATGTTGCTATACTTTTACCATTTATTTCACATTGAAGTCATATATTTCAAGAACTGTTGTGAAGCTTACGACTGTGCTTAATAATAGTTTTCATAAACGTTTTTTTAAATATTAACCGATTACAATGAGTTAACTAGTATTTAAAATTAATCTTGTCCCAACTCAGGAGAATGTCCTTTGCATTTCATACAGATGATTTCTGTATAGTAATCATTTTTGCAAGCAAAATTCCTACAAGATGTAGGTATGCGTATGTAGAACTTTATAACTTTATAACGATATGATTTGGGAAATTTAGTATTGTTGACCTTTAATAGTACCTGGAGTGGTCTTCATATGCTTTTTTGGTATATGAGCTGTTCATTTTAATCAATTACTGTCTTATATTTGTCCTAATAACAAAACATTAATTTCAATATATACTGTTTCACCACTTTCAATTGTAGAGTGACTGTAAGGATACTTGATTATATTTGTTCACCCTCTCTGATATAAAACAAGTCAATACCCCACAGTTCTGTGTCGTCTGAAAATATCAGCCATTTTTATATCCCCATCTGTCAAATATAGTAACGGCTATTTATAAATTAAGGACATTTCTAAAAGCTTGTGACGCAATTATGGATCCAACTGTTAAATAGATGGTGCAGAACGGTCGACTGTTGAAGAGAGTGTCTCCAACACTAGACTACCGACAGATAACTATATTTTTTAGAGTTTTCTTCCTCCCCACCTCGCAAATGTTCTAAAACTCTTGGAAAAGTCTAGTGGATATATAAGGGAGCGCGCAAACAGTTAGTAAACGAATTAATTGATGCGCTTCTGATACAACATCAAAGGCGATTCTACGAGGGTCATTGTGACAACAGTTGTAACGTTCACTGAATGCTGCTATTGCAAGAGTCTAGAGTCATCTTGTGTTCAGCTCACCAGCGAATGAACCATCCCAACAGAGATGTGGGTATTGCTTTATTGTTTTGTACCACAATGCTAATCGTAAAAGTACAAGAAATAAGTTGAAAATTGATCACCATGGTGGCCTACGTGGTCGAGTGATCAGCAAGATGATTCCTCATTCCGGTGACCCAAAGCCTGATTACCATTTGAAGGGAGGGAAATTCTCTTCCATAAGACTCTCTCCATAGAATCTGGAAGTGGGGATGTGAGAGTGAATATTCCAGTGAAAATAAGAAAATAAGTCTACATTAATCTAACCTAAAAAAGAAAACTTTGAGTAGAAGTGCCTGAAATATTTTGGGTAACGCTCTTAGTATGACCATAGCATTAAAAGGGGTCTCTAGTAATGAATCAAATTTAAAATTCCTAAAGTACTTGCATGACCGGGTACATGATGTGCACAAATAGTCTAATGCTGCAGTTGCAAGAAAAACTTATTTGCCTTTGAACTGTTGAAGCTACAGTATGCAATTGAAACTAAATAATGGACTGAAAGGTATCGACAATCAAACCTCTACTGCATGAAATATTTTACCCTACATGCCATTCTTCTTCTGATTTCTGAACCGTTTAACTATGCCTGCACAGGCACCTTAATGTGTGGATTCGTTAAGGCGATAAATAATGGACTGGCCATCCATTCAAAGCCAAACGTCGTGAGTTTGAATCCCAATTACTACAATGAAATGTGCGTGTATTAAAGGACAAGGAGGGTCCAGGTAAAATGATGTGCGGTGATCAAAACTTGATTAATCATCTTTATTGCCAAATACCAATAACATGCAATAGAGTGGGTCTAAGATTTGGCATTTTCTAGTAAATAGCAAATTGTAAATCTGATTGTTGGCCTGCTCTAGAGAAAAGTGACAATCATAACATTCTCAGAGCCGAACACAACATGGACTGCCAGCTTTATTAGGGTAAGTGCATTGTCCATCTGCCTCCGAAAATATATGTAATGCATTTATGTATTATTTTTTCAAACGTCATACAGTTTTACCCAAAATTGGATGAAATAATACATCTCTATTTCATCAGTGTTCCCGCAGTCTTTCAATATCATCATTAAAAGGCCCCAAAAGCCAATACAATGGTTCCAAAAATTCGAGGGAAGGTTAGCTGATATAATATGCGGGTTTGGTTAATGATAAGGTTTCTTTCACATGTGACAAGGGTAGTCACAAAAATAGATGCATGCGCACGTTCGATAGCAGAATGAAAGAATAATCCTGGGACTAGGGGAGTGGGGTTTGAGGGTATATACACAATTTCCGATCCGTTGCTTCTGTTGACGATGTGACAATGGATTTCCTTTCTTTCTCTGCCGCCCTCTTCCGAATCTGTCACCGATGTGATTGGTCCATATCGATAGAGGGGCACCCTGAATCTCATTACGCTACGTGAATGTGTAGTTTATACCAAGTTGGGACCCACCCTCTCAGAATAGGGATGAATTGTATGAAATGAGAGGGGGTGGACTTAACACTGGCAGCTTTTATCGTCTTTCTGGAAGAAGGTGGGGATTATTGGTCGGGTACAGGCAGGATGCTTCCAAAGTAGCCCAATTTGTTTTAATGCATTGAAGTTTACAAAAACAAAGTTTTTATTTGTCGATAGCATTAAGCGAATGTACCTACAGACCTTAATCATAAAAAGCTAAAATACCAATTCTTAAATGCAGACACAAACGAACGCTCTTAGCCAATGTACCTTATTCCATAATCAGAATCGAAATTACTCGGTAGTTTTAAAGCATATCGCTTAGAACCTGACATTAATTTCTACTTTCTCTACTTAGTACATAAGTGGAGAAGGTATTGTAGTCCATCAACAATTTTTAAGGTTCCCTGTTATTTAGGAAAAGTCCCTTTTATGTGTCTACCTGGTAACAACATAATTCAAAAACAAAAAGTCCTTAGAAACCAAACTTGATAGTTAAGTTCAGTATCGTGAAGGAAGATAATCCCCGCCCCTATCCCGCACAAAAAAACTACCCTTTAGTTAGAAAAATGTTCGAAAATTGACTAACGAAGGAATTTAAGAGATTTGCATGACAAATAAGATGTAAATCTTTAATTTTCTGGGAATAATCTGTAAAGATCTCTTCATTCTGAATGGATTTTGCATAACTGGTTAACCGTAAGAGATACCCATACAAAAACTTACTACCTATCTACGCAAAAGAATAGATCTCGTTAAAACACACAATTAATGTCATATACATTTTTTTTGAATAGCTAAACATTTACGAGATATTCCTTGTTATTTATTTCAATTTTAAGATACTTAAACTTATCTCAAACGGAAAGTCCTCATCTGTTTAACCTCTGTTTTGTTTTACTCTTGGTCATGGAAAAAGTGCTGAATTCTAATGTCAATCACATAGCGACAGCTTTTAAAAGATTTTACCATCGTGTTAGCATAGTAAATTTCCCTCTTTCCCTTCCACTTGCAAGAAAGCAAGTAATAAGACCATTTCTGCTAATGTTTATCTCGATTAGCATGATGTAAATAGGAAAAAAATCTTTTATAAGGAAAGATTCTTTGCAGAAAAGGTAGAGAAAGTCATGTAAGTGATACTCATCAGATTTTTATTCCTATTATTTTACTTCGATTCTACAAAGGATCTAGGATACTAGTGCTTCTTCCTGTGCATTAATGGTGGATGGTACAAACTATAAAATTAGTTAGATTGGGTAGTTCTGTCAGTTGAAAATATAAAATATACGGTACGAGATCTAAAGCCACACAGGAAAAAGAATCTGATATATTACATTCACATGTCTTTCTCTAACCATTCGTCACATAACAGTCTAAAAATCTTATTCTCTAATGTACTTCACGTTAAACGGGATAAACATTTCCAGATATGCTTTGATTACATATTTCCTTATAGATGCATTTGTAATAGAGAAATATAATACTTTCTAAGATCTGGTCGTTAGTGTCAGTTTTTTTGCTTGCCCAGGAGAAAGAAAAATGAAATTTGAGAAAATTATAAGTATCGAATAATTTAAATTAATAACAACTAATATCTCTGAAATAGTTAAATGGATAAAAAATGTACATATCAGACAAAAACCGTGTACTTTAACGAGATATATTTCGCTTGTCATGCAAATATTTTTAATGGATGTTACTTTAATAACATCCTTAGTCACTTTTTGAGAAAATCTGAAAATTCCGAAAAATATTTCATGTAAAGGGTAGTTTGGGGTGGGAGTTTTTCCTGAACATCTTTGAGTCACATCCTTGGAAGTTACTGAGCTTAAATACCATGTTTGGTAGTTAACCTACCTTTCGTTTTTGAGTTAAGGTGACGCACACACTAACACATGGAGTTTGTTCTAAAAATGCTTATATTTTATTCAGTGGTTCTCGAAACATATATTTCTGGTGTAATTATGGTATCAAATTTTTGGGCATAATGTAATACCTTCACTATCTACTATGTACTTATAGTACTTAATAGCAAAAATAAAGAGGCAGTGATTTTCTCTCTAAACATACCACAAAGTGTCCTGATTCTCGCACTGCAGTTAGCCTAACGAATCCTCATATTGCGTGTAATTGTTTGTAATTAAATGAGCATTCATTTACCTCAATTTAATTACCGAAATACAACTTTCGTTGTATTACTGAAGGGAGTCCACAAAACGAGAGAAAAACAGCGCATTAAGGGCAACAAACTGGTTACAAGTAAAACTGAAAAGAAAGATAAAAAAGCTATGTATTAAGAGAGACGTATTTAAGAGAATGGAAATACAATACGAAACTTCATTAAAACGGAATAATGTTGGGCAATTAATATGCAAAACAAAATGTTTAGGAAATTAATGTATGCTTAATTTGAGTCATTTACTTTATTGCCTTAAAATTATTTAAATATATTAAAACACTGTTTACTATTGCAGATTCAGTTTTGGTTCAAGTTTCTTTGTAACATATTTCGTAAAACATTTAATATTATGAAACGGAATAAAATAAATAAGGTCACACACCAAAGATATTTGTAATGATTTTGAACTCCAGATTACGTACTTCACCACGAAGATAAAAGTATAAACCGAATAGAAAAGTTTAATATAATGAAATAGGTATAGCCGAATAATTGTAATTATTCAAACATGTTATGCATACTATCCAGATAAAATAGGTATCCTTCTCATAGAAAGTTGGAGGAAATGATCGCATAAAATGTAGATAATTACATTTTTCGGAAAATTAATACTTTTTTCGAGGCTACAATAGTATTTCTCTTAGAAGTACTTAAGTATAATTAGAAAAGTATTATGTTTGCCTGATTATGGCTTTCAGAAAACGAAATGTAAATATTATAATTACGATTTTTAGATGAACAAAGCATTTAAAATGAGCATTAGGCTTCATAGAGAATGAATATTTTTAAATCTGTTATAACTCGTATATAAGCTTAACCTTCGATAACAGACATGTAATCTTCTATCTGGAACACAGGTTCTTTTTTTTATTTTAGTTTTTATTTATTTATTTTTATGTGCACATACTGGCCTTCAGGGGTGAATGGCTTAGATAGGACACATCACCCATGACAAGGCGGGACTCGAACCCGAGATCTCCTGCGTCACGAAACACAAAACTAGACACTTTAGCGTGTGCGGCCATGGAGACCGGTTTGAGCATAGAGAATTTTTTTCAGGGCCTTCAGAGTGCTTCTTAATAAAAAAAAGACAATAATAGTTTTTTCGTTTTGTTTCGGGTAGGTCATTTCAGTTTTCCTCGATAGCTTTAGCATACTTTTATTCAAGAGAATCCCAATATTAAGCTTACAATAAAATGACAAAGAAAAGCTGTGAATTGTGTGATTTATTCCTGTAGGAATTACTAACAATACTGGTCAGTATTGTTTGCGGAGATGTGTTAAATACCAAATTCTTCTGTCTCTATGGCTCTTTCTCCCTCTCTCTCTCTCTCTTCCTCTGTTTCTCACATTCTCCCTATACCTTTCATTCCCTCTCTCTTTCACTCTCATTCTCTCTCCGTCCATCGCTGTAACTTCCTCTGTACTTCTTGCTGTATAATTAGTATACAGTGTGAGGTTTTGAATACCGGTAATAAAACTCAAAATCAAGCAATCGGTTTAATGTTTTACAAATTTACAGTGTTTTTAAGCTCGATTTACAATAGAAATTAGTTGTTTCTCGTGGCATTAGTTACCGAATAGCTGAGTTCAATACTTACGAAATATTACTGTAACATTGATGATGTAAAATATATGTATATTATTCGATTCTGAGTCATATTAAGAGCAAGTGGAATAAGTAATTGAGATTTAATAGGTAAAATAGCTTATTTTCCAATAGGGCGTAAGGTAAATTACATATTAAATTTCATAACAATAACTTTATCCATTCCTGCATGAAAATACATGTCTGTATCTCTCACTCTCTCTCTCTCTCTCTCACACACACACACACACATACACATACGCACACCATCATACTAACACACTTAAAATGAGGAATTTTCTATCAATTATGTATTGATCCGATATAGAAAATTATCGGGCACATTGAGGTCAAAGTTATATATAGGCATATTTATATATGGTTTGCTTTAGATATTATAGAGTTTCCTTGAAAGTTACTTTCACTACTTCGCACATAGTACATAGGTAGAGAAGGTATTGCATTCCACCCAAAAATTTGCTGGAAATACATTTCTTAGTGAGCCTGTACTATAAAAAATAAAATAAAAGTACAAAACAAAGTTAGAACAAGCTTCGTGTGCATGTGTGTGAGTGTGTGTGTGTGTGTGTGTGTGTGTGTGTGTGTGTGTGTGAGTGTTTGAGTGTCTGTGAACCGATAACTCAGAAATAAAAAGTCGGTTAAACACCAAACTTGATGTTTTTTTGTTTTTTTTTTTTTTGTTTTTTTTTTTTGTTTTTTTTAAGTTCAGCGTCTTCCAAGTATGCGACACGAAGAAAATCCCCCCTCCCTCCCAATCCAAATTACCCTTTAGACGGAAAAAATGTCGATATTTTCATTTTTTAAAACTAACTAACGATTTGATTAACCATACTATTAAAATGTATGTTGAATTCGTTAGGAATAGCCATGAAGACATTTTCATGCTGAATGACTTTTCCATAACTGGTAAACCGTGAGTGATAGACAAAAACTTACCACACAGGATTATAGATAGTGTTAAAACGTTCATGTCGAATACTTTTTTTGTGGAGTTAATCATTTCCGAGATATTATTGTTATTGATTTCAATTTAAAATACTTAAACTTTTCTAAAACGGTAATTTTTCATTCCTGTTTCTTTGGTTTTACTCCTGACATGCAAAGAGAACCGAATTTTAAGGTCAATCAAATAGCGACAGCTTTTAAAATATTTGATTGTCATTTTAGCCTAGCGTATACCCTATATTTCCCTTATACTTATAAGGAACTAAACAATGAGACCCTTTGTGCTAATGTTTATCTCGATTAGCATGATGTAGATAAAAGAATACCTAATATTTTATAAGCATAGATTGTTTGCAGAACAGGTAGTGAAATGTATGTGAAACAGATTTTTTTCAAGTTATATAAGGACATTTTTAATTCTTGCAGGCAAAAAAAAAATGTATATATTTAGGGATCTGGCTATCACAATTAAATAAACTGTCGTCATTACAGTTTGTGATTAAACATTTATCCTCCTCTCTTTTTCTGAATGTGAATAGAAAAAAATTCTAAGCAGGAGAAGTAGCTATCCCTTCTCTCAACTCTTTTATACACTTAGGATATTATTGCAATTCTTATTTGGTTTGGTGTAAAGGTCCATGAACACATTTAATGCGATGTCCTTGAGTGTACTGTCGAGGGGATGGGGCAGCTGATACAATGCAAGCCTAGTCGACCGGGTTTGGAATGGGGGGGGGGGGTGGTTGTAATAGAGAGAAAGCGTGGCGAGCAAAGAGGGAGGTATACATATTGAAAGGGAGAGAGGGGAATGCTTTGGTTATTGGGACCTAACACCCTCAATACCCTAAACACAAGAAAACCCAAACTTTCAGGGAAAAGGGCCAAGTTGGCTACTATCCCCCCATCCTTCAATTACAGAGGGGAAGTGACTGAAGACAGACAGACTTACTGTTGTCATACATCCTCACTCACCCACTGACACTGCTCTGTAAGACTTCACCTAGTTTTCTTCCACACAAATCATTTTTCGACAAGTCTGGCTCCAAGTAGGTACGGCAATGAGCAGCTCTTGTTTGTCAGCATAGATTCGTCATGGTGAAGAACACACTCGTGCTTCTGTATTTATTAGTGTTCACAGTGTTAATATAAACCGTGTTTTAAAGTGAGTAATTAAACATTATTGTGATGTCTACATCCGGGACAGCTTATCTTGCCAATGGCGCAAATACCGGCACAGCGGCCTCTGGCAGTGTTTATGGCATGGGCCACTGGAACAATCAGACTTCTCATCCATTTCATCAGCACTACCGTTACCCTCATTCCTTTGGGGCTTTTGGACAGCAACGTTATGCACTTCCTCCACAATATCAGGAGTTACAACACCATTCATCATCAGAGCAGCATCATGTTTCTCCGATGGCTCAAGACCTCAGTGCTTCAGCGTATGGTTTAGTGACCTCTACGCAGTCTTCCGTTCCTCCAAGATGCGATGTAAAAGAAAATGCGGCCCACAACGCAGTGTTAAGAAGTCCACAAAGCAATGAAGAAAGAACCATGATCATCTCTCAGGAGTACAAGTATGTGAACTTTCAAAATTACTATGAAAACAATGCAGGCGTGGTGTCCTCTACAGAACAAACAGCTCAGGAAGGACAGATGAGATTTACACCACCATGCAACAACAAACCTGAAGCTGAAACGTCATCGGCATCGTCATCACCCCTGCTGGGAATGATCCTTAAGAGCCCAAGTTCTTCTTCACCCCTCCCAACAACCTACGGGAACCAATTTCAAAAGGCCCCCGTTGTCGAAGAAAGCCACACGTCTACTAATTATGACGTCGCTTCTGGGCATCGCTTTGAAGGTGATATCAGCCTCGGAGCTCCTTCCTTATCACCGACATCTGTTGACAGTAATACACGAGAATCTAGTCAAGATGTCGTTAATCCGCTGGTAGCAGAACCGGAATTTCCTTCGGCTGTTGGCAATTCAAATTTCACGAAAGGAACTGTAGTTCAAGGCTTCATGCAGACTTCGCTGCCATATTCTAATTCTGATACCGTTACAGAGGAACTGCCTGAAGGATTCTATCCCTGGATGAAGTCATGCGTAGGTAAGAACCAATTCTGGTCCATTATTAATATAACTTGTTCTGTTAGAAGTTTCAATCATTCACTAATACTTTGAACATTTTATAGGCATCAATGTATAAGAAGTAGCATTAAAAAGCATCACCCAATATTTAAAAAAAAACTATCATTTACAACCTGGGGACATTGAATTGGCAGTTTTCACAACAAAATTGTAAGTAGCCTTAATTGGAACTCTCATGAAAATCTAACAAACTAACATTTTGGTAAATTAGGTTAGAAACATCGAGATGTATGTTTTATTCATTAGGTCCTTATTCGGAAAAAAAATAGAGATAAAGTAGATGTATTTTATGAATGTGTACTGAAAATGAAACGTTCTATGTCCCGAAATTTTCGGAGGATATTAAAGGCAATAGTTATATGTCGCTTGTTTCACTGCTTAAATATTTTTACTTTCTCTACACGAATTATATACATAGCACATAGAGAAGGTATTGTATTGCACCCAATAAATCGATACCGAGATTTCACTGGAATCCAAAAAAGAGCGTTTTTAGAAAAAGGCTCGTGTGTGTGTGTGTATCTGTGGACAGTATAGCTCAAAATGAAAAGTTCGTTAAATGCCAAACTTGATATTTAAGTTCAGTATCTCCCAAGGATGCGACACAAGGTTTTCAAGAAAATCACCCCACGCCCAACTAACCTTTAGAGACAAAAGCTTTGGAAAATATTGATTTTCTCAAAAATGGCTGTAACGATTTTGACTAAAATCTCTTACATTTAAGTAACTTATATAGTAAATATAATGTATATCATGACTTTTCTGGGAAGAGCCTCTAATCACCTGTTTATTCTGAATATTTTTTTTTTTCAATTTTGCATAACTAGTAAACCGTAAGAGATAGACAAAAACGTACTTCATAAAAATATAGAGCTCCTTAAAACACACATTTTATGCCATATACATTTTTTCTCTGATATTCGAGATATTCCTTATTTTGGTTTCTGTTTCAAAATACTTAAAACCTTTCCCATACAGGAACTTGTCAATTCCTGGTCACGCAAAGAAACGGATTTTAATTCTCATAGCAAACACATTTTAAAACATGTGACTGTCGGTTTAGCCTGGCGTATTCCCTAATTTCCCTTCTACTTATAAGGAGCTAAGTAATAAGAGCGTTTCTGCTAGTGCTTATGTCGATTAGCATGAAGTGGATAGAAGAATAAGCTTATTCTTTGCCCGTGAAAGTGATATACTTTTGTTTATTTATTAACTTAAAGAAAGGAATATAGTTATTTTTTATTTATTCACTTAAAGGAATGGATAGCTTGCACTTGAAAGGAATGTTTTTCAATTTATCATTCATTTAAAGGAATAGATAGGTCATACGTAATATATTTTTCTTTAAGCGTTTAAAGGAATGAATAAAAGTGATGTTTTCAACGTATTCTTCATTTAAATGAACGGATAGTTTATACTTGGGAGCAATACACTTGTATTTATTCAAAGGAAGGATAGTTTGCATGGAAGAGGAAAATGATTTTTTTTATGAATTCATTTAAAGGAATGGATAGTTTGTACATAAAAGGAATACACTTATTTACTAATTAAAGTAATGCGGTTCTTTCCTTACCGAGTCTGCAGTGCTTGTAAACTGTCTGCTAATGGAGGGGTGTGAATATAGGAGAGGCAGTAAATGTTTGAATGGTGCAGGGACCTCAAAGAGATCACTGTTACTAGTATGAGACATAAATTCTTCTGAATAAGTTAATGTACTTTTGATCAAATCTAAGAGATAATATTATTAAGTAAATGACTTGTTCTATTAAAAGTATATGGAATAAAGTCATAAATTATATAAAATAACTAAACTGTGGACATAGATCACTTATACATATTTATTTCCAATATATTATTTAAATACTAATAATTACCTGCAGTGGAAGTTATAGCTAAAAGTGTAATTATTTATAATGCCCTTCGATTTTCTCTTTTTAATCCTACTGTCATTGGCTTCAGAATTACTATCACCGATCGTAAACATAGCTTTAATAAGAAGTGGAGAGAATGTGGTTTGGCTAGTTGATGTATCCTTACCGATCTATATTCGAGTTAGGCAGCTTTGAGCTTGGTCGAATGTTCCTCCTCCTCTGAGATAAACTATGTGCGCTGGGACTTTACCCACCGTGGTCCGGATCCCATGTTAATCTGTAATGATAATCCACCATTTAGCATGCATGCAATGCAATACGTTTCGTCAGTAAGTCATTAAAATGCATCTATGTTTAAGTATTCTTGTGTGGTATATGAACTAAGCAACTGGATCCTATTTTGAAAACTAATTTAAAAAAAAAATTGCATTCAAAAGTTTTGTTATATTTAAAGGTAATTTATGATATAGTATTACTCCAGGATACAGACGAGAATCAAGAGATCTATAAGTAAAAATGTAGGTAGTGCCACGTTCTTTCTACCCCTTGTATAATGGGTATGTATGCCAAAAAGTACATCATTTGTCTTTTGGAGATCAACCAAATTCAAGCATTCAATACATACAACGGTTCTTAATGTAATTCAGAAGCATTATGGAATTAAATCCAATGTTTATATACACATAATCAAACTGTATCTAAGAATCTTCTGTTCTGGATAAATGAGCTATGTAACTCATTTATCCAGAACAGAAAATTATAAAGGGGCCTAAGTGCATTTTAAATCATATTAAATTCATGATACATGCTCCCGTTTTGCAATTACTAAGTCATTAGACGGCTTGTATTCTGGTTGGAAAGTAATTTACTTTCCTAGAAGATGATAAAGGTTATAATAGCTTATTACATATTGAATCCGGTATAGGGTATATGCAAAAGAATCCTGACGGAATAACGAATGCATTAAAGGATATTAGGAGTAAAATTTTAAATTTCTACATTTTTGTATGGATTTTACCTTACTGAAAAGCTTACTGTGACTACATTGTTATTTTATTAATTTTAATACAATTTTTATTCAAAATTGATAATTACTTTGTAAAATATGAATTATTTCATGCATTTTATTATTGAAGTGTACATATTGCATAGTAAATATGTTTCACGCGCTTCAAAATTTGAGAACATTGGTTGGTATTTTCTGAATTTAGACTTGGAACCACACACAGAAGATTTAAACAGCGACATTTTGATAACGTGATTACGATATTATTATAATTTTTTCAAAAGAGCTAGAAATGTTAGTCCCTAAAATTAATATTTTTTCCTGGAAATATATTTTTAAAAATATTAGTATTGGTGTTAGAATATTTTTGTCCTTTATAATCCTGCATCAGACACTTCTGCACATTCTGGGAAATTTAAGTGTATTTCAAACTGACGCATGGTGTATTTTGAAAGATTGAAAACGTAGTTTTGAGAAAAACGCTTTTTATGTAATAATATACTGTAAAATAGACGTAGAGTCCCAAAATCTGTGAGGCAGCTAAATATTACTTCTCTATAACACCCGAAGGTTCCAACAATTATTTGGTAGCAATTTTCGATTTTTTTAACGGTTGTGGTCATAATTTCACTCCCAGTGTCCCTCAAACACAATATTTTCCTTGAACGAAGTCGTATTATCCACTCACCCTCCCCTTTTAGCAACCTCTTATGCAGAGGTAGATAGCAAAATATCACTAAAGTAATCGGTAAAAAGTTGCTAAATCAATCCCAATACCTATATGAAAACTTAAGCGAAAATAACGTGAATGAAGAAGATATTGTAAAAGGAATAACAGATCCCCCCCCTCCGTCTACGCCTCCCCGTCGCTCCGCAGCCGTGGCTTTTGTCCGGGACTTTCCCATTCCTCTATAACAAAATCTTGTGTGCTCCATTCACACGACTTTCTTGCTTCTCTGTAATATATTATTGATTAAAAGCTTATTCTTTTGTGTACTTAATACTAATCGAGTTAAACATTAGCAGAACTTCCATTTTACTTGCTTCTTTGTAAGTAAAAGGGAAACATGGGAATTTACTAGTCTAAAGCGATAATGGCATATCTTTAATATACGGTATTTTAGTCAAATTCGTTAGAGCCGTTTTTGAGAAAATAAAAATTTCGACAATATTTCCATGTAAACAGTAGTTTGGTGAGGGGATTTTCCTCAAAATCTTCGTGTCGCATTCTTGGAAGATACTAAACTTAAATAACAAGTTTGATGTTTTGTCTACTTTTCATTTTGAGTTATCTGTTCAAGGACACACGAAAACAGATACGAACCTTTTTTCTAAAAATACTTTTTTGTGTATAGGAGCCTCGAAAATGTGTATTTCCGGTGGTCTCGAATTTTTGGGTGAAGTCGAACACCTTCTCTATCTACGTATCATGTATAGGAAAAAATATCTCTGTTACGCTATGCTGCGTAGAACTCTAGAATAGCGACACTTCGTAGCTTCCGCTATGTTTGGTTTGCCAATGTGGCAACACAAGGACAACAGAAGTAATATTCCCATGATGCCTCGGGTGGGATGCGTTCATGAGTGTAGTGTAGAGGGGACAAAGTTTCAAATACATACGAATCAAAACAGTTAAAACACGTCATGTGTTGTTACTGTGAGTAATCCCCACATGCTTACTTTCTCTAGCACGTGTTTACATAATGTACACCGTAACCACAGAAGGTATTGAATTCACCCAAAAATTCGACGACTATATTTCACAGATAAATACATGTTTTAAGTCCCTAAGGCTGAAAATAGCATTTGAAGGAACGAGTCCCTGTGTGTGTGTGTGTGTGTGTGTGTGTGTTTGTTTTTTTGTGTGTGGACAGCAAAACCCTTAAATATCAACTTATGTATAGTATCTTCCAAGGATGCCACACGAGGCATCCCTCACTTCCAACTACCCTATTCATTGAAAGTTTGTTGAAAACTTTGTTTTACTCAAAAATTGATCTAACAATTTTGATTAAAATACCGTATATTAAAGATATTTACATAACAAATAAAGTGTATATTTCGAATTTTCTGCAAATATCCTCTGAAGAGCTCTTTATTCTGGATGACTTTTGGATGAATAGAGAAAATCTTACTACACAAAATATGTACATCTCATTAAAACACACAATTTATGTCATATACATACATCTTGTCCGTAGAGTTGACCATTTATGAGACATTCCTTGTTGCTGGTTTCAGTTTTACAACACTTCAAACTTTCCACATACGACAATTTGTCAACTCCTGGCAATGCAAGGAAACGAATTTCAACCATGTAGTAACAAGTTGCCTATAGGTTTAAACCAGTGTATTCCTTCATTTCCCTTAAGCTTACAAGGAAGCAAGTAATAAGACACTTTCTGACAATCTCATTAGCTTGAAGTAGATAAAATAATCAGCCTTTTAACAATAATTTGTTATAGAGATGTAGAGAAAGCCTTGTGAATGGAACACATAAGATGTTTCAGTAAAACAATGCTGTAGATGTGTATGTATGAATCATATATTATTACGCGAATATACGAGAAAATAGTTATATATATTACTGAATTCGGGAGATATTACAGTGATATAATAAAACTAATAATTTTCAAGGTTGTGTCGATGTCAGCATGACGGAATTTTGTCTCAGAAGTTCCTTCGTGTCTAAGTTTATGTACATGAGGCAATCGCATTGAAGCACACTTGATATACTATTTTGAGGCGAGATGGAAGCCACAACGCGGTTTTTCACCTGCAGCGCTCATGGATATGTAATTTAGGAGAAAGCACAGAAAATCTTTTACAGCAACCTCTTCGTTAACTTCGTTAACCTCTTCCACTCTAAAGCATATCACCAAAATTATTATAAAATTCTGTTACTGTTGATATGAATGTTGAGAATAAAAGCCGCAGCCGAAGTTCATTGGTCATTAACTGAATATAAATATAAAACAGTTCATTAGGCTAGAAAACGGAATATTTCTTCTTTAAAAATTTAAAATCTCTCCTATAACAAATACCTGATGTGTTCCATTCGCATAACTTTCTCCAGCTATTCCACAAACAAAATGTTCTTACAAAACATTATTCTTTTATCTACCTCATACTGATATAGATAAATATTACCTTAATTGGTCTCATTAGTTGCTTCCTAGTAACTAGAAGGGAAATAAGAGAATACATTAGGCTAGAAGCTGGTAGCTATGCGAAACAATTGAGATTCGGTTCGCTTTGAATGGTCTCGCTTAAGAAAAGTTAATTAGTATAAAAAACTGAAACCAATAACAGTGAATATCTCGAAAACGGTCAACTCTAGAAGAAAAACGCATATGAAATAAATTATGTGATTAAACGTGATCTTTATTTTTTGTACAGTAAGTTTTTGTCTATTTCTTATGGTTTAACTGTAATGAAAAATTCTACAAAACTCAACCGAATAAAAAGGTCTTTAGAGGCTATTCCCAGAAAGTCTAAATATACATTTTATTTGTAATTAAAATGTCTTAAATAAAGAGTATTTTATTCAAAACCTTTAGAGCCACTTTTGAGAACATCTAAATTTTTGAAAAATGTTCCTTGTAAAGGGTAGTTGGGATGGGGGATTTTCTTGAGAACCTTCGTATCGCGTTCTTGGAAGATACTGAACTTAAATACCAAGTTTGCTATTTATCGGACTTTTGGTTTTTGAGCTATACTGTCCAAGACACACACGGACCGTTTTCTAAAAATGCCTTTTTCGGACTCAGGGAAACTCTAAACATAAATTTCTGGTGAAATCTCGGCATCAAAGTTGGAATAAAATAACTTCTCTATCCACTATGTACATTGTTCATCCAACAGGGTGAGACAGAAAGGAATTTGAAGCGAATGTCAAACAAATTTGTTTCTTGGATTAGCAAAAGCCACCTACATCAAGGTTGAATCCATCCAACATTATTATTATTATTATTATTATTATTATTATTACTACTACTCCTCTCTCTTCCGTTTCTCGCTATCATCTCTGCTTTAAGTAATTTTTCGGGCGTCAACTGTCTCTCCCTTTCTTTCTCAACATCTATTTCTTCTCCTTCTCTTACTATCCCATCTTTCTCATTCTCCTACACACTCACTGTCTCTCTACCATCGCTCCTTAATCCCTTTCTCACTAATTTATTTCCCTTTATTTCACCGGCTCTCCTTTATTTCGCTCGCTTCATATCATACTCTCATTCTGTATCTCCCCTTTTCTTTTACTCTCTTATCTGTCCATTGATGTCTCTTCCTCTCTAATTCTTTGTGATGCTTTCACTGATAGAAGCTATTTCATAGCGACTCAGTTTTCTCAAACGAGATTGCTCCAGTTTATCTTGAATTCTTGACTTCTGATTTATTCTTTGAAGAACTTGGAAATATTGTATATATTATATATGCAAATTTTAAATAATATTAAGGTTAATAGGATTGTCACCGAAGAAGATGTCTCATGCGGTAACGTTTGTGGCCGCATTCGGGAACCCCAGGATTCAAATCCCAATTTGGCTGAGGTTTTTTCGTGGTTTCCTTCAGTCACAAAGGTAAGAAGCCGATTGGATATTTAATACCACGAGCCTGCATTAGAAAAACTGAAAAATAGAGCTCAATTTCGATTGCGTGGTGGTAGCTCAGCTGCCTGCCAAGCGGGCGATCTGGGTTCGTTTCCCAGTCTGGCGTGGGGATCTTTCCACCGCTGGGAGACCTGATCCGGGGTGCATTAAGCCTCGTGAAGTCCCTGGGGGGGGGGCAATTGAGGAGCTACTTGATAGAGAAGTAGCGGCTGCAAGTCAAGAGGACCTCATTAACCGGCCAGGCCCATTCATGACGTCTGTCCTGGCCCGAGATGGGGGACGCAGTGGCCGGGCGGTAGGCCGATGTTCCTTGTGAGCTGTCGTGCCATGGAATTATGTTGGTAGACTGGACGTTCCCCTAACCAGGTGCTAAGTGTGTGTGTGTGTGTGTGTGTGTGTGTGTGTGTGTGTGTGTGTGTGTGTGTGTGAGGAAAAATGAAAATAGAGTTTCATTTATGACTGCTCTTTAACTACTGTGGCTTTCAGCGTCCCATTCCATATTGGGAGTGTAAGACCGCTTAAGTTTGCTCAGAAGCCTCTGTATCAGTTTGAAGTTCCGTTAATCTAAGATACGGAACCAAGGAAGGAAGCCATGCTAAGGATTTTTACTCTCGAAAAATCCATCTCCCTCCATCGGTTGATTACAGATGACACTATCTGATTATGCCTGGTTATGCATCTAGACTGGGCAACACTCTAACACTATCTGCTGGATATCCTGTGAAGGTCGTATCGTTCGGGGAGGAGACATTAAAAGGCTTTTATCCACCACATGTCGTCAGCCAGGTAGGTAGGAATCTTACCGAACAGTTCCATCGCGATGTGGTTACAGACATAAAATAAAGTAGAGTTAAAAAAATATATGTATGTTAGCTGAAAATAAAAAATATTATTTTTTACTCATTTTCAAATATTTTACGTAAGAAATAACGAAAAGCTTGTTTCAGTTAGTATTGTAATAGCCTAAACAAGGTAGTTGTAGGTGATTAGATAATAAAAGCCACCTCGCCATTCGGAGACGGCTTTTCCTTTTAAATACAATTATTAAATTTGTAGAACTGAATTTGTTTGTTTGTTTTGTTTTTTGCAACACATTTACAGTAACAAAATACAAAAATTATACAAGGACAATAATGAAACAACAAAACCATTCCTAAAGCATACATAAAATGTTACACAGATAATTTATATGCATGATTATAAATCATTAATAAGTACAAAGAGAAGTGTCACAACTTAAACTACCTTTAAAATAACAAACTGTAGGTATTATGAAGGAGCCTTGGATTATTCAGAGCAGTGATAATTTCCAGTATTTTGTGTTTCTTTCTAAATGTTCTGTAGCGATACACTGTGTAAAGATCCGGTTTACTGTTAGGGGTGTTAGGTGCTCTCTTCTTTGGATATTAGGTAGGAGTGTGTTAGTTCGGTGTGTCCAATTCTTTATCTTTTCTTTAAAACTTTATCTCTTCTCTGCAGCTTATATATGGCTTGCATGTATTTGCAGCTTTCGTTGAGTATGTGATCTAAAGTTTTTTAATATCTTATTTATGAATGTCAGTAAATTACTGTGAGGAATATTGATGGTCACAATTGTGGAGCTTTCCATGCTTTTCTTTCCTGTAAGGTCAACTAGTTCATTACCACCATGTTAGAATGTGAAGGTATTCATAAGATGACTTCTTTTCCCTTTTGTTTCTTAGAATGGCTCAGGATGTATTAGTATATCTGTTGTCTGTCTGTCACTAATCGCTTGTAAGGAATTGAGGGAGTCAGAAGGTTCAATTTTTACTTTCTCTACACCTACTATGTACATAGTGTATAGAGAAGGTATTGCACTCCAACCAAAAATTCGATACCGAAATTTCACCGGAAATATATGTTTTAGGGTCCCCTTTATCCAAAAAAAGCATTTTCAGAAAAAGGTCCGCGTGTGTGTGTCCGTGTGTCTGTGAACACAATAACTTAAAAACGAAAAGTCGGTAAAATAGCAAACTTGGTATTGAAGTTTAGTATCTTCCAGGGATACGACGCGAAGATTTTGAGAAAAATCCCCCAACCCAAACTACCCTCTACATGGATGTTTTTTTCGAAAAGTTTTATTTTTTTAAAAATGGCTCTAGCAATCTTGATTAAAATATCGTATTTTAAAGATATTTACCTGACAAATAAAATCTATATCTTTAATTTTCTGGGAATAGCTTCTGAAGACTACTTTATTCTGGATGAATTTTACGAAATATTGCATAACTGCTAAATCGTAAGAGTTGGACAAAATCTTACCCCACAAAAAATGCAGAGCACGTTAAAAACACACAATTTATGTTATGTACATTTTTTTTTCGTGGAGTTGATCATTTTTAAATAGTCCTTATTTTTGGTTTCATTGTTAAAAACTTACGCTTTTTCATACAGGAATTTGCCAACTCCTGTCCATACAAAAGGACTTCAGTTACACAGCAACCAGCTTTTGACTATCACTTTAACCTATAGTACTCCCTTATTTTGATTCTATTTCCAAGGAAATAAGTACTTTTTTCTAGATTAGCATGAAGTAAATAGGAGTATAAACTTTTTAACAATAATGTGTTGCAGAGATGTAGAGAAAGTCATGTGAATGGACCACATCAGACCTTTTTAATATTCAGCATTGCCTGTTTGATTGCATAAATTTCAAGGTAAAAATTGAACATAAATCAGGTGGCTTAAATGACAGAAGTTTATCATCCTCAGTCCTGCACATCAACTACGTTCAGTTGTTTGGATCCATCTGTATATATTGATATGCAATTGATGAATTTACTGTGAATTTATTTGTTCATGCGTGTAAATAGCACTTGATTAACTTCATTTTTGCTGTGTTTCAATAGATCTAGTTTTATTACAGGTTTTAACAGTGACTAAAGTGGTAATCTATTAATATATTCTGTTTTTCTGGAGGGAATAATGACATTAAGCTCAAGGGCATTGAATGCCTGGATGTTCTGTAGTTATTCTCCAAACCTTACTTTACCAATGACACATGCTTATGTTTCTCATTTTTTCCCAGAAGGCTTCATTCAAGGGCAAAAGAGAACGCGGCAGACGTACACGCGGTACCAGACCCTAGAACTGGAGAAAGAGTTCCACTTCCGCCGCTACCTGACCCGGAGACGGAGGATCGAGATCGCCCATGCACTCTGCCTCACGGAGCGCCAAATCAAAATCTGGTTCCAGAACCGCAGAATGAAGGCAAAGAAAGAGAGCAAATCTGTACTTTCGGAGGACGTTGCACCCCGGGAAAGTCCTTTAGAGGTGGTGAGTACCGCTACAACAGTCCTTCTTCAGCACCAACAACGTCTCTTCAAGTCGGTGGTCCCAGGCAACAATGCAGAAGTATCCTAGATATACTTTCGATGAAATATATATTCACAGTTCAAAATTCTGAAATGTAGTAGTCCTCCAATGATCCATTTGTCAATAATTTTGTCTACATATAATGAGTGAATAAGAGCTTGGGAATAAATTGCAAAACCATTTAATGTTGTATTTTTGTCTATGTCGCTTACTGTTTTACAAGTAATTTTGAGAATTTATATTATCAGATATACGTGTGTCTCGAGATAATAACCCATTCTTGGTTTTGCAGTTTTAATCCTAAGTGAAACGAGCTAAATATTATTAAAGATTTACTTGTTATGTGTCTTGAATCGTAACCAGATACCTAAATTAAATTTTTTGTGCATTGTGTTACCCCTGATAGTAAGATATTTAATAAGGATTTAAGAGCGGAAAATATAAGTAATAATAATAATAAAAACAACAACAAACTCTTCAGAGATTTAAAAATAAATTTGACTTGCTGTTTGGGAAAAGAGTTTCTCTTTTGAACATTTTGAGATCTGCGAATGTAAATTCAAATTATGTGGAAAATATTAAGCGAAATTCAGGCAGGAAATATGGCATTGATAATTTTTGTTATTCATTGAAATTGTGAAGTATACGTTTTGCTTATCTATATCTGTGGTATTATAAGCTATGTCACTTACTTCTTCCTTCCATTTATTATCGTTGTTTCTGACGATTTTTTATGTCTTATATACCGTTACCTTCTTCGGAAGCTCAAATTAATGGCTTACAGTGCCTCGATACAGAACTTCATCATTAGAATATCTTATACAGGGTGTGTCTCTTGCTCCTAGTTTTCCTCTTTATTTCACGAGATAAGAATACAAAAGAATGCAAGCACCCTTCATGAGGGGAATTCTTCCATACAAACTGTATCTGTTGGACCTCGAAGACTAAAACTGTGCTTCGGAGCAAGCACATGAAATACCCCTAATGGGGCTACAAACTCTAAATTCTGAACCACTTTATTATACAGGTATGCTTCATTTTGACCAAACACAAGGTGATGGGAATTCGAATCTTTAGGGGTAAAAGATACAATCTGTGTATTTCTTAATTTTTCCTTTCATATGGTTGTTTATATTTATTGAAGGTTTATTGTTTAAAATGGTCGAGTGATGAATGAAAATCAAAATTAGGTTGTAAGTTTAGGTTAAGGTTCAAAAAAGTGGATTTGTGTATACATAAATTACATCATAGATATTTATAATTATTTTTTACTTTACTGTTTTCGTATTTCAAACAGAATGCTGTGTACAACCCATTTTTGTAAAATCAGGTTTTATATCATTGCACATTAATATTAATTGCTCAACTTGCCATTGTTATCACAAACCAAATTATACTATTTGAAAACAACGAAATTATAGGTAGCTATATGGCCAACGAAAGAGTGCTGAATAAGTTGGAATGTTTTGCTTGGAACTAATGTTTTTCTTGCAAAAACTAGTTTCATTTCATAAATATGCCTACCGATAGCAGCATTTAAAATTTTTGATTTAGTTTAGGAACTTAGAGTGGTTGGTTTAATTGCTTTGGTAGTGTTTAATGTCCGCTTTAATTACTTATGGCACCGAAGGCGGTGACGTTTAATTGCTTGAACTGCATTCTAACTGCATATAATTATTAATTACAATTCTAAGAGAACTTCCGACCCCTGAACCATTTAGTCTCAAAAATCTCATTTAACATTTGTGATGAAGTATTTTATGAAATCTCCGTTTTCCTCCCTCTCCTTAGCTGCCCATCCTCTCATTCACTTTCTCATACTTTAATCTCCGTTCCCTCATTACCTCCTCTCATATGACCTCTCTTATGCTCTGCAGTGTACACTGACATTTTGAAAATCGTCAGTGAAAGGCTTTTTCTTGACACTTACTAAACTATGCCATAACAAACTTCTACTTGTTTTGTATGTTTCCTTTGCCATCGGAATTGTTTCGTCTCCTGGTTTAAATGTGAGCTTTAAGGTTGTAGCATAATTAACTCAGCAATGAAATTTTATTTTTTAGCTATTAACCCTTGAAAAGCTGCTAATAACAAAATTTATCAGAAACATTATTTAGAAAGACAACCGAAAGGGATTTGAACTTCGAATTTCCCGGCAGGTTCCTCTTATCACTGAGCTAATCTGGCAACTTGTCGTCGTGATATTAAATTCCTCAAGTGATTTGCACGTTTCCCAGTAAACCACAATGTGGTTTCAAATTATTTTGAAAACACATACCCCAATGTCAACTTACAATGTCGTAAGTACTTATTTTAAGTGCTGAGCTTTTATAATCACCTAATAAATCAATCAATGGTAATTAATTGTTACCCTCAGTAATAAGAGCAATCGGATGCAGACCGGGAGATTCGTGGTTCTGTTCTCGGCTAGGATACCTATTGAATTTTTCAGTCTGACTCTATATTTCCAGACATGGTCCTACGCACATTTGTGTCGAAAAAAACAATAAATTACCAGAAACATTGTGTGTGTAACATTTCAGAGAGCGAATCAGCAATAAAGGTACTTCTTTTCCACTTTCTCTACCGCCTACGTATATTAGTAGGGCAAATAATGAATTTCACATTAAATTCGAGGTCCAGATATCACTGGAAGTATCTTTTGAGGTCGTCTAAATCCAGAAAGGTCTTAACGTCCGTATGTGTGTGTCTATCTATCCATCGTTTCAGCATGAAATACATGTAACACAAGATTTTCAAGAAAATCCACCAACTCCAAGCTGTCTTTACATGGACAATTATGCAATGACAAATGAAATGTATATTGAAATGTATATCTTGACCCTTTTGAGAATGGTCTTGAAACCTTTTCCATTCTGAGTGGGTCGTTACTTTAGCGCGATGGGGAGACCTGGGGGAGACCTGCGTTCGATTCCTGGCGTGGGAAAGTTTCCCCCGCTGGGAGACCTGGTTCGGGGTGCACTCAGCCTAGTCAGGTCCCTGGGGGGCTAATTGTGGAGTTACCTGTTTGAGAAGTAGCATCCCCAATTCGAGAAGACTGCATCAACCGGCCGGGAGGGACTCGAGGCGGTGATCACGTCTCACTCTCCAGCATTGCATCCCATTCATGACGCCTTCGGGCCGAGAAAGGGGGATGCAGCGGTCGGACGGAGACACGTTCCCTTGTAGACTGTCATGCCATGGAGTTAAGCTTATCATGTCGTGCTGATAATAGGTTCTTCTCACTGTCCGAGACACCTTATAATTTCTCTTCCAGGAAAGGAATGTATGGCAATGAATTCTCTTACTTTTCGGTTCAACATTCCAAGTAATAATAAATGAAATGTGAGGAGGAATGCTAACGTCCCTTAAGATATGAAGAGGTTCTGACTTGTGCAGCTATGGATGCCGAATTGATTGCCTGCAAATGATAATGATAAACTGCCCAAAATATTGTAACCAACTTGTGGATAATCTTAGTATGACACTCGAGAAAATTGTCGTTCTTATGACTCGTATCATAATAATCAACGTTTCCACCTGTTTCATAAATAATTATTACAGTATTTCCAGTTTTCTTTTTAAAATAGAACTCTATTGCAAAGAAGGTTGATAAAGCTCCTGTTCTTTGATCTCATATTTGAAATTTAGTAGGTATACCTCCCCGGTTTTGAATACTCATGAATTAAATTATTACTCAAAAAGTATACATACATTATTTTTACTTTCTATACATGTACTGTGTAGGTATATAGTTTATAGAGGAGTTGTATTCCATCTAAAAATTCAATACCGAGATTTCACTGGAAGTTGTTTTGAGGTGCTCTAAGTACAAAAATAAATATTTTTAGAAACAGTGTCTGTGACAGCATAGCTCAAATATGAGTTAATTAAATAACAAAAATTCGTATTTAAGTTTTTATGTTTTAAGGACGCGACACTAAGATTTTCAAGAAAATCTCTACCTTATCCTTTACATGGCCTTTTTTTTTTTTTTTTTTTTTAAATTTAGTATTTCTCAAAAAACTTTTCTAGCGGTTTGATTAAAATACCGTAAATTAAAGATACTTAAATGACAATTAAAATGTATATCTTGAATTTTCTGGGAATAGCCTCTGAAAACCTCATCATTATGGATGAATTTTGCATAACTGATAAGCCGTAAGAGATAGACAAACTCACTGCACAAAATTTGTAGATCTGTTAAAACACATGATTTGTATTATATACTTTTTTTTAGAGTTGACTGTTTCCGGTATATTAATTTTTATTGGTTTCAATTTTAAACCACGTAACGTTTCTCAAGCGAGAAAAGTTCGTTTCATTTCTCTTTTGTTTCATTGGAAATTTCAATGTTATCTTTTTAATGGAACTTCAATTGTTCAGCTTTTAAAAGATTTGACTATCGATTTAGCCTTGCGTATTCCCTTATTTTCGTTCTGCTTAGAGGGAAGCGCGTAATAAAACAATTTCTGCCAACGTTTATCTCTGGTAGCATGATATAGATAAACGTATATTTTGTAAGAATAGTCTGTTTGCAGAACAGGTAAAGAAAGTCATGTGAATGGAAAACATAAGATTTTTATCTATTTAACTTGCTCTATTACGAGCTTGCCTAAAATGAGAAAGCTCAACAAAACAAACAGAAGAATAGGTAGGTATAAGTATAGCACAAACAGAGTGTTAATGTATTACGCTGAAATAATTTGCGAGATTGTGCACGTGACTGATATAAGCAAATTGAGATCGGCGATGCATGGTCCCCGGAAAAACATAACGCAGCTACATAGTGTTATCAGGTGCTGATAAGTCGATGTTAAAGCAAAGCAGGTTGAAAAAATGGCTTAGAATGTCTTTAACACTGTTGCCCGAGTATAGAAATATCGATTTTTAGCAGCTCGTTACTAGCGTTCTCAAGATTTAATGTCGCAAAACTCTGTAAAATGTCGAACTAATCACTTGAGTACGACACTGAGCATTCATTAACTACGTTCTTGAGTTATGTAGCCTACTCTGGAGGTGTTTTTCTCAACTGCTCTGGTGACTTAATGCGTACTTCGGGAAGCTGTTATCCCAATGGTCCTGAGTTCGATTCCTGTCAGAGTAAATCTTTTATTATTTTTTTCATTCCAGACGAAGTGCCGTGATACGTGGCGTACTGGCACTTCAGAAACTTATAGCCGTTACTTCGAACTTTCGATAAACAGGTCGTAAATCTCCTATCTCAATTTACTTATTTAAGTAATCTACACACTCTGTGAAAATATTTCGATATAGTTCATTAACACCCTGTATAAGATGTATAGAAGCATTTGAAAGATAGTGCTATAGGAAAATGCTAAAAATTAAATGGAGTGACAAAATTAAAAATGAAGAAGTATATAAAAGAGCAGAAGTGGAAAAACGAATTTGGAACCAAGTTAAAAGAAGAAGAACAAAATTAATAGGTCATTTATTAAGACATCAGAGCACACTGAATATTATAATAGAAGGTATGATAGAAGGAAGAAGTGGCCAAGGAAGAGCAAGATCACAATATATAAAACAAATTATGGAAGATATGAAATGTAGTAAATATGAAGTACTCAAACGGAAAGCAGAGAAAGGATCTGAATGGAGAGTCACTGCAAACCAATCCAAGGATTGAAGACTCCTAACATACGATATATGTGACAGACTAAGAAAGATAAAAATGGGATATGCAAATAGTAATTCTAAAGCAAAACACTTGAAAATGTTTCATTTAAGTACCAATTTCAGTAATTACTGGCTAATTTCTATTAATGTAATTAAGTTGCAGGTCCCAGAGCACAGCTATGCTTGCGCCTGCTTGAAATTGGTATTCATCACGCCAGTTGCTATGATTTATGTATACGAGGATTTGAACCCAAACAACGAGCGAAGAAACCCCACGGTGCGATGACTGAATGGGAGCACGCGGATCGAAATGAAAACCAAAATATTATGACATCCACGTGTTAGCTACGTTTCCTTCAGGTTTCCATCCAAATTCGCTTTCAACGCTATAACTTTCGCGCATACATAACGATGCCCCGTAGATTTGACTGTTTATCAGCCTTTTTCATTCTTTTTATTTTCTTTCGTTGCCTCTCCACTTATCTTTGGCAGAATTTCAGCGCTCATATTTTCAGATTTTTCTCAAGTAGATATAGGATCTGACCTTTAGCTATTTTCCGGAAACTAACAGATGCTGTCAACAAATTATTCTTTACTCTGGAGATAAGTGAAAACTGCAACACATATTTATGTTAGGTTCATTGAAAACATAAATTTTCTCTAATTTTCACATACAAGGAGACATTGTCAAATTTATGTTACAGAACGAACTGGATTTTTTATTGAAAGTGGATCGGAATTAAAAATACCCATGTTTCAATTTTTCTATTCAATGAGCCCAAGCTTGACAAGGAAAAAAGTATTTACAAATTAGAATCATTAATTCATAATATTTAAATTCTCCAGAATATTAGTGTTTAAAAAGTATTAAACAAGAGAACCTACGAAAATGAGCAATTTTCATCTCTTCAGTTTTTTATTTCTTTCTTTCTTGGAGGCATTCATAACTGGGGGGGGGGAAATGAAACAGTGCTGTGATCAATAGGTATTCTTCACAATAAATAACTCTAGGTTATTAGTTATGTTTAGCCCGTTTTGTGCGCCCGTCTTGGTGCGGGGAAAGCTCAATTCCATACAGCTGATCTTTGAGCAGAAGACAAGAGCAAATCACTCGTTACAAAAACATCCATCACTTAAAACTCTTCGCATCGTTTCTCCGACAAATGGGAGAGAAAGCTGCGATGTTAGTAGTTTTGTTATCGGC
Source organism: Hymenopus coronatus (assembly GCA_030762935.1). Taxonomy (NCBI): domain Eukaryota; kingdom Metazoa; phylum Arthropoda; class Insecta; order Mantodea; family Hymenopodidae; genus Hymenopus; species Hymenopus coronatus. Next base: position 99,912,379 of record CM060894.1, on the reverse strand, counting down.
TTGATCAGCGACACCAATTGCAAGTTTACATCTTCAATTGTTCCTGCCTTTAATGTTGTTTTTCTTTCTTTCTTATGAACTTGTTTTGGGTCTAGTATTATAGTGTTAGCACACTTTCCTCCCTTGAAATAATAAGTCCTTAATTGTGGATTTAAATGCTTACATACAAAGTCCTAAGCGATGAATGAAATCGGTGAAATGATGCTCAATGATCTTGGGGTCCATGGAGCTTAATCCATGGGTAATTCACCCTAAGCGAGATTCGAACTCACGACCTTTTGAATGTGAGGCATACACGCTACCACCACACTACCAGGCGAGTGTCCTAAGCGTTGTTTTATTTAATTCCGTGTTATAGCTTTAGATGATTGAAGTTCTTTGAAGTTCTGTATTAACTGTTCATCTCCGTAGCACCATGGTAGCGCGGCTGCTTGCCAAGCGGATGACATGGGTCGATTCCCGGTAACGGCTTTAGTCCGGGGTACACTCAGCTTCGTGAGGTGCCTGAGGAGGCAAACTGAGGATCTACCTAATTGAGAAGTAGCGGCTCTAGATCGAGAAGACCGCATCAACTGGCCGGGAGGACTCGAGGCGCTGATCACATCTCACCCTCCAGTGACATTATTAATTGATTTCTCTAGACTATACTTAATGTTCCTAGGACTGCAAATATCGACATATGATTGAATAATAGCAACTGCAGATTGTAAAGTTAAAAGAATGTAATAATAAGTAGGCGTAAAAGGTATATTAACATTGTTCTACCAGTGTTTCCACTCCATTCATGACGCCTTCGAGCCGAGATGGGGGTTGCAGCGACCGGGCGGTAGGCCAAGGTCCCTTGTGGACTATCGTACCACGGAGTTACGTTACTGTATTAACTATTTTTGTAGAAGCTGAATAGGTATTTACAAATATATTTTTGGATATGTAAAAATACACGTTTTTTTTTTTTTTTTTTTTTTCTTTCCATAAACGGTAAGAGATAGAGAAAAAACACAAAAAACAACTTAACTCAAGGGATGCAGACCTGTTAAAGGTCTTAGCAATCTTCGGACAGGTAGATTATCCCTATCGGACGGTGAATGAAAGATGCTCAGATCAACTAGGGTTATATAAGTGATATTCATCTTTGTAGGTTAAGGAAATTCCGGGGAAAAAGGAATAATTTTATTTGATGTTTCAAAAGTTTTTTTCTTCGTATCATTCGTTTGAACATTTTATCACAGTAGTCTTGCCCTAGTCATTGAAGTTGTTAGTCACTACTTGTTTGTTGTCTCGCTCGCTCTTTTTACTTTCTGTGGCCCGCATGGACAATGTATATAGTGGGTAGAGAGGTATAGTAATTCTACCCAAAAATTCTATGTCGAGATTTCACCGGAAATATATGTTTTGGGGTCCCCTGTGTCCGAAAAAAGTACGCGCGCGCGTGTATGTGTATCTCCGTCTGTGTGTGTCTGTGTACAGCATAGCTCAAAAACGAAAAAACTGTTAAATACCAAACTTGGTATTTAGGTTTAGTATCTTCCGAGGACGCGACACGAAGATTTTCAGAAAATTCCCCCGCTAAAATAGTCCTTTGGATGGAAACATTTTCGAAAATTTTGATTTGCTCAAAAACGCTTTTTATTAAACTCCCGTATATTAAAGCTATGTACATCCCAAACAAAATGTACAACTTGCATTTTCTGAGAAAAGCTTCTCAAGACCTCTTTATTCTGGATGAATTTTGCCGAATGTTACTTAAATGCTAAAGTATGAGATAAACAAAAGCTTACTACACAAAAAATGTAGATCACGTTAAAACACACAATTTGTGTCCTTTATATTTTTGTTGTGGAGGTAACCGTTTCCGAGATATTCCTTGTTATTGGTTTCATATGTGAAGTGCTTACTTATACCTTTCTCAGACAGGAAGTGTCCGTTTTTTTTTTTAATAACAATCGAATAACGATAGTTTTTAAAACATTTGACTATCACTTTAGCCTAGTACATTCCCTTAGTTCCCTTCTACTTATAAGGAACTATGCAATAGGAACATTTTACTAAAGTTTATATCGATTAGCATGGTGTAGAAAGAAGAATAATCTTTTATAAGAAGTTTGTAGAGCAGCTAAAGTAAGTCATGTGAGTGTAACACATTAGATGTTCTCCCTCCCCCTCCCCCCTGCCTCTCTCTCTCTCTCTCTCTCTCTCTCTCTCTCTTTTACAATTTGAGTATCGCTTAGAAATTGTAGTATCCATCTTCTACAATGAAATGCACAATAAAATCATTTCATATATTTAGGTATCTTGATTAACATAAAGCAGCTAAAAAATAAGCTGTTTTAAGAATAGTTTGTAGAAGAGTGGATAGAAAAAGCCATATTAAGACAACGCATTTTTGTGTATTTTTCACAGATATTTTGTAATGGTCTCTAAAATAATATCTTCTATTAAACCACTGCCGAACAATTCACATAACCTACAGTAATTGCAATCTTTTTCTCCAAAATGTCCCAATAGAAGTTAAACTTTATAGTTTTAATTCGCACACACAAGGAACCTCTGGGATTATGCTCATAAAATATTATATTGATTAAGATATTACTTATTAACTTAAAAACTAATCAACGCTCATAATGGTTAATTATAAATTATAGAGAAAGTAGACTTCCAAAAATATGGATAAGACGTATTAGTTATAGTGATTAGAAATGTTAACCTTCTATAGTCCTAATGTACACTTTTAAGTTAAGAGTAGCAGCTGTTCGCGAAGTCCTTGGTACCGAAGGATACGAACATGACGTAAAACTCCGGAAAATTCCAAACCTATTCCAAATACGTTCGGACAGGTGTCCATGTATTGTAAATGAGCCCAGTCGTGAAAATTATCTTTAAACTAAAGCATTTGACACAACGTTTGTAGTGTCTGTAGTATTAATGAGTAAAGTTCAACAGAGATAAATTAGAAGGCATAAAATACGGTCTACATTCACTGTAAAATTATGTTTTACTTTCTTTTGCACCTATGACAATGTAGATACATAGTAGATACCGAGATTTTACCAGAAATATACCTACCTATCTTTCGAGATCTCTTGAATAAAAAAAAAATCTAGAAAAACCTCTGTATATATGTCAGGGTCTGTACCTATGTGTGTGTGTGTGTGTGTGTGTCAGTGGGCAGCAGCTCAAAAATGAAAAATATGTGGTATTTAATCAAGAATCAAGGAAAATCAATCTTAGAAATGCCGGTCCCCATGGCCACGCTCGCTAAAGCGTCTCGCTTTGGTGCTTCGTGGGCAGGGGATCGTGGGTTCGAGTCCCGCCTTGGGCATGGATGTTATATGTTTGTGCAATGTGTATATGTTTGTAAAAGAAACAGTAAAACCAGTAATCAGTAAAACCTACGGGGGGAAATGTAAATAGGGATACAGTACCGGAGTCCTGATCAGACTCCGTTATTCTAAAAAAAAAAAAAAAAGAAAGAAAGTATTTATCTCAGTATCTTCTAAGGATGCAACAAGAAGATTTTCAAGAAAATCCCTCCACCCCTAACTACCTTGACATTGAATTTTTTTCGAAAATGTTGATTTTTTCAAAAATGGCTCTAGCGATTTTGATTCAAATATTGTATACCAAAGATATTCCCATGACAAATAAAATATACTTTTTCGAAGCAGACTAAAATGTAAGCATAAACTATGTTATGTTCTAAATTTATTGGGTGCGATAAGAGTTCTGTGACTGTTTCGTTGTACATTTTTACAAACAATGCCTAGGACAGTGATTAGCAGCGATTATTAGTGGAAATTGATGGTTTGTTTTTGTTTCAATGGCAGGAAATTGCATTAAGAGAAACAGTTAATCTTTCAACGAAAATGAATATTTTGAGGTCCCCTGAACCAAAAAACATAATTCTTATAAAAAGGCGTATATGTATCTATGCTTGAGAGAGAAAGAGGGAGAGAGACAGAAAGACAGAGAAAGTTATTTGAATATTAAGGTTTATTTTAAACTCAGCAGCTTTCAAGGATGTAAAACGAGAAAATAAAGAAAAGAAAGAAAACTAAATGGGTCCCAGTACCTACATGGTAAAGCTTTTCTTATTTTTATATTTTTTTTCTTTCAAAAACAGCTTTATCATATTCAAACTATCACAGATGCGTGTGGTTTAGCTACGACAGGAATCAAATACATATTTTGAACTGTTTGTCCTCTTCATTTTGATTGAATTGTATGCTACCTATATGATTTTGTAACAAGGAAATCATAATATAACAGAAAGGCGTCCATATTTTGCGATCGTCTTACCTTTTGCAGCTACAAGAAAAGGCGCATTGCATTCATTTCGGCCAATATTAATTTATCAAATTATAATATTTATATAACAGAAAGTAGACAGAAAACATCGCCTTGTTTTAAATTAATAACTTTTAGAGATCTATGAAAGTAGGTATAAATGTCCATGGATAGGAGAATGTGCGTGATTTCAAAAAATCATATTTTATTAATATTGTTATGTCGTAGTCTGCAATAAATTCTTTTAAATAAAGCAAACATATTCTTTCAAAGAGTAACCAATTGTACTTTTCTGGTTTCCTTTTAAAATCTTAAAAAATATGCAGCTGCACATGTTGATTTTAACAATCAAACAATGAAAATTAAAATGACGATAAGCAAAATCTGTCTTATCTACAAATTTAAGTTTGTTAAACAACAAATAGGATTAACTGTGATATAACCTAAAATAGTGTAGTAAAACTTCCACAGGCGATCCAGATTTGAAGGTGTGGAAGGCATTAACATGTTCAGATTTGAAATTCGCTAGATTGCTCGAGGTTTTGACTCTTCTTGGGATCATTGGGGTTTTAGCCTCACAGGTACCTCTCTCCGCAGCCGCGGTCTAGGGCTATGTCTCGGCTCTTTTTGCGGCTTAGGGCCCTCGAACTCAGGCTATGTTTTACGGCTTAGGGCCCTAAAAGTTTATAACAGACCAGTAGGAAACTACAAAGCGACTCTAATGGCAGAATAGCAAAACCGGAACACGTATGGAAGTAATGCGAATGCTATTTTATGTTGTACGTTACGATTACATAAAAGTGAACTAAACCGAAGATGAGCTCTGCAATAATTAAATCAAGTAATCGTTTCACATGTTGATTTAAGCCCTACCATATGGTGCAAGTATGAGAGTGCGCGACCAAGGATGGGGAGGCGGAACAGTGGTCGGAAGAGCTGACACAACTGGTTGGTGGAAACTGCAGCACGTAACAGCCAGCCCCAAAACAAACATGGCGGAATTTCGTTGCCAACTATGTGCTTGCAGCTTACACAAAAGCTGCGTTTTGTTGTGGGAAGGTAAGATTTAGCTGTGACAATGACAGTTCAAGAATGGACCTACACTTGCGAAAACTGCAAAAGAAATAATTTAATCACTGGGTTCTATGATTTTAGCGCTTAAACTGTGTACAAACCACACTCGTGTTCTCGCAAGAAACATTAATGGCGGCTTAAAGTTATTGTTTTGTCCGTAGTTATTCTGCCGTCTCTTAGCTGAGTGCAGTGCTTTTGTTTTATAAATATTGTTGTCTTAATGTGTGCTAGTGCTAAAATATAAAAAGTAAACAGTCACGATCATAGATTTATGTGTATATATTTGTTGTTTACATTTCGAAAATAATATTACATCTTTTATTTAAGGCTCCATTTCTTTATTTATAGTAGACTCCGAAGTTTCTGTATCTAAGAAACTCTTAAGTTTTATGAGTTTGATACGTCAGAGTGTTTTTAAAGCATAGGTACCTATCTAAGCAACATAAATGTAATTATTATATTGCCTGTTGAACTTTTACAATTTTTAAAAGTTTTTGCTTTTTGCTGAGGTGGTTAACTACATTAAGTGAGTCCAATCATAAGGTCATTTTTGTAGCTGTATATGTAGCAGGATTCCTCTTCCCCCTAAGCGATATCTGTATTTAACGAACTTAATCCTTCATGAGAACATTTGTATAGCATATCAACCATAACATATTCTTTGGTACTTGCCTAATTATCTGTCATATTACTACAATTTACAAACTATATCAAAGGAAGTGTTTTTTTTTTTATTTTGTTTTGGGTTTATTGATTGTTTTTAATTTACAAACAGTTTAGGAATTGTTAAGTTGCTTATTAACAAACAACCATCTATAAGAACAGATTTATAAAGAGTAAAGTAACTGTGATAGGTATTCTCATTTTTTGTTTGTTATTAAATACTGAATTACCTGTTAGAAACTCAAATCGACTGCTCATCTTTAATAGGACGTTTATATTTTAGAGACAGAAGGTTAATTATACGAGATTTTTTGCGCTAGGTAATATTGCTATGTTGAATAGCTATCTTTTATTTTTGTGAACTAAAAGGTTAAAACTAAGAAATTAACCAAACATTACACATTGTACATTAGAGGAAATAGGAATGCTGCGTTTCATTATTATTTGGAATTTCTTTTCTTCTTCTTCTTCTTCTTCTTCTTTTTCTTCTTCTTCTTTTAACGATTAGCTAGTTTCAAGTGACCAGAAAGAAAGGAATAACATTAAAGCAGTTGTGTTTCTCATAAAAAGGTGAAGAAAGAAAATATAATATAAATTGATTATAACATATTACTGCTCTTTTTAAACCGCTGAGTGTATATTTAAGATTAAAATCTTCGGAATGACTTTCGGTAAACAATTTGTTACATATTTTGTGTTAAGTTCACAAGAAACCCAGTGGGTAAATGTAGGTAGATATATATAGTAATTAATTTTATATTCTTTAGTATTGTGGGAGAAATAATTAGATGGCATATAATTATAGACACTTGTGAATAATTTTGAGTAATATAAACATGAATTTTTCCAGTAATTTAATTGGGTCAACAGAACGTTTAACTCTATTAATAATTATCTGATGGTTGCAAACATGGGTTTAAAAGTGAAACTGAATTACCTAGGGGATATTATTAGCTTTTAAGAGTTATATTTGGTGAGGTAACTACAACAGGATTAACCGAATTATTTTGTTTTATACCTTTGTTGATAATCAGAGCAGTGATGTAAACAAAACGCACATTATTGTATTAGTTTTCCTTCCAAGAAACCGCATGATATCCGAAATTAAACTATGTTAAGAATAATTGAACAATAAAGTTATAAAAACAAATCGTTTAATTTATGAAAACAAATTTACATTACAAATTTAAAGTAAAGTTTTAGCGTAAAAACGGCAAGTTGTAACTTTACGCACTATGTAAAGACAATATTTAACATAAGGTGTTTATTAAGCATTGAAATTATTTATTTATTTTAATAAAAGAATAATCAGCATGTCCTATCGCAGCAAATATATCATGGAAGATTTTCGTTCCTTCGAATTTTCAACAAAATATATAATAAGATCATTTTCTTTGTGCTCGTATACATTTTTCTTCAAAAACTACGTTTTGAAATTACCATATTGCAATTTATAAATACCTTTACACATTTTACGTAACAAATATCCTATAGCAAGTTCCGCACATCATCAATTTCTGATTAACTGTAATTTCATGTTGTAAAATCTTCTAAATGAGTTATATTTTATAATTATTCACTGTTTATTGAGACAAGTAACTAAGCTAAGCAATTGTACTCAGACCGTAGAATTGTCATGACCATCTACATTTAATGCCTAATTAAACATACCCACATAAATAATCGCTGTTGTATATATCCGTGAAAGTGGCAACTCCTTTCTAACATTTATTTTATTTTAATTTCGTACTGCAGTGCAAACAACATTGTGTGATGCACATATGCAAAGGCTTTTTAACTCTCGTTTCATAAAATTCACCATCGATTGTAAAAACAACAACTTTATACACTTGTTCATAAATAAATTATTAGCTTTTAAGCATCATGTTTCTGAATGTGAGTATAGCTTTTTTTTTTTTTTTTTTTTTTACTTGGTCATCCGAGTACCAATGATCTTGTTATTCGACAAAAAAACTGCTCCTAAATAATCGGATTATTTTAAAAAAAATCCCTAAATTGGTATTGTATTGTCCTAATTAGTTATATATTCTACGTTTGATACCAATTTTCATCAAATTTGAAATGTATCTGAACATAAAATCTGAGCTTTATAGGTGTAACTTTTTACCCAAAATTCCTAATTTTCCTATAAATTTACTTGATCATCAGAATTTGAAATGTGTCGAAGAATGCTTTTCGAACTCATATACACACAACTACAACATATCAAAAGAATTTGAAATATTTCACATGTTTTATTCAAATTTAGCTCCTAATTACTTGCGAGTTTAAGTAAAATATTGACAAAACGTTACTAAAACATTCTCAGTAATAGAAAATGTATACAAAAGCTTGAAAACAGGGATAGAGAGTAAAAATAAAAGATTACCCTATTGTTTTCTGCATTTAGGGAAAACAATTTTTGAAATTCTCTTCATGCTTTGAGTGTTCTGTAATCGCTTGTACAAATACACCCACTGAACTTACAATGATTGCATTATAATTAATTGTAATAAATCCCATTTTTAACTGTATAAGCAAATACTGCATTAAAAGGTTGGTAATTCTAACAGACACATAATAGATAACAGTAATGAAGCTTGAACTCATAGAAATAACATACATACTTATGTAACACTTTTCTGTTTTGGAACAACATATATTTTATACTTAAATAATTGCCATATGTGTAGGAATTGTTTGGAATGTAAACTTACATTACACTTAAGGTATAAAATAATACGCACTATATTTTATATTGATCACTATTTTAGGTTATGACTTAAGAAACAATTCTGAGAACTATAACTATTGTAAATATTAAGATTACAGTATCAATTTACTCCCTCTATTTTTATTATAAGTTTGAAAATGCATTTTGGTTTGCTTTGGTGATGATTAACTTCAATAATAATGTGCTAGAAAAACTTAAAAACATTAGGTATGTGCTGACCTCTAAAGCGTATGTTTTGCTTTAGAATATGATGACGATATTTCGCCAGAGATACAAATTTAGAGATCCAAAAATGAATATAATACATTCGCATGAACTTTTTCCACTTAATATCGTTTGTTAACGGGTATACAAATTATTATTGTTATTTCTACTTCGTTTAATACGAGATAAACATTTGCAGAAGTATCTACATTTACACTTTCGTATTGGATACCAAAGAAATAAAAAAAATTGCGGCAGTAAAATGTTTAACTGCAGCTATTTATACTTAAACTTACAAAATCTTTTCATGAAATCGCAAGAAACAATTGAACATCTAAAGATATTTGAAAGAATGACCAGGTATTGATTTCGAGCCATTAATAACGGATAGATGTCAAATTAATTTATTTTGCCATCTTTAGTATGTGGTATTTTAATCAAAATCATTAACGCTATTTTTGAGAAAATTGAATATTTCGAAAAATCGTCTATACAAAAGTTAGATTGGGTTGGGAAGATAACTTGAAAATTTTTGTTTCGTATCTTTTAAGAATGCTGAAGTTAAATACTAAGTTTGCTCCCTAACTGACTTTTTGTTTTTTATTTATATTGTTAAGACAAACACATGGATGCTTTTCAAAATGCTTTGCTTTTTCGGATTCAGGTTGTCTCAAATCGTGTTTCTTCGTGGAAATCTCGGTTTTAAACATTCTGGGTGGAATGCAATACTTTCTCTACTTAATAAAGGCAAACAGTAGAAAAAGTAATGAGGTTGTTTAATTTGCGCGTCACATTCTACTTACTAAATCTACTGCTATTAAAGCAGATAGGTATTATACGATATTTTCTGCACGACAATATAGAATGAAAATAAGATAAATATTAGCAAGAATTTTCACGGACATTAACAATAGCGTTTATTTATTGTTCGTATGTGTATAAATAAACATTGGAAATATATCTTATTTTCTTTTCTGTTTTCTAGCTTAACATCCTTTGGCATGGTTAGTCATATCGGACGATGAATGTAATTGGTGAAATGAAGATAAAATGATATCGGGTTCCATGAAGCTTAATTTTAATTGACATTCGTCTTCCCAGTCAGGATAAGGGAATTCAACCTAGGCGAGATTCGAACTCGCGACCTGTTGAATATAAGGCAGACACGCTACCACCACATTACCACAACATATGCTTTATTTAATTACTCAATTCAACAAGCAATTAATAATTCGAAAAACATATCTCATTTAGAATATTTTACAACATGCAGTAACAGTACAGCGGAACGTGTAATAGGAGATTTGTATTTAAATTTGATGAGTTTTACTCACGTGACTTTCTCTAGCTGTTTCATATACCTACAAACTATTCTTATAAAAGATTACTATTTTATCTACGTCATGCTGATAGAGATAAACATTACCAAAAATGATCTTACTACTTATTTCCTTGTAAGTAGAAGGGAAATAAGGAAATACACTAGGTATAAAGCGATAGTGTCAATTTTTAAGACATGGTCGCTATGTGAAACAATTGAAGTTCCGTTAGCTTTGTATGGTTCCGTTTCAGAATAGCTAACAATTTAAAACTGAAACAAATAACAATGAATATGTCGAAAATGTTCAGCTCTACAAAAAAAAAACGTATCTACATAACATAAATTATGTGTTTTAACGAGATCTACATTTTTTGTGTAGAAGTTTTTGTCAATCTCTTACGGTCTAACCGTTATGCAAAATTCTGCAAAACTCATCAAGAACATAGAGGTCTTCAGCAGCTATTCCCAGAAAATTCAAAATATACATTTTATTTCTTTAATATACATTATTTTAATTAAAGTCGTTGTGAGCCATTTTCGAAAAAAGAACATTAAAAATGTTTCCATATAAAGGGTAGTTTGTGGTGAGCGTACTTTATTTTAAAAGCTTCGTGTAGCATCCTTGGAAGATATTGAACATAATTACCAAGTTTGGTGTTCAACATTATTTTGAGCTATCACGTACTGCCCACTGGCACGACAGGAACCTTCTTTAAAATAATTTTTTGTCGGACTCAGGGGATCTCAAAACATATTTCCGGTGAAATCTCAACATCGAATTTTTCGTTGTAATACAATAGGTACCTTATTGTACATTGTATGTACTAGAGATGTATTACAATGTACAATGTACTAGAGAAAGTACAGATGTTTAATAAACATTGTGTGTCACATTTAAATTTTCCACGACGGAAATAACGTTACTAGTTGTTTTAACACTAGCATGTTACAAAGCTTCAATTTACCGACCGACAACCAGGTATCGTAAAAACATTATATTTATAGTAAGAAGAAAAGAAAGAGAAAAGTTTCAAAATCGTCTAAAATTATATCAATGACATGAAGAGAGGTTCAACTCAAACATAACTCCAGATAGAATCATTATTTTAAGACATTTTAGAAACACTGAAATAAATCTGCCAATTCTCCTATTCCAAGTATCCATAACTAAAAAAAAATCTGATGTGTTCCATTCATATGACCTTCTCAACTTCTTTATAACAAATTATTATTAATAAAATTTAATGCTAAAACATTAGCAGGAATGGTCTTATTAATTAATCCCTTTATAAGTAGAAGGGAAATAAGGGAATACACTAGGCTAAACAGACAGTCAAATGTTTTAAAGTATGGTTGCTATGGTATAGAATGCGTTACTTTACACGGTCAAGCGTTAACAAGTTTCTGTATGAGAAGAGTTTCAAGTATTTTAAAACTGAAATCAATAACAAGGAATGTCTCGAAAATGGCCAACTCCAAAAAAAGTGAATATGACATAAATTGTGTGTTTCATCGTGATCTAGTTTTGGTTTAGTAAAGTTTTGTCTCTCTAACGGTTTACCAGTTATGCAAACTTCAATAAAAATCACCCAGAATGAAGAGGTCTATAGAGACTATTCACAGAAAATTCAAGATATACATTTTATTTGGGATATAAATATCTTAAATATAAGATATTTAACCAAAATCATTTTGCCATTTTTCAGAAAATTAAAATTTTCGAAAATTTGTCCATGTAAAGGGTAATTTGGGATGGAGGGATTTTATTTTTCAAAATCTTCCAGGGACACGACACGAAAAAAAAAAAAAAAAAAAAAAAAAAAGAGATGGTATTTTACCGACTTTTCGTTTTTGAGTTATCGTTATCACATGGACACACGGACACACACACACGTATGCGCGCGGACCTTTTTCTGAAAATACGGTTTTTGGATAAAGGGGACCCTAAAACGTAGATATGTTTCCGGTGAAATCTCGGTATCGAATTTTTGGGTGGAATACAATACTTTCTTTATACACTATGTACATAGTACGTGTGTAAGTGTAGAGAAAGTAAAAATGTAAAAGATTCAACTTTGGTATTTCCAAATCCTTTCTGGATTCTACCAAATTAAAGCTCCAAGATTTTCATCTAGCGTTAATTATCTAAGAATTTAAGCTCACAGTACAGAGCACTATTGCCGTTCTAAGGGAATTTCTAACGCGAAAGTTGTTCTGGAATCAAGGAAAGGAAAGATCCGAAAGCATCGCAGATGGAATTTTCATTGTGTAGGGTGAAACTAGGGGTGTTTCTTGAATACCCTTCAGGTAGAAAGCCTAAAAGAGAAAGTTGGTGAGAAGCTTTGACCCTAGGTGAGTCGGAGGACTCTCTTGATGTACCTTAAAACCAAGTAGTATGCTAACAGAAATAATCTGTTTTTCATTCACATGACTTTCTCTACATATCGGTAATAAATTATTGTCAAATTATTGTCGGTATCAAATTATTGTTGACATAAGGCTAAAGCGATAGTCACATATTTTAATATCTGTTACCATAATGTTGAAATCCATTTCTTTTCATTTCCAGGAGTTGATAAATTCACATATGTGAAAAGTTTTAAGTGTTTTAAAATTGAAACCAATAACAAGAAATGCCTAAAAATGGTTAACTCCATAAAAAAATGTAGGTGTATGACATAAGTCGTAAGTTTTAACAAGATCTACATATTGTGGAGAAGTAATTTTTTGTCTATCTCTTGAGGTTTACCAGTTAAGCAAAGTTCAGCAAAATTCATCCAGAATAAAGAGGTCTTCGGAGAGTAGAAAAATGCAAGATATAAATTGTATTTGTCATGTATATATTTTTAATATATTCTTAGAGCCATTTTTGAGAAAAACAAACTTTTGAAATGTTTTTCCATGTAAAGGATAGTTTGAGATGGAGGATTTTCCTCAAAATCTTTGGGTCGCATCCTTGGGATATGCTACATTATATGCACATACGGGCTAGAGAAAGTAATAATGCAGCTACGCAAGCAGATGTGGCGGTAAATAAAAAACAAAGCTAACAAAATGTTTAGAGCTGATTTTATCTACATAACTATGTTAATGAACTTCTTTTGGATGGTTTATTCCAAATAATAAATCTCATTTTAGTAGTCCGTAACGGAAATAGCATTTATAAAACACGTAGCAGCTATTGTGCTCTGGAACGAACAACATTAACATAAACATTAAGTTTACTCTAAGACCTCACTTAGCATTATGGGTAAACTACTTTGACATTTCTAATTCTACATTTATACATATATGTTCTTGAACTTTATATTGGAAGTAGCACACTAAAGAATTAGCTTTTAATTGTTTAATTAATTAATTATTTCGATGATAAGATGATATAATTAAAATTTTACTAATTTTGATATATATGAATTTGAACTCATGTGTTTAAGAATCAAAATTGGAAACATAATTTTATTAATGCTTTCGCATGAAAAAAATTAAATTATAAAGCAATGAGAAAGAATTTTGTCACTAATTTAATGTGTTAAAATTAGGTATTTTAAATTAATATTTAACCGACAAAGAATTGTCATTCCGAGAATTTTTATACTTATATTTTTAACATTTTCTACAACATTTTAAGGATATATAAAAAAATTACATCATATGGAACATTTTGATCGGGTAAAACAAAACAAAAAAAAAACAAACAAAAAAAAAACAAAAAAAAAAAAGAAAACGACCAATAGCTTTGAAATTCTAAAACCCTATCTGGCCTTGTATGCTGGCACAATCAAAAACTCGTTTAAAAGTAATTCTAATCATCACTAATACCTAAATACAACATATACATAATGACACCAGATCGACCATTTCTAATACTAGACCTATATATAATAATCTGATGTGTTCCATCTCTTAACTCTTCTGCAAACAAACTATTCTTACGAAAAATTAGTTTACCTATGTAATGCTGATCGAGATAAACATCTGCAGAAATGCTCTTATTTCCTTCTAAGCAAAAGGGAAATAACGTGATATGATAGGCTAAACTGATAGTCAAGTTATTTAAAAGCTGGTCGCTGTGAGAACAATTGAAGTTCGGTTCGATTTACACTGTCAGCAGGAATAAAAGAGACATGAAACGAAAGGCGACATAACATTTGAGAAAAGTTACATTGTTTAAAATTGAAACCAATAACAGGGAATATCCGCCAACTCTAAACCAAAATGAAGGGATCTTCACAAGCTATTCCCAGAAAATGCAAGATATACATAGTATTTGTGATGCAAACATCTATAACATTCGTACTTTCCATGTGAAGGGTAGGTGGGTGGATTTTTGTTGAACATCTTCGTGTCGTATACTTGGACAGACAACTTAATACCAAGTTTGGTATTTAACGTACTTTTCATTTTAGAGTTATGCTGCCCCCCATCCACACACACACACACACACACAAAACACAAAACGGATTTTTTTTCTAAAAATTACTTTTTTGGATTCAGGTGGCCTGAAGACATGTATTTCCGGCGAAATCTTAGTTTCACCTTTTTGGCGTAATATAATAATTTCTCTACCTACTATGTACATTGTAAATACCTTCTAGAGAATGCAAAAATGAACTTATTTAAGGATTTTGTAAATGTTCGCCTATGTAAACAATAAAGCATTAAACTGGACACTAAAGTAGTACATAAGCATTCCTAACGCTAAAAACTGAGTGATAGTCAATAATGTTTATTTACCGAGACTACTTAATCATGAATCGGTATATTCGAACCAAACGATTTGGTTTATTCTTTTAAGCCTTTGTGTCCCCTGGTAAGCAGAGAAACAGCAACGATTCGATAAATAGCTGTGAATAGGAAGAAACTAATTTAACATAGGATTTTCAAAACAAAAAGAAAAAATTATTTTGAGAGTAAACTAATACTTTTAAACGCCTTCTATTTTAAAGTTGTGCTATATGGGTATTTTATAAATAAAGAATAATTAAATAAAAGTAATATTAACTCATCACTTCTCTAATATTCTAAAAGCAAAAGTTTGCAAAAAAAGATGTACATTATCAGTGCCTATGGTGTAGGATGTAGTTATCGGAAAACTGGAAACCCAGCATTCTTTTTGTATTTTTTTGAAATGTAATAAAAATAATTAGATGCATGAACAATGTTATATGAGTGAGTTAACAGAATGTGTCAAATTCTGTATTTTAATTTACTCTGGTCTCACTTTGGTGACTTGCTGCAAGCTTATGCTTGAGATGCTTTCACTTCAGAGATTTAGCTATTGGTTCCCTACTATTCTGTTAAATTTTCTGTTTCGTTGGATAAGTTCTCGGAATGAAAACCCAAATTAACAACTGACCTGGTTTAACTGGTTTTATTTTTCAATGTAGTCTCCCTGATCTCTGGTGTACTTCGATATTCCAATGCCTTTATTCCATCTCGAAAATGAGATTCCTCCAGGACTGCAAAATTCTGCATTTGAAGAGACTCTTTTGAGCTTAGGAAAGAGTTGGATGACTGTCGGAGTCCAATCAGGTGAAAAAGGTAGGCAGGATAACAAATCGCACCTCAGCTAGTGTGTTTTTGCCATAGCAATGAGACATGTGTTCAGTGCGCATTGTCCTGGTGAAAGATGACTCTCTTCCTTGCTAATCGTGGGCATTTTTGGCATACTTTTTGTGTAGTTAGTTTAAGAGTTAGTAGGAGTATTCTCTCGCAATCGTTTGACCATTAAGAAGATAATCTATTAGCAGAATCCCTTTCGCATCCCAAAAAAACTGATTGCATGACCTCTTCGGATGACTGTATTACCTTTGCTTTCTTTGGAGTTGGAGAATCAGCATGCTTCCACTGTTTCGATTGCTGTTTTGTTTCTGGAGTATATGTGTAGTCATATGGCACAAAATCATGGGTTTTTTTTTCTGAAAACGGGCCAAACATTGTTCAGAAATTTGCAAATCTGGGTTTTTGATCTTTTAACAGTCGCGGCACCCATCTGGAAGATGCATTTTTCATACCCAATTCCTCAGTCAAAATTTGATATTCCCTTACACATGCTATCGCTGCAGCTTCAGGAATCTCTTGCACGTTCAGTCCGCGATCTTCCAAGACCATTTTGTGGACTTTGTAAACATCTCTGGGGTGGTCGATCACTACGCGGATTGACTTCTGTGCTCTCCCGAGCAAATTTAAATTCGTCGGTTCACTTTGAAACAGTTTAATATTAAGGAGCAGAGCTGTCCAGCAAGTCGACGTGAATTTCTTTTGCTTTTGAACCTTTCTTTACAAAATACTTTATCACTGCTTGAATCTCGGATTTTTTCATTTTCAAAATTCCTTACACGGTAACAACAATAATAAATTGCCCGCCTGGGTAGTATGGTGGTGGCATGTCTGCCTCATATTCAACAGGTCGTGAGTTTGAATCTCGTTTAGGGTGAGTTACCCAGATAAGGTTTTTTTCGGGGTTAAAGGACACTAAGCTACTAAATAAATAAATCGTCCGCAATACAGCTATCCATCCACAACACTGAAATGCCATCTGTGCACTTATAAAGGACGGACAATTATTGGCCTGAACATTGCGCTAGCGATGACCATTATTGGCGATTCCGAGAACGTATTCCACGAGCATACCTAACAAACGCCTTCAGGCAAGGTAACAATGACATCTGTATGAGGAAATTATGTTTGTCTGGTAGGATAACTAGAGCTACTTTCCTTTGCTATAAAATCAGCTGTTTCGTTGTCTCCAATGCCACAATGTGGTGGTATCCACTTCTATTGCTCGTTTTCTTTTTGTTTATTTATTATCACCTCCCTTCTGTTTAGGTACCAAATGTCGCCGAATACTCTTTACTAAACCCTGCTTCTTGCAACCAGTCCAGTGTAATTGGCAGGCTGAGGGCAGCCCGAGGTGTGCTAGACGTGTCCTTGTTCTCGGAGAGAACTTAACCACGTTCTGACGGGATTGTGGGTTTTGCAGGATGGCGGGTGTGTTTTGGGGTTGTGGAGTGACAGGAGGAGGCAAATATTGCTCCTCGACGGTTGCCTTGATGGTGCAACGGCCCTTGTGCTCCGCTGGTGTGTGTTAATCAAAATGTTTGTTTTGAGGTTTTAATTTTGAATCCAAGCAACTCTTGAAGGATTATAAGGAGCTTAGCCGTAGCAGCTGTTGGTGGTGCTCCTTCGTTACCGGGGATGCCCGCAAGCCATGCGGGGAAGCCGGTAAATTTCTTGCAACCTTGCCCCACCGACGTGTTTTCTATCCTTCTCGCATCTACCGATTGGTTAATGCACAGCTCTAAATTGCAATGAATCACTAACAGCAATTCAAAGTCAACGATAACAGCAATAAGCGAAAACTGGAAATCTAGATAGAATGTCTATAAAGCGGGACATCTGTAATTCTAATGCGACAACTATTTGTGTTCAACTAAATTGTTAAACAGTTGTCTATTTTTATTACAACATCATCTTGAAAGAATGAGTTCAGATAAGATCCCGAAAACTGTTTATAACTGCATACAAAGAGGACGAAGATATTTGAGCTGTCCTGTAAAACGCTGGAAAGAAAATTTTCAGGACCATAACAGGCCTCCACATGCCAAACACTTGGAAGCAGGATTATGATGATGGCGATGACGATGATGACACTTATTTGTGCCGAGCGAGGTGGCACTGCGGTAGCATGTGCAACTCGAATGTCGGAGGTGGTGGGTTCGAATCTCGTGGCCGACCTTCCTGACTCAGTGTTTTTTTTTTTCGATGTTTACCTAAGGAAACATTGATGATAGGTTAGTTCATTACAGCCCCCGAATTTTCCTGTTCATCATTTGCCACGTAGGGATAGTCCCGACCTCTTCAGCTACCGTGTTGCGGGTGCTGCGGATCCCTAGCACTCGTGGCACTTCTGAGGCTATTAGAAGTACGCTGAGACGAATACCTGAACTCCATCCATCAGGGAGCTGTTCGGATTGGGATGGACTCGACAGAGTAGCGGTTCCTGAAACCCATGGGAGATTGGTTGCGTGTGGGCGGGGTTATGAGACGCCTTAATATCCTCCGGCAAATAATCTGAAGAGCTTGGTAGACAGGAGTTGGTATCTGTCGCCTCCATCAAGGTTTAGGTAGTCATCCCGCTAAGGGGCTGATGCGCGTCAGTGGTGTATCCATTTTCATTATTGCGTAACAAGGGAAACAGACTTATTCCCTGGGGGTCACGAATACCTGAGTAGTCAGGTCGCTGCTTATTGGTTATGTTCAAATTCCATTTCCATTGTCATCTATTAAATGGTTGAAGTGCCAGACGATAGTGTTCGGCATGTGAAGGCTGGATAGGAGCTTGCGCACTGTAGAGGTTTATTCCTAGCGTGTCCTAGTACCGCTAGATTAGGATCCTCCTTCGATTGCTTTAGGGCTATGCCCCCTTCGGAAAACTCCCGGGGCTCGTGAGCTAAGCACACGCGGCGTCGGAAATTTTATTACCCGGAATGCTCTGGCTGTTCTTTGGATCTCTCTCCTTATCCCTCCCTCCCTGGAATCACGTTAGTGGAAAAGGACCCCAAGGCGCCTAGTAGCTGGAGACTCCGTTCGTGTAATACTAATCCCAATGATTATTTGCTAAATGAAACCTGGCCTCCATGATACCCTTATTTGAGGAGCACTAATTAAACCAAAGTATCTCTCGAGTATTTTATTTACAATCGCATTTATCTTCAAGAGTCGACAGTAAAGGATAACTGTTTCATTATGCTGCTACATCATTATCGGCAAGAATGTCTTCCTCATTGAGGTGAACATTCTAGGAAGAGCTAAGTGTTAGCTTTCGTTTTCATAATCTGAATGAGCATTGTTCATTGATTTTGCCTCTGACCTTTGTAAGCTAGGTGAATGAAACCTTGTGGGCTAAAGGTACAAAGTAAATGCGTTGGGAAGATGCCACAGAAGTCTTGAGACGGCGTTCCACATCGCTAGATCAAAGTGCAAGTGCTATATTACGTCAACAAAGCCCTATTACCGCTAATTAAGTGATTCTCGAGGAAGCTTAATGAAAGAAGTCTCAATCATGATGCTATTTTATCCCAACGATGCGGTCTAATTATCTGGCCATAGCCACATAGAGCACCAACAAGTCATGTCAGGGTGGGAGACCCATACATCAGCGTACCCTTCCTGTTAGGGGGGGAGAGGAACAAGCAATGCCACTGTAGAGCGGACATTAAAACACTCTCCTGGTTATGCAGCGGATGAATGAAATTGCTGGCTGGAGTTTTAAAACCGGTGGCGGCTCAGTTAATTCACTCTCAATAGGTCTGTACTCTTTGTGAAACCTCTGCACTCGCAGCGCCATAAATCTCTGGCTCGCGTTAGACGCTAATTTTAATTTCCTGGCCCTAATGTTCACAAATAAAGATCACTGTTTTCTGGGGTTTGGTTTCTTGTAGTCTGCACGCTGCTATAGAAGTGCTTAGTCTCCTCAGAGGAGAACATGTGTGGGTTCCGACATGGAAGATTGTCATCAAATTATTCAGCATTTCGGTACTTAAGATCTCTAACCCAAGATTGCTTTCGGAAACGCAATCTCTATGGATGAGTGGACCACACAGAAATACAGAGAGTCATAAGCACAGACTTCAGTTGGGGAGACACCTTTTGCACCCTAACTTTCAAAGCCAAGGCAATCTTACGGATAAAATTCCAAGATAGGTTTCTCGTTAAAAGGCCATCACATAGAGTCCAGCTCTCAAATATATGACCGTCGCTACTGCCTTTGTAGCTACTATCTCGCTTAAAATGTAGCATATAGAAAAGAAAAAAATTCAAATGTATTCCATTTACATGCCGTTCTTTAGCTGTTCCACAAACAAATTTTCCTTACAAAACATTAATCTTTTATCTACGTCATGCTATTCGAGATAAGCGTTAGCAGAAACGGTCTTATTACTTAGTTCCTTGAAAATAAAGGGGAAATAAGGGAATATACTAGTCTAAAGCGGCGGTAAATTTTTTAAAAGCTATATAAAACAATTGACATTCGGTTATCTTTTCCGTTCCCGGTAGTAAAACAAAACAAATGATTTCGCATGAGACAAGTTGAGTAGTTAGAGATTGAAGTCGCTAACAAGGAATATCTCGGAAACGGCCTATTCTTCAAAAAAGGTGTGTGTCATAAATTATGTGTTTTAATGAGATCTACATTTTTTGTGAAGTAAGTTTTTGCCTATCTTTCACGGCTTAGGAGTTAAACAAAAAGTCAAGTTATACATCAGTATCCTAAAAAAAATGTAATTTTAATCTATTGCCATATTTGAGAGAGTAAAAAGTTTAGAAAAATGTGCCATGTAAAGGGCAGTTGTGGATTCCGGAATTTTCTTGAAAATCTTATGTCGCAACCTTGCAAGATACTGAACTGAAATACCAAGTTTGGTATTTAATCGTCTTTTGTTTTTGAGTTCTGCTGCCCACAATATCGTCACTATCTACTATATACCTACATTGTATATATGTGCTAGAGAAAGTAATATGCCTTCGTCAGAATAGTTTGTAAATTTATATTTAGTTTTTATTTATGGACACCCTTTAACTGCTGTGGTTCTTAGCGTTCTATTTTATATTTTGCGTGAAAGACAGACTAATTTTACTCAGAGACCTCTTTATGATGCTTAAGGTTGTTTTACGTGCTGTAAAATTAGAAACAGGACCAACGACTTTACTTCCTTTCCGAAGGTGGCCATGCTAACGAATTTTTTGCGACTTTGTAAACCAGAGGCTAGCATGTTACCCCAGGCCTCAGAGGGCAACAGAATTGTTTGTATAGCCACTAACTAAAGTGTTATGTGAGCAGATTTTTTTGTCTAATTATTCTAATGAACTCTACATATTTCGGATATAAGTATTTTTACTTTCTCTAACCCTTGTGTACAATGTACACAGTGGATAGATAACCTACTGTATTCCACCCAAAAAATCGATACCGAGATTTCACCGGAAATAAATGTTTTAGGAACCCCTGAATTCAAAGAAAGCATTTTCAGAAAAAGGTCCCTGTGTGCCTGCGTGTGTGTGTGTGTGTGTGTGCCTGGACAGCATAACTCAGAAACGAAAAAACGGTTTTGGTATTTAAGTTTAGTATCTTCCAAGGATGCGTCACAAGATTTTCAAGAAAATCCCCCCACTTCAAACTACCCTTTACATGGAAAAATTTTGGAAAATTTTGCTTTTCTTAAAGATGGCTATAACGTTTCTGAATAAAATACCAAATATTAAAGTCATTTTCATCTCAAATAAAATGTATATCTTGAATTCGGGATGAATTTTGCTTAATTTTGCTAATTAGTAAGCCGTAAGAAATAGAGTAAAGCTTAGTAGACAAGAAATGCAGATCTCGTTAAAATACACAATTTGTGTTATACACATTTTTTTCGTGGAGTTCACCGTTTTCAAGATATTGTTATTAGTTTCAATTGTAAAGTACTTATACTTTCCTCAGACAGGAAGTGTACGTTTTTCTTTTGTTCTACTCCTGGTCATGCAAAGAAGCGATTTTCAATGACAATAGCATGACGACAGTTTTTAAAACATTTGACTATCACTTTAGCATAGCGCATTCCTTTAGTTTTCTTCTGCTTGTAAGTCACCTTCCGTGGTAATGGTTACCATGCTAACTTTATATATACAAGGTCGCGTGTTCAAACCTGGTGAAGGAAGATGTCAAAATCCATAGCAAGGCTTACTTCGGAAGGGAAGTAAAGCCGTTGGTTCCGTGTCGTAGATTTACGGCACGAAAAAGAACTCAAGACTGATAGAGAGGCCTCTGAGCGAAATTAAGCGGTCTTTCACGCCCAAGTTAGAATGGAACGCTGAGAACCACAGTAGTTAAAGAGCGTGCATAAATAACACCCCATTACCAATGACATGTTTCTACTTATAAGGAACTAAGTAATGAGAACACTCTGCTAATGTTTATCTCAATTAGCATTGTGTAGTAAGAACAATAATCTTTTGTTAGAAGTTAGTTTGTAGAGCAGCTAGAGAAAGTCATGTGAGTGTAACACATCAGACTTTTACTTTCGTTACCAAATACAGTGCAAGTACCTTGAAAAAATTGGCGCTAAATGTATGACACTTGGAACGAAGTGACACACCTCTTCAATATTTATGTTCTCCTAATACAGAAACGCTGTAGAAGAAGCTATGTTGGTACAAGAGGTGGCAGACAGGAACGACGACGAGTTCGAGCCTAAGCGATCACGGTGAATTTTAAAAAATAAAGAGTTATTCACATGATTTCTCTACTCAGTCTTGTTCTTTCAAAGTTCTTTCTGTGTTAATTGCCCACATTGCGCATACACACAAATTTTTTATACATATTTTTCCTTTCGGTATTACTAAGGTTACAGTTAGCTGAATAAAGTTAGTCAAATTCCATGTTCCTTGCATGACCACATATAAAACAAAACAAAACAAAAAAAGCAATAGGTCTGATGACTTACAAAACAGCATACGTGCTTCAAATTCCAAAATCCTCTCTTCGCATCTTCAAAAGATACTGTAATTAAATATAATGTTTGTGATTTACTGCACTGTTAGATAATTGAGATAAACTGTCACTTAATACATATTTATTCATTTCCCTTAAATATACCTACATAGGCTAAAGCGACTCTCAGATTTTTAAAAAGGGATGACATTGTAGCATGTTTCTTGCATGGGCCCAAGAAAAACGAATAGCAATTTGCCAGTAGCAAAAAGTGAGAGTATTTGAACATTCAAACTAATAATAATACAGAAATCGGAAATGCTTAACCACAGAACGCGATATAAATTTTTGAGTAGTGAGGTTTTGTATTCTCTCTTACAGTTTACCAGTTATAAAAATCTGATGTTACATTCACAGGCCTTTCTATACCTATTCTACTAAAGCCTATTCTTTTATCTACTTTATGCTTATCAAGATAAGCAATAGCAGAAATTGTATAATTATTTAGTCCCTTGTAAGCAGAATGGAAATAAGATAATTGACGAGGCTAAAGCAATAATACTTTTAAAAGATGGTTGCTTTGTGATTGAAATTCGGAGGAGTGGACAGGAGTAAAACAAAATAAACAGAATGATAAATTCCCGTTTAAGAAATGCATTTTAAAACTGCCATCAATAATAAGTCGCAAAAATAAAATAAAACAAACAAAAAAGCAATAAAACAACAGTATATTACAGATCTATAGTTTTGTGTAGTTAATTTTTGTCTATCTCTTGCGATTTACCAGTTATACAATAGGCATTCAGAATGAAGAGATCTTCAGAGGCTTTTCCCAGAAAATTAAAGAGATTTTTTATTTGTAATGTAACTACTTATCTCTAATATACAATTTAATAAAACTCGTTATTTTTGAGAAAATTTAAAATGTTCAAAACTTTTTTGCATGTAAAATGTAGCTTGGAATTTAACCAACTTTTCGTTTTTGAATTAAGCTGTCCAGACACACTGAGACACCTTTTTCTAAAAAAATTACATGTTTTTAATACCTTGGTCCCCAAAACAGTATTTCCGCATGGAATACAAACATCTCCTACTAAGTGCGTACATAGGTATACATGGTGCAGAAAGTAAAATGAGTTTTCCTGGCATATTCAATAACCAAATTACAACTAAAAGAGCTATCTTGCAAAAAATTGCCAATATTCCAAGATATCTACAAAATGATGTCCAAGGATTTGCAGAAAGAACGGTAGACATAATCCCAAATGTATGTTAAATCAAACAGTGCTAACCCAAAATAATGAAGTTTTTATTTGCTTTCAATTTTAAGTATCATAATACATACGGAGCGTGTCCGGAAAGTAAGTGCAATTTTGCTGTACCGTCACCATAACGCTAGTGCTGCAGTTCCACGAATGCTCACTCGTCTCTCTGGTTCATCGTCCACTGATGCCATTACAGGCGCATCGTGTTGTGCTTACAGTTGTTATGATTGTTAAAAAGGTTTAAGATAATTTCTGATCCCGCCGATGTGAGGTGCGTTCCGTAATATGTTTCTAAACGCAAGGGACATTAAGCCAGCTAAAATTGATCGTCAACTTGTCGAGATTTACAGTGAAAATGTAATAATGGCGGAATGAAAAGAAAGAGGGTTAGGTAATTCAATGA
The DNA here is from genome assembly GCA_030762935.1 of Hymenopus coronatus. Classification (NCBI taxonomy): domain Eukaryota; kingdom Metazoa; phylum Arthropoda; class Insecta; order Mantodea; family Hymenopodidae; genus Hymenopus; species Hymenopus coronatus. The sequence goes on along the minus strand of CM060894.1, from coordinate 99,887,953 downwards.
GGGACGATCCAATGTTCATGAGTGGGCGGCCTTCTGTTGTCAGTGATGGTTTAGTTGAACGAGTGAATGAGGCAATTCTTGAAAACAGGTGGTTCACAAACAATGCTTTCTGATGTGTTTCCATAAAACACGACGTTCAGAAGTGGCTGTCTTTACTGGCGGCATCTTTCTTTGAGTCTAATTCCCCACTATGATAATTAATAGTAATAAGGAAGTACGCACAATGTGCAAGTCTAATGTTCGATTTCAGTGTTACAAAACTTCGTTAATGACTCTGTGCGGTTTTTACACTGTAGTACGTGGTATTTTCCAACTTATTCCCCCACATGCAGTATTCATAAGATTCCTGAAAGCTCTTGGTGCAGCCACTTCGCACACCGTGTGGATGGATGGTAGTAAAAGTTGTAGTCGTATATCTTCCAGTAGCATAGTTTCTCGCCTCAACTCATACACCAGGCTTGACCTTGTGTATTTCGAGAGACTTAGTGCATGTTTCAGGAACGTTGTTTTCGTATTTTCTAGGTCTCTTAGGTTGCTTGTTGTATTGCCGGATTGTGTGTAGTCCATAAGCGATGACTGGTATTATCTTTATTTTAAAGATGTTCAATCCTGTTTGGATAAAAATCCTGTGCAGATGCTTTAGGTCGTTCATGGCTCTAATAGATGCTGCCATTCTGGCTTTTGTGTGGAATGTGTAGGTTGTTCCTATGCCTGAAAAATGGTGCAACTATATCGAAAAATAGGTTAAGAGATGCAGTTTTATGAAGAAGAAAAAATGGAATCTATGAGTATAAAAATATACTAAAAGCATTGTTAATAGAACCAATGTTTTGAATTTTGGGCGAAAATTCTTTTTTACTTAATCCATCCGTCAAACAATCCAATACATCTCTCATCAAGCAATCCAGTTCATCCCTCATCAACCAATCCAATTCACTCAATAAATGGATACATAAAGGAATAATCAAACTACATCAACGAAATGTCAATATCAAGCTTCTGCTTGAACAAAACTGAAATGGTCAATTATGTATAAATAAATGCTGTATTGCAAACAAATATTATATGCCTTGTTTCCAAACGGAACTTATTTTCCGGACATGTCTCGTATTTATAATACTTCAAACTTGGAAGTGAGTTATTACACACACATATATATTTGAAGTCTAGAAGCTGATAGCTCAACTTTAAGAAAATATTTGGTTGCAAATGGCTACAGAATGCCACCAGAATGCAGTTCACTCCACATTAATTGCACAGCTGATTCCAAGGTTTCGATCCCTCTTACGGTAACACACCATGTAGTTTGGCCGTGAGTCATCAGCTGCGTTGGCCCAGAGGGTTGATTTATTGCATTGTACGGGGAGGTTGAGACTCGGTGGGGTGTTTAAGGTAGGGAAAAGGGACGTCAAAATGACGTCAGGGCTTGAAGATATCCCAACAGTATACAGGAAAGTGTTTCACACATACAATAACTCGAGAGACTACTCAATTTGATGAAGAAAAAAGTCGCGATGCCTTCCACTGTCGATCCTTTTAATTCCCGAGGTTGAGCAGTGGGTCTGGATCACGAGGGCGTGACAAATGAGTTCCCCCGGGAAATGCATCAGAGGAAATGGTGGATGCCGTTTTACATTTGTTTTATATCAATTAACATGTCAGAAAAGAGCAGCGCAAAAGCATTTAACAGGACCCTACGCTTTATATTCTCTGTATAGTTTTAGAAAACCTTGAAACCCTTTTATGCCTAAAGGTATAAAATAAAGCTAAAATTTCCATTTTCCATCAACAATTTAAAATTTTATCTATCATATGACTATACAATGTTTGTGCTTAAAATGGCATAGAGTATTAAAATACTGGGTCCGTAAATACAATAAAATTACATTTAAACATTCTATTGTATACATACACGGATTCCGAAAATATAGACATTGTTCAACTTACCATAGCCTCCTAAGATATTTTTACTTGCTCTAGCACACATGTATAACGTAAAAAAATTTAAGAAAAAAGTCAGTAGGTGTGTGTGTGTGTGTGTGTGTGTGTGTGTGTGTGTGTGTGTGTGTGTGTGTGTGTATCTGTCTGTGATCAGCATAGCTCAAAACGAAAAAATCCGTTAAATACCAAACGTAATATTTAAGTTCAGTATCTCCCAAGGATGCGACAAGAACATTTTCTCAAAAATGGCTCTAAGGGTTTTCATTAACATTGAGACCTGTATGTTTTGAACTTTCTAGGAATATCCTTTGAAGACCTTTTCATTCTGACTAATTTTTCTACAACTCATAAACAGTAAGAGGGGACAAAAACTTACTGCATAAAATGTAGATAAATCAGGTCAAAACACCAATTAATGTCCTTTAAATTTTTGTTGTAGCGGTAACCGCTTCTGAGATATGCCGATCCCGGTGGCCGCGCTCCTTTAGTGCCTTGCTTTGGCGCTTCGTGGCGCACCGGATCGTCGGCTCGAGTCCTGCCTTGGGCATGGGTGTTTCTTTGTTTGTAAATGTGTATATGTCTGTATATGTATAGGTGAAAGGAACACATTAAGAATTAATAGATCAACTAAGGCAATGTAGGAAACTGGAAGTAAACGAAGGAAAAAGGAATATAGCGCCGAGTCCTGGCAAGCCTCCGGAACTATAGTTTTTTATTTAATAAAAAAAAAAAAAGAGATATGGCTTGTTATTGGTTTCACTTTTCAAATATGCACTTATACTTTTCTCGGACAGGAAGTTGCCCGTGTTTCTAATGTTTTACTTTTGGCCAAGCAGAGAAGCGAATTTTAATGACAATCGCAAAGCGACAGCTTTTAAAACATTTGATTATCGCTATAGCACAGTGCATTCCTTTAGTACCCTTCTATCTATAAGAATACCAAGTAATAGAACATTCTGCTAATGCTTGTTTCGGTTAGTAAGATGTAGAAACAGGAATAATACGTCATAAGAAGTTTGTTTGTGGAACAGCTAGAGAAAGCTATGTGAATGTAGCACATCAGATTTTGTCATAAAAACAACAAATGTACTGTAACACGTTTGTAGAGATGTAAACAAACTGTGGTTGACTCTTACGAACATTTCATGCAAATGACGCTTCAATATTTTTATTTGTATTTATTTACATATTGGACAGTGTATATATTATGGTCACTACAACTTTTATTATACACTGGTTTATTGACATAACATATTAATTCTTGACTTTAAAATCTTCATTTCATTAGAATCTTGAAAACCATAAAAATTATACAAACGCTCGAGCTACATACCTATATTAAATTAATAATGGTAGATACATTGGATGGAATATGGTCTTTAAAACAATATGAAATGATTAATTCCACTTATAATCATATTTTTTTTTACAGATAGGTATACAAAATACAGAATAACTACCGTTTCTTTATTTGTTTGTTTGTTTTTGTGTAATTCAGCATTGCTTTTCGGTATGCTTTTTATTCTGTTCATTTTCTCACAACGGCCTCTAAATTTATATTTCATAAAGTATGTCTTTTTGATTTCGCAAATTTGTTAATTGTCAATTTGATGGTTTGTAAATAAAATCCTCAGGTTGTGAGACTAGGGACTCTTTTCTTTGACAAGTTGGTGAAATAAGTATTGGCCAATTTAAGGGAAATATATATTAAAACATTTCTCGCCAAATTAAAAATCTTATAGCTCCAAAATCAGAACACATAAACGCAGCCATTTTTAAATAATAATTGTCTTAAAACTTAAGGAGTTTAGAAAAATTTAAATGTTTGCTGCGTGCTTTTCTTGCTTAAAATTGCATTAGTTAACGTATTTATCGTGAAAAATATTTTACGTTTAGATATCTTTAACCTTTTTTTGGGGGGTGAAGGAATTAAACTTTGTCTTTTATGGCTCAGTCGAGTAGTAAATGAGATAAGGGTTTGAACTCTTAATTAGGATTTTAAGTCAAAAGCTCATTCACTAGATAAGTTTACTAGTGTTGTAAAACGAAGATTTTATTTCTAAAGTTTAGTGATAAATAACTTTACTACATTAATTTTCTATCCGCAGCTTTAAATCAAATTTGCGAAGAGCTTTCAAAGAATTGAAATTGTTAAATTTTACGAATGATCCTAATTTGTTTTACTTCCTTACAGCTATTCTTCTAAAACCAATATCCATCAGTAAAACTGGGCCTTTTAATAGTGTAGGATTATTAAAATAGGTGTAATAGCTGCCAAAAAATACCCACGCACAACTAACACAGAGAAGTTTTCACTGTCTATAATTTTAGTATGCATAATGTTCGTAATATTTTGCTATTTATTTGCTAATATTAGCTTTAAAAAACGTATTTCATATGTCATGGTAAATACTTCTGCAATTTATATAAAAATATTATAGACTTGTTGTTTTAAGAATAGACATAGCATAAAGACATACCTAAACATAAATTTAAAAACTGCTTAATACTCAATAGTCAAAGTTAGTTGTTAAAAACCTATTACATTGGGAGTTTTGTGTCAGGATGAGCTTTGCGTAAAAATTACCTATTTTTTTACGTACTTATGTGATTTCTCTCAAAACCAATATTTTCTCTACAATATCCCGGATTTTCAGAAATTATTCAAATTAGAACAGTGAAACTTGCTATATAATTTTGAATTTTAACAAAGGATAAATAAACGCAGTAGAAGTTTATGCACTGAAATTTTGAATAAAACTGTGCTATCTAAAAACCAACAAAAATGTAAAAATAATATTTATAAGTTGTAGTTCAATGTTCCACCACATAGTTAAAATTTCATAAAAATGAGCTCAGTATATCTATAAACTATGACCAGTGTATAATGACATTAAGGTTCTAATTTTTACATTGATAAGATTAGGGCCACTTTAAAATGTGTATTGATTCAAAGGAAAAAAATATTTCGGAAATGATTAAGAACAAGGCGACAATGGCTGTGCTGTTAAACTGCTCGCCTCTCACCAAGAGAATCCGGATTCGATCCCAGGGGATCAAGTATGAAATTTGTGGTGGATAAACGGCGTCTGGGTGGGGTTCCTCCACCTCCTCCATAATCAACTTTCCTTTCATCCATTTCACTGTCATTTCAAATCATCCTCTTGCGCAATCTCATTTATTTCGGGAGTCGGGCTGATCCCTCGGCAACTGTTTCTGGTCCAGACTCCTCAACACTGACCCCAAGCACTGACTTTAAGTCCTGGTGGGTATAAGTGCTACATACGAGGAGAGTAAAAAAGGAAGAGGAAGAAAAAGAGGGTTAAGAACAAAAAAACATAAATAATAATAATAGCAACAACAACAATATACAAAATATACATACAACATTGTTTGTATTGGGATAAATCAGTGAAACTTTTCATTTTTTAGCTTCTCTATCAAGCACTATGTATAATTAGGTAGAGAAGATTTTGTAGTCCACCCAAAAGTCAAACCCACTGTTTACGCAAAACAATAAAGTTTTTGTTTCTTTTCAATCTTAAATATTACCTATAATAAATATAAGTTATAATACAAATTTGATTAAAATACCATATATTAAAGATGTTAGCATGACAAATAAAGTATATCTTCTGGGAATGCATCTGAACACCTCCTTATTCTGGATGACTTTTGCATAACTGGCAAGAGAGAGAGAGAGAGAGAGAGAGAGACAAAAGCTTACAACATAAAAAATGTTGATTTCGTTGGAACATTAATTTATGTCATAAGTTTTATGTGAAGTTATTCATTTCCGAGATATTCCTTGTTATTGATTTCAGTTTTAAAATACTCAAATTTTCTCATATCGGAATTGGTCAAATCCTGGCAAAAAAAAAAAAAACAAAAAAAAAACGGATTTTATTCACAAAGCAACCAGCTTGTAAAAGATTTGACTAGCACTTTAGCTTGTGTATTCCTTCCCCTTTACTTAAAAGAAAACAAGTAATAGCTAAGAGTATTATTGCTAATGACTACCTCGATTAACATGAAGTTGATAGAAAAATAAGTTAACAATAATTAGCTACAGAGATGTAGAGAAAGTCATGCGAATAGAACACATTATATTTTGTAATTTTACATTATCTTCCCTCTGCCTTTCGTTCTCTCGCTCTCTCTCCTTCTCTCTTTTCCCACCTCTCTGACATACACGCATGCTTTCGCTCCTTACGATTCAGGCACCTCAAAACGTGTGTTTCCACTGTCAACTTTTCTGAATGAAGGCTATATTAGCACATTCTATTAGGGTAGGGAAAGAATTTGAAACTCCACCTGTGTTTCCACTGTCGATTTTTTTTTGGATCAAAGCTATATTAGCGCCACCTATTTGGCTAGGAAAATATATTTAGCCTTTGAAAATCCACGCACAAAACGTGTATTTTATGTATCGATTTTTTTAGATCAAAGCTATATTAGCACCACCTATTCGACTGAGGAAATCAATTTAATCATCGAAAATCTACGCAGAAATGAAGCTGTTTACAAGATCACTTACAATATTAATGTGTATTCCATCAAAAGTTGAATGATCCGTTTTTAAAAACCGAATACCGCACTTTTTACACAACTTATGTACACAAAGTTTGTAATGTGCATGCATGTTACTTCTTCATGTCAGCTCATTCCAGTAAGTGTACCCATAATGACAGTGAAGGGGCGGAATGGTATTTGTGACATGCAAGTTTGGCACTAATGAACACTATACTTGTATCTTTTACACACCGCAGGACGCCTTAACTCAACTGTCCATCAAACCTGGCCACTCTTAATGACTAATGACCTTTTTCTCAATCCACCTATAATTGACTCTATTGATCTGAAACAAGTTGGCAATCAGAATACTTCTCATATCTCTTTGGCATGCAGCAACTACTTATGAAACTCGGTAGGAATCTCTGAGAGTGTTTTGTTATCTTGTCTTTCTCTTAAGAAGTGAAGCAAACAGATATGCCCATTTCTGCAGTTTAAAGCTCTTGGAATTTAAGTATAATGTAATACATAGGCACGTATATTTAGAAAAAAATATCCAACATGTTTAATTTACATGACTTTCTATACCTGTTCTGTAAACACACTATTCTTACAAAAGATTATTCTTTTATCTACATAATGCTAATCAGAAATGATCTTACTGCTTAGTTCCTTATAAGCAGAAGGGAAATAAGAGAAAACACTAGGCTAACGGATAATCCATGACTAGAAATAAAACAAAAGAGATATGAACCAGATGAGGACTTCCAGTTTGAGGAAAGCTTTGTATTTTAAAAATGAAACCAATAACATGGAATATCTTTGAAAGGATTAGCTCTACAAAGAATGTATATGACACAAAACGAGATCTACATTTTTTGTGCAGTAAATTTTTGTCTATCTCTTACGGTTTTCTAGTTATACAAATGTTGCAGAATGAAGAGGACTTCAGAACATTCAAGATATAGTACTTTTTTGTGATGAAAATATCTTAAACATATGGCATCTTAATCAAAATCGATAGAACCATTTTTGAGAAAATCAAAATCTTCGAATGATGTTCCATATCTATAAAGGGTAGTTGGGGGTTGGTATTTTCTTAAAAATATTCGTGTCGCAACCTCGGAAGATACTGAACTTAAATACCAAGTTTGCTATTGAACGGATTTGTCATTTTTGAGTATGCTGCCCACACATACACTCACGGATCTATACCTAAAATGATTTTATTCGAGGGACCTAAAATATATATTTCCAGTGACATATCGACATTGAATTTTGTGTGGAATACAATACCCTCTCTACCTACTCTATGCGTGCACTTTTTTCTTCTGTTTTATTTACTCCTAGAAGCAAAGAGAACGAGAATTCGATATTTTCACGCAGCAACCAGCAAAGATCCGACAAGGTATCGCTTTAATGTGTTGCATTCCCTTATTTCCCTTCAGCTTACAAAGAAGCGAGTAATAAGACCAATTCTGGTAATATTTATCTTGCCAGCACGATATGGATCAAAGTATCTTTTGTAAGAAAAGTTGTTTGTAGAACAGCTAGAGAAAGTCATTTGAATGGAATACATAAGATTTTTAGTTTTGCTGTCGATACACACATAGACATAAATGCTATTTTTTTAATTCAGGAGTCTCAAACATATAGGTATTTCTGGTGAAATCTTGGTATCGGATAGAACGCCTTCTCGACCTATCGTGCATACGCGCTAGAGCAAGTAAAATAAATAGATGGGGAATATCTATTTCTTTGAATGCTATAGGTATTATAACTAAGAAGAAACAGAGACAAGAAAGCAATGCAGTGCTCATGTGTTTTATGCAAATGTTTTTAATATGAACTTTTTCTACAGTGTATGTTACTGTTAACTGATAATGTTTATAAGTATATTTTAAGTTTAATTTCGAAATCTCAACTTGTACATTGTTTCTTACCCAAAGTGCACCAACTGAGTCTTATTAAACAGTTTACCTCTTTTGTCCCTCTGTTTTTTTTTTTTATGTTGTTTTTGGTTTTTGTTGTTTTTTTCTCTGTTTATGTACAACAAAATGTGGAACATTTTCTCTCGCTGCTAAGAGGACGTATGGAGATTTGTAGGAATGTATTCTACAATAGCCACGAAAACAAGCAGTAATTGGTGGAGTGACTCATGTAGTTGTTACGCATAAGACATTATTAAATGATAGGTACATTTATCGTTTGTTACCGCCAAAGATTTTCTCGGTAAAAATAACATCGACTATTCTGGAGCGTTCAGCTTCCCTGGCTAAGCTGAATATTGAAGATATTGTTAAATATCTATTACTTATTTTCATTACTTATTATTACTAAAACGCTTGAATTTACTGAAAAATCCAAAATAATGTCCAAACACATACAACTATTTTATCCATACATCATATAAAAAGCAGCTTCTAACAAAGTCGCCATTTGCTTCACCAGATCGTGCGCGTATCCCTCTGCGCAGCGTGACTCACTGACGTCCCTTTGAATAACCCTTTTTATTGGTGTTCTCCCTCTTATGCACAAAAAGAGCATCGTTTAGCTAACCAAGCTTTATGCCGGGCTGACCATTTTCATTTTTGGCGATTGCTTTCAAAAATGTATTATCCATCTTTCGTTTGACAGCTGAAAGCTATTCATTATATTTGGCAAGCAGCCTCCTCCTCTAGCATTCTTTTGTCAGCAGAAGAGAACTAATGGTTGAGCTTCAGAGAAAATGGTGGACCGAAGTAGGTAAATTTCCTCATCAGGAGTTAATTATAACATCTTTATTTTGCTGTACGTTACAAACTGAAAGTTTCTAAATGTATCATCTTCAAATAACGTTATTCGAATAAGTAAAGAGAGTAAAAGAAGTTTTAAATCAACACATAGACAATTGCTACTAAATCTATGTCGAAAGATATAAATTTAAAAAATGCAACTTTTTAAAAATATTTTACTGTCAACTCTACTGGCTTTAAAACAGATGACCATGTAATTTCCAGAGTTGAATATTTTGTATGGGGTTTTCAAAACTTTGTTATCAAGGAGGAACACATCAAAATCGTTGCAGTTTGAGGCATTATTTATTGCAAGTGCGTAAATATGTTAAGTTATGTAAACTATTTTGAAAATTACGACCTGATTAAAAATATGTTTGACATTTAGTGAGGAAAATTTGTAATTTATTGTTTATTCTAAATATCTGTAAAACAATTTACAACTAAACTGCAAACCTTTAGAAATACAACCAAAGTGGGTTGTAAACCTTTATTACTACAATACTTAGAGTAATTAAGGTTGTACCATCTTGAAGAAACAAAGCACACGCAGTACACCTACCTGTACTACGTTTCCAAGGGGAATTTAAATCGATTTGAGTCCAATTCCGCTTTCACATGTTAAACTCAATACGAAATGAAATCGTTTAGAATGCGCAAGCTTTGAGAATAAACTCATTCATCCATTTATGTTGGTCAACTTTGAACATGTTAAACATATATTTATTATCCGTGTGTTACAAGAGGGGTTTGAAGTTAAAATATATATTTTAGAATACATTGCAAACTATAGAAGCCATAAAAATGGTTCTGTTATAATTTACCACTGAGAAATAAACAAAAAGCTTTAACACATACCTAACTACCACGTGCAATGAGTATAGCAGAAGAATGGTTTCTTTACCGTATTCCAAACGATTGGAATACGCAGGCATTTCCATATACCATACCTATTTTCGTTCCTTTCCAAGAGGATCGGATGCAAGATTCAATCCGCGTTTCCATGCAGTATTCAATACGATAAGTGTACTGAAATCGATTTCAGTTCCCCGTTGAAACATGGTAATAATACCTATAGAACTTTAAATAAACATTTCAATTCCTTTCAGAGGTAACTATTACACATATTGATTATTGAATTTCATTTATCATTAATTTATGAGATGATCAATTATTTGAGTACTTGTATTGTAAATAGGCTAAAAAAAAATGTATATTTATTGCTTAAGAATGTCACCTGAGTAAGGTAGGCTTAGACGACAGTGGTTCTATTACTACAGTGTGGCCAAGCTAAGGAACGGTCAGCGCCACCAGTCATGTTTTCTCAATCAGCTGTCATAAGGAGGTGTGATCAGTGTTGAACGTTTCAATGCTTCAGAATGTTACTTTCCTTAGTAAAAAACATACAGTTTTGTTTAAATGTTTTGCAACGTATGTGTAACACAAAATACGAATTCTGTGTAGGCAACAAAAAAGAACCTTAGCTTGGGCACAAAGTGCTCTAGACAGGCACTGTAGCTTAGATCAGCCATATTGTGGCGAATTATGGATAGAAAAATAAAATGGTGACGCAAAAGAAATTGGTGCTGCCAAGGTCTAGGTAATTTTTTGTGTTTCATACTAGTCAATCTATATGTTATATCAAGTATGTATCAAATATGTGAAATACAAACAATATGAACAAGTCTTTTAATGTTTATTTCATTTATATGCATTTTCCTTTACATCCTTTCCTACCTCACACAGAGCATAGCAAATGTCATAAAAAAGAAAGTTGACCTGAAAAGCACATGTTTGGGAGCATTACATCTAGAAACTAACCCTAAACCATCTCAACCTAATAAAATTTAGATCTCTTAAATATTCCCAAGAAATCATGGTTTTACCTACATTATATATGGATCATAAAACTAATTATAATATTACATTTTAAAAAGAGTTTATTTTATCTATTAATAGGTATTAAAGGATTATGAGATGCAATTATGTCTTTTTTTCTCCTTTCTTTCTTTCTTTCTTTCTTTCTTTCTTCCATATGGTTTCCACAATTATTTACCAACTAAATGTTCACATCGCCCTCATTCTGTATGACTGTCTTGAAATAAATCTCAAGAATTAAACACAGATCAACGAACAAAGTTACACTCAGGGTGAAATGGATTCGTGTAGGTAAATAAGTAAATAGCATAAGGTAACATGATTAGCTACTCGATCTTGTAGAGGGAGGGGTGGGTGAGAAACTATATACAGACAACTCTGAAGTGAAAAGTGAACATGCTATTTACGCCATATGGCTCTTCTAGAGCAGACATGGAAAAGAAGTAGAGACTGTTTCGAAGTATTTTTTGATTTCAGTAATATTTTTTCCCATACGCATTTAGATAACACAGTAATATGCGTATGATTAATAATACTATGAAATAATGTTATTACCCATTATTATGATTATTATTGCAAGAGACATTGGTGTAGCCCTAACAGTAAACAAATTGCGTTACACACTGCACTGTTGATGTCAGTTTTGCTATTATCGTGATTAGTTTGAACAGGGTTTTATTAACAAGGTTCATCTTTAGGAATAACGTAAGCACTTTACCTGTCTATCGACTAGAAATATGCCTGGAGAGAAATAGCAATATGATTGAAGTAGAAAAGGAATGAAAAGAGCGGAGCTTCATGTGCTAGTACCTCCTAAAATTCTTCTTGCTATAAATATAGCCCAGTTTTATGCTCTCAAATATAGTACACGTGTATACGTGCAAAAAAAAAATGGTCCATCCCCTAGATCATAACAGTTTTCACCTCCGCAAGGTACCTTTAGAACCGACCTTTGATTCCACCCAAGTGGAGAAGTTCTATTCACAGCATACCTACAGGGACTAGGTATAGATGTAGGTTAGTAGGTATAGATATGAAAAGTAAATCAAGAGACAAACATGTATTTATTATCCTTGCAAATAGACGTAAGCAGTCAAGTTGCTCAGTACAAGGAGTGGAGGAAAGAGGCGGAGACTGGAAGCGATAGCCATGGTATTTAAACACACGATGATATTGCCTGCCTGCCGACTGCAGCAATCAGATCATGCCACTGCGTATCATGTTTACACCGCTTTCGTCTACTTGCACGGATAATACCCATGAACGATATTAACATCGCTGTGAAATGAATGGAGAGTTCGGATACCGCCTTTATGAAAATGTTTCGCTAGATTGGAACACAAATAAGGACCGAACCAACGAAACATTATTCGGCATTCTAGAGGAAGCAGTGAGGAATTATTTGGAAGTGTTGCTAAACTGGATTTATTATATACACATACATATTTATATTTATATGTCAGCCTTCACCATCGACTTGGAGATGAAGGTTAAGTTAATGCCCCAATAGAACGGAATAAGTAAACCGACATCAAGAGTACTGTAGAGTAGCATGAAAGTACAAGGTATAGGAAGTTTATAGAAAAAACTTTTTTTAGCCTTTATCATTATTCTCTCTATATTACATAATACATTATATTAAATTATTTTGTGCCAAATTTCAACAAAGCATTGCCTTAACGGTGTTCATTGCAACTAGTTTGTAACATTATTCTTGGCAGTTCAGCCATATCTTAGGGAAAATAAAATATTCTGCCAATTCTATGCCTGGATCTTTGTTTAAACAATAGAGGAGGCCATGCAATCTTGCGCTAAAGATGTGCGCTTTTAAAACTTTCCTCTCAGTTTAACTTAATGATGTAGGTATTATTTAAAAGTAGAACATACAGTGTATTAAAAATGAAGTTTTAGTCACATTACATACCTTTATCTATGCTAATTTATTACAGCAAAACCCGTGTCAATTAATTGGCATGAAATTAATAAAATTTAAAACAGCATAAATGGAACTTCATAGGAATGTGAAAGGATTTAAAAGAAGGCATACCTAACATAAGGAGTGAAAGATATACTAAGGTAAGATCTGAACATCGAATTAGTAAGTAATAAATTAGTAGATAATAGACAACAGTGGATTGAGCATTTGCTAAGAATGTAAAACAAATGATTCCCAAAAGCTACCTTAAATTACACATCAAGAGAAAGAAGAGATCACGAGTAACCCAAATCTGAATGCGGAACAGCATTTTGCCTAACCCGTGAAGTGCAGAAAACAAACAGTTCAGTAACTTGGTCTGGAGTTGTGAGCAACGATAAACACAGATATCACTTTGATATGTTTACGCATTTAAAAATTAATGTCCAAAACATTTCTACTCTTTTACCAAGAATTTAAGGATGAACTGGCAGTATATGCAGCATGGTGACGTGAAAACAAGCAGCGTCTGATCTCAAAGAAAGTTCTGACCGTGCGCTATACCATTTTCTAAGCTTGGGGGAGTCATTGGAAGAGATCAGCCCAGAACTTTCTCTAGAACGAGTTTGGAATCACATAAGTCGATTCTTTTATTTAGAGGTGGCCAAAGCAAAATCTCAGATGTTTTCCTTCTAAGTAAGGTATAGGTACATTATAATATTTTAGTGTTATTTATTTTCAGTTGTGTAGCTTTTAGCCAATTATAAGGTATGATCACAGATAATGTCCGCATTTGGAAGAGTTCACCATGGTCTTCAAATTAGAAAAAATAAAGATCTAAACTCGGGGATCCATGGTGATCCCTGACGGCCAACTGGCTGTCTCAGCTGATAAGAGGCATGTGTGCGTCTCTGCCAATAGAATCATGCTACATAAGCAATGATGGCATCCTTGTTGTAAGATGTAACAAACATTCCTCAATGCAGTTTCAGTTGGCGCCTAATGTAATTATAATTATAAGTAATGATGACAGTGGACTTTGACTTTAGAAGCAATGATGAAGATAGGGTTGAAGATGAACATGATTTAGGAGAAGAGGCCCTGCCAAGCGATTGAGAGTTTTGGAGCTGTAGCCGTGGACGGGACGAAGTGGCAACAGTGTGACGGAGCGGCCACAAGGTAAATCAACTGTCAGAGATCACTATGGATCTCTCCGAGTTTAGACCCAGCACATTTGATAATCAAAATACATTCATTAATATACCAATTTCTATTAAATATTCAAATTGTACTCCAAGCTTTAGGTGACTTCACCCCTGCACTTGAAAAAGATTCACAAGCTCCAAACCTTTCACCGGCTTAGGAAGTGGTATCATTCATTATGATAGTGTTCTTATCGCCCGGTCTTCTATTGCACAGGGCTTGTTTAAATAAATATCTACTCTTTCAAAGGTGTACATAGATACTACTCAAAAAAAAAAAAAAAAAATCTTAAATTTCGCTGCGCTAATCAGCGACCCAATAGTGTTTCGTATCACTATCTTTCCCTTTCTTCCCTCCCATATATTGACATTAGAACTATTCTTGGTGAGACAGATTGTATTAAAATGTCTACGAGCACAATGTTGTTCTTCTTTAAGAAAGGTGATCTTATATTCAATTCTACAGCTTAAATTACACACTCTGCAGTTCATGATATAGTCTGTATAAGAAAAAAGTGCAAGAAAGTATGTAGAAGTTAGTGCAGGAGCGAAACATGGGAGAAGTTTTACTATTTCTTTACATTTGCAGTATTCAGTTCTATATAATCTAGTATTGTTATATAATCACATACGCATCAGATTTATTAAATATTTTCTAAAATGTATACTATATATATTTCTAGTAATAAAATTAAATATAGAACAAATTAATGTAATATTATCATTCAGAAGCAAAACACGGTTTATGATGGACATACTTCTGACGTACTACAATCAACCCCACTGAAGACATCCGTATTTCATATAGGAAGGTGAGGATCACCAGATGGTAAGTATTCTACTCTTCTGCCTCTCAAGAGAGTATTTGTAAGAAACTCACATATTTTACAGAAGAAATCTAGATATTTTTTATTTTTTCTACATGGTACTTAGGCAGAGCATTCCACCCAAAAATTCGATATTGATCTTTCACTGGAAATTACTGTGTGTGTGTGTGTGTGTGTGTGTGTGTGTGTGTGTGTGTGTGTGTGTGTGTGTGGGTGGGTGGGTGTGTGTGTACGTTTGTGAATACGATAACTCAAAGACGAAAAGATGGTTAAATACAAACTTGATATTTAAGCCCAGCATCTTCAAAGAATAAGACACGAAGTTTTTTCAAGAATCAACCCTAAACTGCAGTTTACATGGAAAACATTTTCAAAACATAGCTCTAACATTTGGATTAAAATGCCGTAGCCTATATTAAAGATACGTACATGAGAAATAAAATGCACCTATGGGTATCTTGAATTTTCTGGTCATAGTCTCTGAAGACCTTTTTGAATAACTTTTGGGAAACTGTTAACCTTTAAGAGATACACATAAAGTTACTGTACAAAAATGCAGAGCTCGTTAAGACACACAATTTATGTCATTTTTTTGGGAGGGGGTTTAACCATTTCCGAGATATTTCTTGTTATTGGTTTCAGATTTAAAATACTTTTAACTTTTCGTATACGGATTTTTCAACTCCTGACCATGCAAAGAAAACGAATTTCAATTATATAGTAAACACTTAGAAATATTTTATTATCGCATACACAATTTCTGCTGCTAATGTTTATCTTGATTAGCATGAAGTAGAGAAGACTTTTAAGCATAATTTGTTACAGAGCTGTAGAGTAAGTCATGCGAATAGAACACTTCAGATTTGCATGTTTATTTAACTTGCTCATTTGTGAGCTTTCTCAAACTGTAAGAACATAAAAAAATGAACAAAATGAACAATAAAATGCTGTTTTCCTGTTTCAATGCATTCATATATCTCTCACATTCTTTTCTTTCATAACACATTTCCGCTTATTTGATCCTCCAATAACCGTTTATACCTTTCTTGTAAAGTATTAAAATCATGGTGCACACGTTTCTGAGACCAATAAACAGAAGACTGTCTCAACCCATTTCTGAAGCTAATGAATGAGCCACATCATTCCTGACTGCTCATCACATATCAATAACGTAGTTTCCGCGCCCTATATATTACTTATTACAGAAGAATAAAATTAACGTCTTATAGCATACTTTGATATAATTTCTAGCAAGCGATATAGTCAGCAGAAGAATTGCTTTTCACAGGAAGAAGAAACATGCAAAGGATGCCTACGAAATGGAAATAGGGAGCATCCTGTAATTTTACCATGTCCGAATTTTATTTAGTGTAAAACTTACTCTCAAAGAATAAAAGGGGTTTATATAGGTATTAAATGCTATAACAACTTGTGGATTTTTAAACCTGGAACGATTATACCCTTTTCTCGACTCTAATTTATCAATGTTGGGTGAAATGCCGGCATGTTGCCATGGTAGCTCAGTGGTTAGAGCAACCGGCTGGAGACCGGGAGATCCGTGGTTTAAATCCCGGCTAAGCATTGAATTTTTCAGTCTGACTACCTATCCAAGTCCTGTCCTACACACAGCTTGTGTGAAAAACAATTAAATTGACGCTACTGAATTAATAGTTGGTTGAACTATGAATTAATAGTTGGTTGAACTATGAAGCCCGGGACTTAAAATACAGCATTGTAAGTGGCCATAGGGATTTGTCTTCTCAAAGTAATTTGAGATCATCTTATGGTTTACCGGAAAACTTGTGAGTCAGTTGAAGAATTTAATGTCATGCCGGTGTGTTGCCATGGTAGCTCAGTGGTTACATCATCAAGCTAGAGACCTGGAGATCTTTGGTTTAAATTGCGGCGTCCTCTCTGCTCCTTGATAAGTAGCTCTGAAATATTTTATATTGTAAATTATGTTTTCATATATTATGTAAATTTGCTCCGGCTAGTTGGAGTCCTTGGTCGGGAAAGAATAGCTTAACTGGGCGTGTACGGCAAAATTAACTTTTTCAGAGATAACACATCTGTAATTATTACGTAAGTACTGAACACTGAGAGAGAACAACTAAATGCATTTCCACGTAAAACAGACTGCGCTGTGTAGTAAATGAACACGAACTGTATATTAAATACCTATATATATATATACAAAGTTTCAGCTATATCTTATCTCTTATAACTAGCTTATGCTAACACCCTCTAATAATATAACCATATTTCTATACCTATTACATATATTTATATTATCTTAATTGTTAATTATTTACTACTTCTTGTATTCATTACTAATGCCTCAAAATCCTGACTACGGTATTAAATTTTTCAGACTGGCTCTCTCTCTGTGCAACTCCTGTCCTATACACGACTTGTGTGAAAAACAATTCAATCGAATCAAGTATTTAAACGGCTTCGTAAGTTATACACGAGTTTCAGGGACAGACAGACGGATGTTTTTTAATATTTTAATCTGCTTAATATTAATTTTTATTTTTCACTTTCTCTACAATAAACTTACTATGTATCTACATAGTGTATAGAGGACTTCGATACTGGGATGCCACCGAAATATACCTGTTTTGAGGTTTCTTGGGTCTAAAAAAAAGTATTTTTAGATAAAGGACCGTGTACGTGTCTTGTTGTGTGTGTGTGTGTGTGTCTTTGGAGCATAGCTGAAAAGCTAAAAGACCGTTACATACCAAATTTGGTATTTAAGTTTGGTGTCTTCCAAAGATGCTACACAAAGATTTCCAAGAAAATCCCCCACTCCAATCTACCTTTTACATGGAGAAAGTTTTGTAAATGTTGTATTTTTCAAAAATTGTTTCTAACAAGTTTATTTAAAATACCGTATATTAAAAATATTTACATAAAAATAAAATGTTGGTATATCTTGAATTTTTAGGGAATAGCTCCTGATGATCTGTTCACTCTGGATGAATTTTGCATAATTAGTAAACCGTAAGAGATATATAAAGACTTACTACGCAAACAATGCAGATCTCGTTAAAACACACAATTTATGTCATATACAATTTTGTTGCAGAGTTTCGGAGATATTCTTTGTTATTGCTATTTAAACTACGCATCCTCTCAAACGGGGTCACATTTTGTTTCACCTCTCTTTTGTTTTTCTGGAAATGCAAAGCGAACCGAATTTAAATTGTTCACATATCGATCGGCTTTAAATCCTTGACTATCGCTTTAGCCTCATACATTTTCCATTTCCCTTCTGCTTATGAGGAACTAAGTATTAAGACTAATTGTGTTAATGTTTATCTCGTTTAGCGTGATGTAAATAGAAGCATAATCTTTAATAAAAAGTTTGTTTGCGGAACAAAAAGAGAAAATCCTGCGAATGTAACACATTGGATTTTATTTTTTTTTTTTTAAATTAAGGTACACTCAAAAATTTATTTTAAATTATAATTGTTCCTAAAAGATGATTAGAGATTGCAATTGAATAGATTATGCCCTGTGTTTACGTATAATAAAGGAGGCAATTTAAAATCAACAATGAATGTTTGGTTTTGGCATCTATTCTAAGCCATATTTATTCAAAAGGCATAACTTGCAGTGACGTGTATTCTCTTTTAGTGTTATTTCAAGCTCGTTTGCACAACTATAGCAATATTATGTTATCTAAACACTCAAAGATTAAGGCCATGTCTCAGCAGGAAGCAATGTCTGAAGCAGTTTATCAGAAGGTAAGCATTTGTGTATCACCTCAAGTCTTGTCGGACATCTTCGAGAAGAAAGGAAAACATTCCAAGATGACTTGGAGCAGGGATTTACTCCCACCCCTTACATGATGCTGCGTCATACTGACCTCCCTCCAACCGACATCCGCTGCTGTGCCAAGACACCCCCAACCTTCTGCCCTTTATCCCACGTAGCCACCCCCCGCGACAAACAACACACAAAAGAGCTTCTCCCCACGTCGCATACAATCAACCGCCCCTCTGCGTCTTTCTCTTGGACATGTCTGCCTTTATTTACAATCTTTTTTCTCTCGCTTTGCAAATCCTTCACCCCCAGAGGAAGATCACGATGCACTGGGTTCTGTAGTCTTTATTTACACTTCGGCCAGTTGAGAGAATCCATCATGGTTCATGACAGCGGCATCCGAAGTACAACTTCTCTTCTTCTACCTCGCTAGTAGAGATACAACCGTAATTACCTGATAACAAAGTGTATCTACTGATGTCTCGCTGATCGAGTGGTCAGCGAGTTCGATTGCCGGCAGAGTGTGGACTTTTTTTCTTTAAATAGGATTGTTCTTTACCATTTATTGAATCCGGAAATGTCGCCCTCCGTGGTGTAACGCTAAATTCGTATATCCAAAATCGGGGGTTCATACCCGCGGAGGACGATGAATTTTTTCGGGCGTAAAAATCCTTAGCATGGGTTCCTTCGGAAGGAAAGTAAAGCCGTTGGTCCCGTGTCGTAGATTTACGGGCGTAAAAGAACCTCAAATCTGATAAAAGAAGCCTCTGAGCAAAATTAAGCGATCTTTCAATACAGAATGGGACACTGAGAACTACACTAGTTAAAGAGCGTCCGTAAATAAAACTCTATTTCAATTTGAATCCGGAAATATGAATGTGAGAGTGAATGACCGTGTGAAAAACTTGTATCTAGTAGAAGTTGAAAGAGTAAAATACAAATGCACTAGTCAAAAGCTCCCGATATCACCTTAGTAGTTAAAGGGAGCAGAAGAAATGAAAACCTAGAGAAAGTTAAGAAAAAAAATAGTCTTATTATTTATTTCCTCGTAAATAGAAAAGAAATAAGAGAATACATTAGGCTAAAGCGATAGTCACATTAAAGCTATCGTTATGTGAAACCATTAAAGTTAGGTTTTATTTACATATCAGAAGTAAAAAAAAAATGAGAGATATGAAACGAAAGATGGCTTCGCATTTGAGAAAAAAAAATGTGTATGACATAAATTATATGTTTTAACGAGATTTACATTCTTAATGTAGTACATTTTTTACTATCTCCTACGATTTACCACTTATGCAAAACTTAGAATGGCGAGGTCTTCAGAGTCTGTTTCCAGAAAATTTAAGATATACGTTTTATTTTTTAAGTAAATATCTTTAATATACAGTATTTTAATCAAAACCGTCACAGTCAATTTTCAGATATAGTAAATTTTCAAAAACTTTTCCATGTGCAGGTTAGTTTGGGGTGGGAGATTTTCTTGAAAATCTTCGTGTCGTGTCCTTGGAAGATACTAAACTTAAATACCACATTTGGTGTTTAAAGGTCTTTTCGTTTTTAAGCTATGCTCTCTAAACATACACACACACACTCCACTCACACACAACGCTTCACACACATAGATATGGACCTTTTCTAAAAATGCTCATTTGGATTCAGGTGACTTCAAAACATATATCCGTTGAAACCTCGAATTTGAATTTTTGGTTAGAATCCAATCCAGTAAGGTCTCTACTTACTATATGCATAGTATACGTAGTGAAAGTAAAAAAAAATCTTATGTATTACATTCACATGACTTTCTCTACATCACTGTAACAAATTATCGTTAGTAAGCTTTTTCCTCGATCTACTTCATGTTAATCGAGATAAACAATAGCAGCAACAGTGTTATTACTTAGTTCCTTATAAGTAGAAGAGAAATAAGAGAATACACTAGACTAAAGCAATAATCAAATGTTTTAAAATGCGGTTGCTATGGGTGTGAAATTGTCTCCGGGTTCTCCGGTATCCCCAGCCATCGCATTCTACCGGTGGTCCATCTTCATTTCATGTATCACCTGCAGTACCACAAGTAATAACAGCGGGTGCTGTCTGTCTGCGGACACCATAGCTCAAAAACGAAAAGACGTTTAAATACCCAACTTGGTATTTAAGTTCAGTATTTTCCAAAGATACGACAAGAAAATGCCCCCAACTCAACTACCCTTTATATGGAAAATGTTGGTTTTCTCAAAAATAGCTCTACTGATTTTGATTAAAATGCCACTTATTTTGAATCTTATCTGAAAGCACTTTTATTCTGGTTGATTTTTGCAGAATTTTGCATGACAGTTAAACCGTAGATCTCATTTATGTTATATGCGTTTTTCTAGTAGAATTAACCGTTTTATCTTTAGCCTAATGTATTACCCTATTTCCCTTCTACTTATAAGGAAGCAAGTAATATGACCAAGTCCTCTAATGTTTATCTAGTTTAGTATGATGTAGACAAATAAATTATCTTTTGTAAGAAAAATGTGTCTGTGAAACAAATAGAGAAAATTATGTGGATGTAAAGTAATGACTGATAAAATTCCTTCCTTCAAGAATACCACCATGAAGAAAATATTATACTTCGCTTAGTAAAATACATTAGAGTATAACTCTAGTTCAGTCAAGTATAAGATCTGTGTATATATAGTAATTATTGAACTTGCCCTACCAAGTAGAAAGTACATATATAGCAAGTATCGTATTCCACCAAAAAATTCGATATACCGAGATTTCAGGGAAATGAATGCTTGGATGACCCCTTAATAAATTAAAAAAGGCATTTTTAGAAAAGGGTCAGTATGTATGGGGGCCAATATAATAACAAATCTGACGTGTTACACTCATATTACTTTCTCTAACTGTTCTACAAACACACTTCTTACAAAAGAATACTTCTTCTTTCTACACAATGCTAATCGAGACAAGTATTAGCAAAATGTTCTTATTACTTAATTCCTTATAGCTAAAAGGGAGCCAAAGGAATGCGCTTGCTAAAGCGATAGTCAAATGTTTTAAAATTTATCGTTATGCGATTGTCATTGAAATTGGCTTCTTTGCTTGGCCAGGAGTAGAGCAAAAAAAAAAAAAAAAAGAAATTGACACTTCCTGTGTGAGAAAAATGTTTTAAAATTGAATCCAATAACAAGGAATATCTGCAAAAACCAACCAGAATTAAATGCACTTCAGAGACTGTTCCCAGAAAATTCAAAATATACATTTTATTTATGTTGCGAATAGCGTTAACATCTATACGGTATTTTAATCAACATCGTTAGAGCTATTTTTGAGGGGAAAAAAATGTTCACAATTTTTTTTTCATGTAAAGGCTAGTTTGGGTTGGGAAGGATTTTCTTGAATACATTCGCGTCACATCTTTGGAAGATACTAAACCTAAATAGGTAATAAGTTTGGTATCTAAAGGTATTTTAGTTTTGAGCTATGCTGTACACAGTCACACACGCGCGGGTTTTTCTAAAAATGCCTTTTTTTTTTTGGATTCAGAGGGTATCAAAACATATATTGCCGGTGAAATCTCGGTATCGAATTTTGGATGTAATACAATACCTTCTCTATTGACTACATACATAATAAGTAGATGTAGAGAAAGTAAAACTGAAAACTCCACTAAATACCAAACTTTGTATTTCCGACTTTACCTTCCGAGAATTTTCAGGAAAATTCCCCCTCCTCAAACTACCTCTTACTTGGAAGATTTTTTTACTTTTTAGATTTTCTCAAAATGGTCCTAACAATTTTGATTAAAATAAAAGGGTTAGGTGTAATTTATATTGCACCTTCTAAGAACTATTGGTATGAAATCTTTTACAGAAGTTATTACCGAAGAAAGTCTTGCTCCACAATCACAGCTTTATAAAACAAAAATGCTTCTAAAGTACACACCAAGCTTAAAAATATTAACATAATAATAAAATGTATAGCCTGAATTTGATGGAAAGTCTGATTGGCTGTTGCCTAACTGGTAAATCGTAAGAGACAGATAAAACCTAAAACTCAAAATGTATATGTATGTAAAACACACAACTAATACCATATACAATTTTTGTAGAGCTAAACTCTCCTAAACAACCTTTGATATTGGTTTTAAAATTTCCAGTACTTATATTTTTCTCAATTTTTTTTCATCCTGTCTTGCAAAGAGAAGGAAATTTCAATTCCAACACATTTGGACGGCTTTTTAAAAAAAAATACTATTGCTTTAGATTAGCGTATTTCGTTATTTCCAATCTTCTATGTAATACAGTAATTTATGTTTATATTTATCTCAATTAGCACGAAGTAGAGAGAAGAATAAGCTTTTATAAGAATAATTTGTTGCAGAATAGGTAGGAAAATCATTTAAATTGACTACGTCAGATTTTTAAATGTATTTAGGTAGCCTCTAAAGTGTATTTTCGATAAAATATAGGTATAGAATTTTGGGTGGAATGCAATGCGCAAAAGTCTGTGTTCCATTCACAAAACTTTTCTCCTGCTGCTCCACTAACTTTTACAAAATGTTATTCTTTCATATGCATCATGCTAATCTATATAAACATTAGCAGAATAGGACTTATAACTTGCTTCCTTGAAAATAGAAGGGAAGTAAGGGAATACACTAGAGCTAGACTAAAGCGATATTCATGTTTTTTAAAAGTTGGTTGCTGTAACTGAAATCCGTTTCTTTGTATAACCAAGAGTTGACAAGCTCCCGTATGAGAAAAGTTTAAGGAATACCTCTGAAACGGTCAGCTCTATGAAATAAATGTATATGACATAAATTGTGTGTATTAACGAGATATGCATCTTTTGTGCAGTGAGCTTTTGTCCATCTCTTGCTGTTTACCAGTTATACAAAAGTAATCCAGAATGAAGAGGTCTCCAGAGGCTATTCTCAAAAAATTCAAGATATGCATCTTATTTGTCAGTAAGAAATGTTGTATTCGGTATTTCAACCAAATTCGTTAGCGCCAGTTTTGAGAAAATATAAATTTTCGAAATGTTTTCTATACAAAGGGTGGCTGGAGGTGGTGAAAGTCTTCGTGTCACAATTTCCGCTAAAGTTATCTGGATTAGCCAGACAGAAGAATAAGCTTTTTAACAATGATTTGTTGCCTGCAGAAATGGAAAAGTCATGTAATGGAACACATCAGATTTTGTTTTCCTTTCTTCGAATTTGTCACAATTCAAAACATCTTGTGTTTTTAATTTAATGCTTGTAATTTTCAGGGGAACTTCATATGTTGAGCATTTTTTGCTTTATTAAAAATTACGTTTTATTAGCGATTATTTTATGACTTATGTTGCTGAAATTAGAATATTCAATAATAAACGCGCCAAAACTACAAATAATTAGTAACTAATGAAAATGTATCAATGCTGATGATTAAGTCCAAAAAAGCTGTTAAGACATAAGAAATCGCTTATTAAAGAAAAGGAAGAAGACTTTATATTAGCATAGCAAAACTGTTTGACCATAAAAAAACTCTAAAACAGTTTGACATAACTCATTAAAGAGTACACGTTCAACAAATTACGTCGTCAAAGTATGTCAACTTATTAATCACTAAATATCTACTTTCATAGAAGCCTTCCACGGCAGTAATGAGGCGCATGTTCAAAACGAAGTAAAAACTGGCACAGTCAACTTGTAACTGGGAGAGCATGTGAAAATGTGATCTAATATTTAAGCCACTACTAAAACATGAAGATTTTTTCTCTCAAAATTTCAATAGGCATATTCAAATAGGATATAAATATAATTACACCTACATACTGATTTTAAGATTTCTGGTAGAAAAAAAAAGTTTTAGAACATTTTTGTTATGTATATATCTTTATGTGAACCGCACAATCCGAAAACAGATATCGGATCCAGGTACCCAATGTCAACCTTGAGAAATGGTTAAAGAGTTTGAACGGCATATATTTTTTTTTGCATAGTAAGGTTTTGCCCATCTATTACTGTTTACGAATTACAAAGATGCTATTCCGAATGAAGAGGACTTCACAAACCATTTAAAAAAAAAAAAAAATAAACAAGATTAATCATTTAATTCGTTATCTTGGACATAACATGGTATTTTAATGAAAATCATATGACACATTTTTGAGAGCATCAAAAACACAGACATTTTTGCATGTAAAAGGGATTCTTTTAAATCTTCATATTACATCTTTAAAAGAAACTAACTTAAATATCAAATTTGCTGTTTGACCTTGTCGTTTATTTTATTTTGTTCACACACTTAACCCTTTTCTAAACCTGATTTTCTAAATTAGATGGCCTACATTTTGGGCCCCTGAATCTAAATATCACACATTACTTCTGCTTCCTAAATACTTTTTCATAAAACGCGTTGTTTTCAAATCATTTTCAAACTTTCAAAATGCTTCACGTGTCTCAGTTTTTGTTTAAATACAATTATAGTTTTTTCTGAAGATGTAGAAGTAGATATTGCAATATTACAAGCGACAAACCAATGGTAATTTTTAAACAAATATATGTTATGAAAAATATTAATTTTAGAGATTAAATTGTATAAATATATAACAAAATTACAATAATGCAATAATCAAAAGTTATTGAAATATCGCTGTTTAAAATTTTTTGTATGTATCAAAGTTTCAATTCAAAAAATTCCAATCCATTTTATCAAATTTTAGGGCGGATGGAATATATTTGCGTAACAAAATTTATGAAATAATTTATATCTTGCAAAGTATTATCCAATTATAACAGTAATGTACCTTAATCACCTAAATATTTTAGAAAAAATCTTTACAAAATATAAAAAATTGAAATTTAATTTCCAGTGTCTCATAAATAGGTAAAAAAAAGTTTTATAATATCATTTTGTTAATAAAATGGGCGAGAAATATATTTGAATGCATAAATATGTTTTTCCTGATACCTAGCAGTAAAATTGTGATATGTTGTACTCTTGCAAAATAAATACATAGGTAAACAGATGCCTTGAGAATGTTCCTCCTATTTTTCAATGAACACGAAACACTTGGCAGAGTAGCTACATGTTACTTCAAAAGACCAGATAAAAGTTACCTTCTGCTATCCATTATGGACATGTTCACATACCTATCTTTCCTTAAAATGCTCTTCTTTGACTATGAGTATGTCTGTTTAGGATATAAGATCTGAATTGGACTGTTAACTCGTTCTGACACAACCGCCTTCCTTATTAACCTTTACCAAGACATGTAATCTGAAGTAGCAAGCATTTAGGTGGCAGGAAGGCCACAAAGAAAGAAAGCAACCAGCAGACGTCCATCAGAAGAGGAACTTAACAAGACACGAAGCAGAGACGCGCAGTGACAGCAAGAGGTCCTGATATACAACAAGGAGGGCTGATGAAAACCATAGACAGAACATTCTAGCGTAGGTACCTACAGCAGTAAAGCTAAGCATTTCCTGTATGCCTTAGTGGACTGCTCTGTAAGAATTGGCAAAATGGTCAAAACTTATATTTTAGGCTATTTAGCTTCTTATAAAGTCCTATTTGTATACATATTTTTAGTATCGAACTGAAAATAAATGAATATTTAAATAATCCTAAGTGCTGGATATGACAGGAGTTTGTGGCTTTTTCTGAGATTTCTCCTATTTACACAAAAAAAAATAAATCTCAGAAATGCTTAGCAAAATTCCCTGCATAAAATGTAACCATTCTATACACTATAAAAAATATATAAGCAGAATGCCAGGGCAGTTAAAGTATCCAAATTTTCAGTATATTTTTCTTGGCTGTAATATTTTAGTAATTTTCAGCATTTGGGCAAACATAATGCAGTGTTCAATTACGTGAACCTACATCTATAAATAGTAATTTTAAGAATAAGAAGGGAAAGACATTCCCAATAATCAATTGAATTGCAATTCAATTTATAGCTCAAAACCTTATAATCTTCACATCTACCATCCTTATTATATGATCTTTAATGTAATATGAAATTTAATAGTTAATAAATTGCATGAAGAATTTAAACTTTTAATTGAAAAAAAAAATAACAAAGGAACCACTCTCATTTTATTTCCATTTTTTATTGTTTTATTTAACAATTTTATGTAAAGCACAACAGTAAAATATTAATATAGGACTTCAAGGACTTCAGACTCAAACTTAAATCGTAAACAACATCTTTACTAATAGAATGAAACTAAAATTAAATAATTAAACATTAAAAATAGGAAGCTTTACTGGCTCATTAAGAGGATTTCAGAATTTAATGTACATAAAAATTACTGATACATATGTAAGTGCTGAAAATATTTTGGGATACAACTGAAGGGTTGCACAAAACAGACTAATGTCAAATATATACAAACTTTCCAAAATTAAGTCTAAGACCAGTAGTTAATGCGCCATAGTACGTGTGCAATGATCATATAGATCAAGATCTCAAAGTTGACGTAGTTAGAAAATTAATAAAAAAGATTGCAAATAAAAACTGAGAAGAAGTCCTACATCATGAGAACATAGAAATATTGAAAAGTGCTAAAGAAGTGTGAAGTTCGACGATCAAAAAAAGTAAACCAATAGATCTGATTTAACATGTAACCACAAGCACTAGTGTCTAAGGATTTGCAAATCTTCATTGGAGGTTGAACGAATATTATTAGGTAAGCTGCTGCTTAGTAATTATTTTGCAATGATGAAAAAATTAGCATTTAAAATGTTTCATACATGCAATTTTAAGTTACCACATTCAAACTCCAAAAATAATTTCCCTTTTATATACTATCTAAAACCTTCTATATATCTATTGAACGGTTTCTAAATCAATAGGAACACTGTGAACTTGGTCAAAGATGTATTCTTTAGATGATATGGAGACTATGATTTGATTTGAGTATTTTGTTTTAGGTTGTTAACACAGTTGACAGTTACGGTTATGGTCTGACAACGCACTGCTTCCAGTTCAGTTGCGATAGAGCGTAGGCCTAGACTAGAGCGCATTTATTCATTAGAAATGTGTATCAGAATAGCCCCAGCTACAGCTATTTATCGGGAATTCTGGAGACATTTCAACAGACGCAAATCCCTCCAGGAACACCAAATACTGTGGGTCATAAAATGTGAAGAAGTTTGTTCTGATAAACGTTTCTACTGAATGAATACCCTCGGGTATAAGTAAATGCTCTATCGCAACTGAACAGGAAGTTAAATGTCAATGTATCAACTTGTTACCAACTTAAGACATGCAATAAAATCGACAGTGAACCATACTATGAAACTCCATGTCATTGTGTGCACTGCAACATGACTAAAATATACCTTTAGTCAAACACACAATGTTCCGAATGGTTTAAAAACCGCCAGGTGTTTACGCCCCACAGAAAGTCCATCCCAGTTTGATAAGTAGGAATATTTGTTTTGGAAACGCCGAAATCTACATTCATTTTTAAATCAAATAATTAAAAGCACACTTCCTAACAGTTTTATTTTCTAGGTCAATGAGGAAAATAAATAAAAAATCCTGTTTTAACATTATAAAATAGCATCCTAAGAAGCCTTTACTTTTTTAAAATAGCTTAAATATGTGTTTTAAAATACATAATCCAGGAACGACTTAATATGTTTGTATTATACTTTGCAAAACATTGTTGTAAAATTTCATTTTAGAAATTTGAAAATTCACAGATAGGTATCTACCACTAAGCAAGGGATCTGTAAAGCATATGAACGGGTTCTTTGTTCAACTCGGCTAGTTTTTTAAAAGCTAAACAGATGAAAATGGAGTTACAAAAGTTACTCTACGGAAGAGGAAGCATTATCTACATTCGATTCTAAAATTCACAATCGCTATTTCACTAGATTTAAGTCCTTTTTAATAATATTTTATACATGGTTCTGTATTTTGTGAAAAGCACAATCATAAAAACTAGGGGCCAAACAAAAATGTTGATCCAAATACTCTTTGCATGTAAACAGGTTAGTGCTAAACATAGATTATATATTCAAGACACAGTGACAAAACTGTACATGTTTAATTCTCTTGAGTTACTTTTGAGATCCTCTTCAAAGATATTGACTTATTTCTTTTATGAAACCACAAAAGTTAGATAAAACTTACGGCGGAAAAAGAAGATATCAATCAATTGCACCCTTATACTATGAAATACTGTTTTCGTAGTTTGAATGTTTCCGAAACATTCGCTGTTCTTTGAGTTTTTCTCTGTTTGGTATTGTTTTCATTCCTCTAAGCTCATACAAATAGTGTGTAATATTGAAGTGTTGTTTAAAATATCTGTGCAGACCCAAATCGCAAACAAAATTTGCATTGGAAATTTGTACTCAAATTTGAATGACATGGAAAATGCTCAGATATCTTTTCTAAGTTAATATTATACTGTAAAAGGTGTGCTAATTTTTTTCGTGGAGATCTGTCAAACGGCGACTTTGAAACAATTTGCTTATAAAGTAAACATTAATTTCGAATGATTTTCATTAAACTCAGAAGTAGTTAGTTCATGAATATATTGTATTTAAGTAACTACAAAGACAGCCATGATAATAATTGACGTTTTAAGGCGTTCAACGGCTTTTTAGCACCCTTATGAAATAAATAATGACACAAGCAGATATAAAACTAACGTAAAAACAATTATAAGTAAAAAAAATAGCTAAAATTAGAGATAAAATAAACTGTAAAATTCATACATCACAAAGATAGCCAGAATCTGTAGCAGCTTCAAATATCTGAGTTCAAAAATGCTAAATAACTTTAAGATTGCTTCAAACTTATTTAGATTTCTTGAACATTAAATCAATGGGTAATTTTTTATAAAACAGTTAGGTTTTTAACACAAAAATTGTTTATAGGATTGTGAAAGTAATTCTTACTGATGTCACATTCGTACACAGTATTTCTGATATATTATGTATGCTTGGCGACAAGCGATGCCTTTTCCTTTCAGAACTTTACACATAATGTTAGATTTTTGGAAAAACTAGGATGACAGATGTCCAATTGGTAAACATAGATGCTGTCATGCTTGTTAAAATTGTCTGATAAATCAGAAGTTTGTGTCGAATACAGCGCTACTTATTAGCCTGAAAAACAAAACACACCTCTAGATATTATGATCCATTTAAAATCACCATCTTTAAAAATGACTGACACCTAGGTATCATTTTTCCAATATATTTAAAATAAATGCAACAGTTAAATTGACGAAGAAACAAGTTTTAAACGCCCCCTATGTCATCTGCAATTTGAGGTGCAATTTTGGAAAATCAGTATCTAGCTCTGAATTTAATTTACAACAGCTAGATTGTCTTTAAATTAATAAGTACTGCTCCTTTGAACAAACTTAAAGTTTGGGTCGAAAACTCAGTCCGTAAGTGTCACAATATTTGAGGTATTTTCTAATTTTCCATTTCTTTGAATACAAAACACCCTTATCGCAAATGTAGAAGCTATATGCCAAATAAACTACATTTAGTTTTGCACAAATTTTAATCAAATCCGAATTTTACAGCGATTTACTTTCCGTCCTTATCTACAATATATTCAGTTCCCTTTTTGCTCGTTTTACATGCGTACGCTTGTCACAAATGCAGCTAAAATGGATAATCAGTAGGTAGGTATATAAGAGATCATTGATTCCCAATATGAACACAATTTTAAAAGCAGTTCAGTCGGGTACTTCCTCGTATTTAAATTAGCATTGTAGGTATAGCATAAAACTTGAAACAAAGCTGAGATTTTTTTTTGTAGCCTAGTGGCTTTTAAACTGGTTGGTCATATCGGGCCATGAATAAAATTGGTGAAGTGATGCTCAAATGATTTCGGGATCCAAAGTCCTTAAAGTTTCGTTTTCTCAGGATAAGGGAAATCCCCGAAAAAAAAACTCTGTACGGGTAATTTACCCTAAGCGAGATTCGAACTCACGACCATTTGAATGTGAGGTAGACAAGCTACCACCACTCTATCCAGGTGGGCTGCTTAAACCATTGATAGAATGATAGAGAAATTTAATGTTATCTATTTTCATGAAAAAACAGCAGCGAAGCAACTTGTCAACTCTAACCCGGTACTGTGTTAAGAGTGCATCGGGAATAGGCATTTGCCTATCATAGGACAATTACTGTTTCTTAAAATTGGAATTACAATGAATTTAACGTAACTTAATTTAACATGACGTAACGCGAAGTAGTTATTTAGGGCTGACTTAACATACATACCTAATTAAGAGTTTGGTAATAGCAACCTTTTCCTACCTTTGGCATTACATTTGTTGTCATATGATAATAAATTGGCTATGCAGTAGTGCATAATGGAGCAACGAAAACAATAGAATCAATCCGGTTACGTTAAGTTCATCCTAATTATGCCATTAGTTTAGCGGTACTTCTTGACTCCAATTTACGTCCCAGCACATCAGAGAAGTATATTGCAATTGGCATTAAAATGCATCAAGTGAGAGCATCATAGACTTGGCTACTTGATGACCTGATCAACTTGCATGTCTAGGCAGAGAAGCTGGCTTGCACTCTATAAGATAAAGAAGAAAAAGAAGAATTAGAGAGTTTTAAGTTTAAAATCCCTATGTTAATTTTTTATTTATTGTCAAAGCCTTTTAATATATGGCGGAGTAATTTTGAAGTTTTCATTGATGCCATTCGAATTTCTTACGTCATTATAAGCCCGCAATGAAATTAATGCAGTGTTGGTAAACCAGATGGAGTGCCTTGTTGGTAATCATGCTCTTCATTCTAGAGTTACAATTATGACTGTGAGGAAGGTGATGTTAGCTTTCCGAAAACCATCACTAGATGTGTATCTGTTGCTCTAGAATATAAACACTCATAAATTATTATTGTTATTTATGATTTGAGTATTATTTAATTTCTTTTTATAGTACCCAGGAGTTTATTTTTCTTTCTGTGAATTACGAACCGTCTCTAACTTTAAATTCTTATCCTTAGACATATTTTAGACGTTTATTTTGTTAAGCACAAGAATCAGAAACAACTTTTTCCATCGACCATTCATAAGAATCTTTCAAGGTGCCATTGTCACATTGATGTCGTAGACTGACCTGGGATTATTTTTAGTGAAAGTAAATCGAAAAGAAAGATACCCGTGTTTCTGCTGTCAAAGGTGAAAAGTCCTATCAGGTGGAAAGAATTGTATAGAGTTTGAAGTTGAAACTGCCGAATTTAGGCCTGTTTTCGCCTAACATCACCTGACTGGTACTGAATATGAACTTTGCCCGCACCGATGCCACAAGTATTTGTGCGAAAAATACGCTTAAGATGACTTACAACCATGAATACATGTCGTGAAGATAAAATCCGATGTAATTGATTTTCATTTTTAGCTATTGATGGGCGGCTCCAAAAAAGAAAGAATGAATGAAAGAAACAAAGAAAGCAAGACAGAAAAAATAAAGAAAGAAGCAAAGAAAGACCCCCCCTCAAAAGTACACATTTTTCTACATTTTCATTTTAATACTTTCTTAAACCCATTTATGCAAAGAATTAGATCTTATTAGAGGATCATTTTACATTCTCTAGTACGTACGTACAATGTACTAGTAGGCAGATAAGGTATTGTATTTCACCCAAATATTGGATACTGAGATTCCACCGAAACTATGTTTTAGATCCCCTGATAAAATAAATAATTTTTAGCAAACAGCCCATGTGTGTGTGTGCGCGCGCGCTCACAGCATAACTAAAAAAAGTTAATAAAGTACCAAATGTTGTATTTAAGCTCGTATCTTCTTTGTTATTGGTTTAAATTTTTAACTGCTTTTTAATTATTTCACATAGCGACCATCTTTTAAACGGTTTGATTCTTGCTTTAGCCTAGCGTACCCCCTTATTTCTCATCCACTTACACTTCTACTTTCAATTTCTCTACTTCTACTTTCTGCTAATGTTTATCGCGATTAGTATAAAAAAGACCAAATAATAATTATATTAATAATAATAATAATAATAATGATAACAATAATAATAATAATAATAATAATAATAATAATAATAGTAAAAATAATAATAATTTGTAAGAATAGTTAGCGGAACGGGTGGAAACAGCCAGGTGAACATTAAATGTAATATCTAAGATTGTTTTCCTTTTCAAATAGAGCCCATGGTGGCAGAAACCCGAGACGCGGGAATTTTTATTTTCGATCTACTTTCACTATAGGAATCTCAGGTTGATCAGTAACATTGTAGTAAATACATCCTAGTCAGTTTGAGGTTAGTTTATTTCTTCTGCTTCTCCTTCATTCGCTATTACCCTCCTCTTATGGAGGGCTGAACACCCCTCAAGACTTTGCAAGCTAACGCCTGGGGTTAGATGCCTTTGAGGGGCAGGCGAACTCTGGACAAAGAGATCGGTGATCAGCCCGATGTATAGTATGAGAGTGATGAAATGACGGTGAAATAGATGGAAAAAAAGGTGATTATGGAGCATGTGGTGGAATGAATGACGGAGAACCCGGTGAAAATCCGTCCAAATGCCGTTCTGTGCACAGCGATCCTCTGTGACGATCCCGGCCCGGTTAGAGAGACAAGATGTCTTACTGCTCAGCTACGGAAAATTACTTTACAAGAAGATATAAGAAATGAAATGGAGTTTTATTTATATACGTTCTTTAACTGCTATGGTTCTCAGAGTCCCATTCTATACTATGCGTGAAAGACCTCTTAATTGTACTCAGAAGCCTTCTTATGGGCTTGAGGTTCTTTTACGTGTCATAAATCTACGACACGGGACCTACGGATTTACTTCCCTTCCGAAGAATGTCATGCTAAGGATTTTTACGCCCGAAAAAAGTTCATCACCCTCCACGGAGACAACCGAAGGAAGAAGATATAGCAGAGAAAATCTTCAAACATCAAGTACTTTCCTCTACTACCCTGAGTTCGTATTTTTGACCCTGATATCGCTTACACTGTGATCAAATATCTAGAACTAATTTCAGAACATCACCTCGCTTTCGAATACCACAATGTTACTATCATCGCCAAAATCCACACACAACTTCTAAGACTGCAACCTTAATTTTGCAGTTCGTTTAATTTCCCTCTTCAGAGGAAAGTGTGCAATCATTCAGGCATGAGCACAGTGCTGTTTTATACTTAATTAAAAACTTATGGATTCGCCACCGAATCAAACATTTTAAAAATCCAAAGAGTACAACTTGAAGCAATGGTCATCAATGTTGCTGCTGGTGTGTGTGT
Organism: Hymenopus coronatus; assembly: GCA_030762935.1. Classification (NCBI taxonomy): domain Eukaryota; kingdom Metazoa; phylum Arthropoda; class Insecta; order Mantodea; family Hymenopodidae; genus Hymenopus; species Hymenopus coronatus. The sequence continues at coordinate 99,853,882 of CM060894.1, read as the reverse complement.
GTTTGTGTGTGTGTGAGAGTGAGAGAGAGAGAGTGTGTGTGTGTATGTGTGTGTGTGTGTGCAATGTCGGAGGTGATCCCGCGTGAGTACGTGTATGTGAGAACTGGTAAACTCATAGTGAGCCTAGGTATAGTTGCTATGCACCTACACTTGTAAGGGCATAACCACATAAATGCAGGGAATGGGCTGAAGTTTGGTTTGGTGGAGTTTAGATTGATGGTGTTACGGAGGTAGCACTAAAGGAAGGCTCCTCAAGGATTGTTTTTTCAGGAGCAGTAATCCATGCCGCTGCTCCGATGGTTCTTATTTGATTTATATTAAGTTGTTTTAAATTTTGATAACCACTCCCATAGAGCTGAGTACTTAGTTAAACTTTTCAGCTGTCGGCTGGTTTGATGCATTCGTTATCGGAAATGCCAACATGCCATGCGGGGAACGAGGAACTGCCTGCATCGACGTTCGGTTAGTGAAGACATCTGAAAACCGTGGAAGGCCCAAACAGTCCTTCATCTCGACGCGGAGAGTGCTATAAGCCCGTACCCTAGGTCTGACAAATTCCCTAAGTTGACAGATGACTTCCTACGCTATCCCGTCGCCGAGAGCTGTATTTGAGGATTGCAGTAACCGCCACGGTACGGCGCCACCACCGCAATCCTCGCCGACACTTACGGTGGATGAAATGGAGATAAAAAGGAAGTTCGGGAAAACGAAGAAACCTTCCCAGCATTTGCACAGTGACCGGAAAAACCCAATGGGTCAGAAAGGTCGGCCACGGGAATCGATCCCATGCCCTCCCGAATGCCAGTCACAAACAAAACGCCTGAGCCACTGGCTCGGTAATCCTCGCCTAACTTAGCTCAGCTCCAAGAAGATTTAGGAATATACTTGTAAATAAAATACTAAAATATTCTCTTAAAAATTAATGTATCTTCCATATTCAACAGTAAATCCTGAAACTAACTCAGATTCTCCTCAGCAATATCTCCGTGGTCCAGTGGTTAAGGAGCTGACTTGGTTCCGGGCTCGATTCCCGGATGGGGTGGGGAATTTTTCTTTAACCAGAATTATTCCTCTAAGAGTCTGGAAGTACGTACGTGAGTTTTTTTTTGTAGTGGTGAACGCCCACTTTAACTACTTATGGCACCGCAGGCGGTGACACTGATGATGGAGCACCGGTGGAATGCGATGGCGGGGGAAACTTGAGGACCCGGAGAAAACCCGCCCCAGCGCCGCTTTGTCCACCACAAATCACAAAGTACGTGAGAATGAATGCGTGTGTGTGTTGAATGATATAAAATAATACACATAATGACAATAACCTATCGTGAACATATGAGTTTTTCTCAAGTCAAAACCCTCGATATGACCAGAGAAGTTAAAGGTGGCTATACAAATGAAACAATTAAAAAAAAAAAAAAAAATCAAAGAGGCACGGTTTGTTTCAGTAAGACGAGAAACAAATCAAACATTACATAGTCACCATTTTCTTCATCACGTGATTTAGATTTAATAACTCCACCGCTTAGGAACTTCACAAATTTCCAAGAGCCATATTACCTTGTATCAAATATCTTTTCACAACCATCAGGTGAAATTTTTTATATTAAAAGAAACTTCCTATGCAAAGCAAATACCGTGTTGGGTATGGTAGATACTTAGAATATAAATCGTGTAATAAACTTGTATCTTTGGTATGGAATTATACGACGATTTCAAGTCAAATTTTCAAATAAATTTTATTTTCAAATCGAGTATTGCAGCACATCAAATTCAGTTCGATAAATAATGATAAGGTAGGTACATCAACCACATTTCTACGCAATTTTGACAAATGTTAATAAATATACAAAACGTTTTAGAAAACTTTTATTGATGAAACTTAAATACGGTTTATCAAAGGGCTAAACTATAGAACATGAAGCAACTTTGATGAACATAAGCTGAAAATACAACACATGAACATGCTATTAAACGACAACATTCTACACTACTAATAGTGCACTACTGAAAAACATATGCACAGACATATAAATCTAGGGCATGAAGTAGTTGCCCGTGGCATTTTAGAAGTTCACTTGATTCTTATTCCATTACGCTATTGCAGCTGGTCTCAAAATTTTAAACCCAACAGGGAACTAAAAGAGCTCCACATTGCTTGGACTTTCTTGAGACATTTCGTACATTGATGCAATAAATCAGTTTGAAATAAATAAATTTGGAGGCCATTTGGATATTTAAAGCGTGCATGTGGTTCATTAGATAAATAAAATAGATAATTTATTTCATCTTCTCAAATTAGAAGCATCATGCATACTATATAGTTACCTTCCTGGAGTTGCCGAATTTTGGTATCTTATACAGAACACCCTGATTATTGATGCATACCGAGTGGAAGGGAACTTACTACATTCTTTCTAATATATGATTCATAGATACCAGCAGTGATGCGTGTTTGTTTACGTTCTGATCTAGTGCAAGTGACACCCACACAACCTACAGCGTTACTAGCTCTTGTTTACGATAAAACCAAATTATCTCGGTAGGAAATGATCAGAGCAAAAACGTAATGTGTTCTATATATCACTAGTTTAAATTAATGCAATGATTTTCTTTCCACCTGTTATGTACCTTTCCTTCTATTTGTACACTTTTATTCCCTACAACTTAATCTATTTACCTCTTATATAAATTACAGCCCCATCAGTTCTATTATTAAGATCATCTCTTTCTTTGGCGGTTTTCTTCCCCCATTTCTCTCTTACTTTCCCTGTATAATTATCTAGTTGTTTGAGAAATTCTATCCCATGGTTTTCAAAAATTTTAAGTACAATATCTCTGCAGTAACGTTTCCCAGTTTTAACATGTGGTTCATAATCATCGAGAGTAAAAAAAACAAACATTGCTAAAGGATGTATTAGAAATGATAAAGTAAGAAATTAAACTATAATCACAGTTGAATATTAGCTAGAAGATAATGAACCATAAAGAAGGAGAATTACCGTAGACCACGGAAGAAAAGATCAACAACAGAAACGAGGCGAAGGAGGAGGAGAAGAAGAAGACGAAAAAGAATAACTACTAATGTTTATCTCATGGTGAATAATAGGGGAAGATAACAACTTTAGATAAGACAATATCTGTATTTTAGTGCAGTATTTTTTTTTATTATTATTATTATTATTATTATTTAGTGGCGGTGACTTTATATGGTACACGTATTGCTTGACACCTGGTGTGCACTTTTCGAAAGCCGAGTTCTTGTACTCGATACAATGGATCCAGTCCTCATTTGAACGGCTATAGAAAGTTTTTCCTTTTAAAATTCAGACCCTGTTTGTGACGTTCATAACAGAATAAAACATAATATATGTATATAAATTAAGAATCAACTGAACAGGTTTGTTAGCACAAGTGACGAGTAACCACCATCAATTTGTGACAATTAGCCATAGTGGGAAATGAAACAATAAAATTGGGAAAGGAAATTTGAGATGAAATCATTCCAGGTCTAAGTTTAAGGCATCTCCCGGTATTTGCCAGCTGTGAGCACTGAGGTCCTGGTGGTATTCCTGCCTTAAAGATCTGTACTACTCTTGTTTCTTCTTTATTTCATTGTTCTATTTACACCTCGTATTTAACTGCAATGGTCGAAACAGCGACCTTTTACCCTTAGAACATATTCTGGTTGTGTTAACTCGTGTATCATCATTGGATTTTATTGGGCTTTATATATTAGATCAAGTAAGAATCGTTAGTATGTCTTCTTTCGGAAGAAAAATAAAGCCAATGATCCCGTGTAATGTTTATTTGCACGCAAAAGTACCCCATACCTTGAAAGAAAACAATTCTTCGGGTAAATTCGCCATGTTTCACGCTCGCAAGTCTTGATTTCGTCCTGTAGTGTCATATAAGAGAGATGAGTTGATCCTTCGTTATCGTATGCACATAGTGGCGAACTCCCTAACTAGAAATTTTCTCTCAGGTAACTATAATCGATGTCCAAATATGTCAACCGAGCGTGATGATCCACTTACATTCACAGCCTTATTCATACTTCCAGAACCTAGGGAGGACCGGGAATATTCTTGGCTACAGAAAAGTTCTCACCTCCAGCTGGGAAACAGACACGGTACCCCTCGCACTACAGCCAAGTCCGCTACCAAATGAGCTACGGGCGACAGAGACTTCTGTAAATAACTTAAAATTTTGTTTTAGTATGTTATCAAAATAAATAAGCAATAATTTAAATGTGCATTCAAATATAGCTAAGCATCTTCCCCCAATCGTAACTTCATAGCTGTAAAACATAGAAACATTCTATTCAGATACCTGCAGTCTATGAGGTAGATGTTGCAAGGTTAAGTTACATAGTAAGTTGTAAATAACATAAGAATAGAAAGGGGGAAGAACATGACAGTAGTCTTGGGGAAAATAAAAGCCCTTATGCGCTCTAGTGTGGGTGGTCATCCATTCGTGACATTGAATGGTCAAGAAGTGGGAAGGAAATAAAGAGACGGAATTAGAGCCAAGGTCTAGTTGCCTAAGAAAAAGGCAGTGACCCTTCTTTCGTCAACAGGCCTCCCGTGGGCTCATTCTTCCCTGTGACACAATCGCTCAGGCTTTTCTAAACTATGCCAGATGCTCGTGTTGAGTCACTTTGTTTCCGGGCTACACGAGGTTCTTTGCTTCCCTCCCCCTTCCAACTGACGCTTTCCTCTGTCAAGGCTTCCTGGAGATGGAATGACAACTGCCAGCTCTCAAGCTTGCAACAACCAGAAAAACAAAAATAATACTTTTACTCCAGGAAGTTAACACTGTGAAACTTGTAATCATATCCAGAAAGTGTGTGTCTATGTATTATGCAATGCATGTATGTATGGATGGATGGATGGATGGATGGATGGATGGATTGATGGATGGAATCTCAAAAACCGCTCAAAAGATTTTGATAATTCTTTCACCATTAAGAATCCCTATATTTGCTGAGAGGCATAGGCTATAAAACAGCTTCTAATTTCAATTATTAAAAAGCTTTCATTAAGAATGCAGAAGTCACTTTTTATATTGATGGTTCATATTTTTTTCTGTTTGTTACACAAATATATTTATTTTAAATAATATTGGATTTTTCCAAGTAGATATCAAAATCCTGTTCAGACTAGAATTCCTCAATAAAAAGCATACAATATGTCGCATATTCTGAGGTTATTTGTCACATTTATTTTAAATGAGAAATTCCTACGCGTCACATATGAATCATAAATTGTGTTTCATAGATGCATATTTCATTTACAAAACATGAGGATTATCTACTATCCAAATAATGTTGTTCACAAAACATAAATATTTTAAATACTCTTGCTGTAAAAACAGTTTTACTAAGTTATACATATGAATTGTTATGTTTTATTATTTTAAGATAAAAAAGTTTTAATTCCCACTGAAAAGGGTTAAACCAAATAACTTATATAAAATGTTATTGTTCATGCCTTTATATGGCACACGTATTATTTGGCATCTGGAGTGCACTTTTCGAGAGCCCAATTCTTGCACTCGATACCAGCATCCAGGCCTCATTTGGACGGCTATTAAAGTAGTGCCCTGTTCGGTTTTCTTTTTAAAATTCAGACCATGTTTGTAACGTTCATAAGAGACAAAATCTGATGTGTACCATTCACATGACTTTCTCTACATCTCTGCATCAAATTATTCTTAAAAAGCTTTTACTTCTATTTATTTCATGCTAATAAGAAAAAAATTAGCATAAATATTCTTATTACTTGCTTCCTTGTAAGTAGAAGCGAAATAAGGGAGTACCATGGGTTAAAGCGATCGTCAAAACCTGGTTGCTATGTCACTGAAGTTCCTTTGTTTGTATGGACAGCAGTTGACAAATTCCTGTATGAGAAAAGTATGTTTTCCATAGCAGAAACCAAAAACAAGGAATGTCTCAAAAACGACGAACTCCACGTAAAAAATGTATATAACATAAATTTTGTGTTTTAATGTGCTCTACATATTTTGTGTAGTAAGTTTTTGTCCATCTCTTACGGTTTAGCAGTTATTCAAAATTCCATAAAATTCATCCAGAATAAACTACTCTTCAGGTGCTATTCCCAGAAAATTCAAGATATGCATTTTATTTGTCAGGTATATGATATTTTAATCAAAATCCTTGCAGCCATTTTTGAGAAAATCGAAATTTTTGAAAAAAGTTCCACGTAAAGGGTAGTGTGGGTTGGGTCAAAATCTTCGTGTCGCATCCCTGGAAGATACTAAACTTTTCGTTTTTAAGTTATCGTGTTCATAGACACACGGACACACTGACACACGAACACACGGACACACACGCGGATCTTTTTTAAAAATGCTTTTTTTTTTTTTGGATATAGGGGACCCTAAAACATATATTTCCGGTGAAATCTCGGTATCGAATTTTTGGGTGGAGTGCAATACTTCTCTATACACTATGTACAGTGTAGGTGTATATATTAAAAATCAACTGACTAGGTTTGTTGGCGCGTGTGACAAGTGACTACAATTAATTCGTGACAACTTGTGCCATTATAGGAAAAACTGCTGAACAATAACCTCGCTCTTAATATGATTATATTATGACCGATGTAGATTTTAAAGGTAGAACAGACCTAGTTTATGAACATTTACACCCAAAACTAATCTTAATCCAACATCGAGGTCACAATCTTTCTTTTCGATAAGAACTCTTAAAAAAAGTATGCTGCTATCCCTTTTAATCATTATTTATTGATCACATAACTAACTCACATTACGGAAAATTATTTCTAACTGTGTGATATCTACAATTACAAATGCATATAATTATTTTAGATGTTCACATCATATATGAATCAAGGTGAGAAAATGTTACTTACCAGAGTAAAAGCTATAAAATGTCAAATAAAACCGTTGTTAGGTCTTGCACGTGACCAGTACTTCACGCAATTAATGTACAGGATAGTGAGAGCATCTGGCTGCATTAATAATCAATCGTGTGTTTTTGCAGTCTTAAGAATATTATATACATTTTATTCTAGAGGGATCATGGTTGCTTAAATATATGCTTTATAGCCGTATACCAAACAACCCACTCTTCCCTACATGACAGAGAATGCATGATAAGAACAAAAGCAATATAATTAGAGACTATGATGTAACACTTAAACAAACAAAAGACATCATTTAAATAGCGATAACTGATTCTATCTATAATGATACGAATCACATATTATATTTATTTAATTTTCATTTAATAAATACTGCAGTTATGTGTCATAAAACTGTGTCAACACCTTTCAGTAGTTTTTATTCTAATTCTATAGATGTATGCAATGAGGATTCTGGATGCCAAGGCATTCTTATAACTCTCATATAGGTTTGCTTTATTTCCTTTCCACTTATGTTGTAATCAATTTCGTTCAGCGGGCCCTCTGAATAATTGTATAAACCTAGTAACATTATGAATCATTGTTCTAATATTATAAATATGCATATACAACATCAATAATGATGAGATTTATTGGTAAACGTGGAAATAGATCTAAAATTGTTATGGGAAATACAATAAACAAATTTCACATTTTATTAGTAACTAGATGCATTTTATGAATGCATTATAAGGGAGCTAAAAGAAAGAAAAGCCAAGGGACCACCCAAATTCCATTTAAATCACATTGAAGCCAATACGTTCAAGTAAACGTTATACCTTCTCTGTCGACGTCGGTCCTCCGGAGGGCGTCCGACAGTTTCAGCAGTTCAGATGTGAGGGCTCCCTGTGCCTCTTTATTGGAGCTTTAATAGTCCAACCCATGCTTATTCCGTTATTGCGTTATGAGGACACCGCTGTGTCAGCATTACGACACCTTACCACTAATATCTACCGGTGAAACTGGTTAAACAATGCCTGTTGCTAAATGCAATATAGTTTATTGAAAACAACCACCTGGTATCCTATTATATTCTTAATGATTGCATTTGTAGAATTTATATTTCAAGTTTCTATATCACGCATAGAAGAAATATTGTCATCCAAAAATGAAATGTGATTACACTGAAAAGAAATACACCAGATTAAAAAGAAACATTATTGAAAAATGTGTTGGATGAAAAGTCTGTTAAGTACCAAACTTAATATATAAATTCAGCATATTCCAAGGAAGCGACAGGGAGGATTTTCAATAAAATCTCCTATCCTTAAACTATCGTTTTCATGGAAAGATTTTTGTTATTTTTTATTTTCTCAAAAAGGACTGAAAGAATTTTGATTCAAAATTCAATATGTTTAAGATATCAGGACAACAAAATTAAACGTATTCTTACCTTCAATAGGTCGTCATTCTGATTATTTTGATTAATTGATAAATCGTAACAGAATATTCACTACACAAAAAAATTAACTCGTTAAAGCACACAATTTATATGAAATAGGGAGAACAGAATACTAAAGATATAGGAATGGACACTTGTGCAACATTGTCGATTTACATATACGTGGCGTAATTTCTTAAGAGTTTGAATATATGCGCCACAATGTTTATTCGCCATGTTGTACTGCTATCTTATCGAGATTTCATCTGAGCTGCTACGCTCGTCGTGAGCTGATACGGATCTGAAACAAGACTGTTGACCTCTGTACCAGCAAATTCTTCAGTTAATGTTCGACACGAAATGAAAAATTGACAATGCATCTTGAGTAACAATCTTAGGACATCTAGACAGCAGCAAGCAAGACTCATACGCGTGCAGAGTGAATCTCAATTTGTGAAACAATAAAGCAAGGGAAGCTTGGCATGTGACTACCGAGCGGCGGGGGAGGTGCTGGGATTGTTGGAATCCTCTTCCTGTGATTCTTCACGTATTTCCACTCAGCGATTTGATTTATGTATTCGGTTTGTTGCATCACGAACGTTCCTCCCCGTGGTTCACGAGGGGTGCTTTCATATGGACATGGTACGATAACTGTATAGCAGATTAGAGACACTGGAAGTGAAATTTCAAATTTCTATATTTCTGTATAGATTTTTCTGAATATGTTACTGTGATTTCTTTGCTGTTATGTTAATACTACAGGTTGTATTCAAAGTGTCTAAATATATTAGATATAAATTATTTTATAATTTTAATTCTTAAATAAATATGTAGATATTATTTTTTCTAGCACGCATGTATAATATGATGTGGGTATTCCATCCAAATATTTTATACCGGGACTACACCGAAAATGCATGTTTTGAGGATCCTGAATCCATAAAAGTGTGTGTCTGTGGATAGTATAACTCAAAAACGAAAAGTTCGCAAAATATTAAGTTTAGTGTCTTCCAAACATGGGACACAAAGATTTTCAAATAAAATTTCCCTCATCAAACTGCCCTTTACAAGGAATACTTTTCAAAATGTTTCTCTAAAACTTTTGATAAAAATATGCATATCTAATATATTTGCATTGCAAATAAAATGTAGGTCTTGAATTTCCTAGGAATAGCCTCTGAAGTTCCTCTTCATTCTGAATGACTTTTGCATATCTAGTAAACCGTAAGAGATAGACAAAAAGTAATGTAGATATGTCATAACACACAAATTATAATCTGTACATTTTTTTGTTTTTTTTGTTTGGTGGAGCTAACCATATTCGTGATATTCCTTGTTGTTTCGTGTTTTTTTGTTGTGCCTCTAGCCATACAAAAAAGCAAATTTCAAGGACAATATTAGAGTGACAGCTTTTAAAAACATATGTTAATGTTTTAGGATAGTGTATTCCTTTAATTCCTTTCTACTTATAAGAAACTAAGTACATCGTAAGATTGTTCTGTTACTGTTTATTTATATTTGCATAAAGTAGAAAGAAGAAGAATCTTTTGTAAGAGCTTTGTTTGCAGAGCAGATATATTAATCATGTGAATGGACACATTAGATTTGTTCTACATTTATACCCCTTCTTTATCTGCAGATCATGTCGCTGCACTCATCTTTGCAACATGTGTACTTTTATCATTGGGTTTATATTTTTACTTTCTCTAGCACGTATGTACGTACATACAATGTTCCTACATAGTAGCTAGAGAAGGTATTACATTTCACCCAAAAATTCAATCCACCGCAAAACATATGTTTTTATTTCACCCAAAATATATGTTTTGAGGTCCCCTGAGTCCGAAAAAAGTATTTTTAGAAAAAGATCCCTGACGGTGTGTGTGTGCGCGCTTGCTTGTGTGTGTATGTGTTTGTGTGTGAGTGTGTGTGGGCAGCATAGTTCAAAAACGAAAAGACCGTTAAAAGTCAAACTTGGTATATATGTTTAGTACCTTCCAAGAATACGACACGAAGATTTTAAAGAAAATCTGCCCACTACAAACTATCCTTTACATGGAAAACATTTGCAATTTTTTTCTTAAAAATGGCTCTAACAATTTTGATTAATGCACCATATATTAAAGATATTTCATTTCACAAATAAAATGTATATTTTTAATTTTCTGTGAATAGCCTCTGAAGACCGCTTTATTCTGAAAGAGTTTTACGAAATGTTGCATAACGGTTAAACCGTAAGAGATAAGCAACAAACGTAGAGCTCTTAAAACACATAATTTATGTCATATGCATTTTTTATGGAATTGACCGTTTTTAAGACATTCTTTGTTAGTGGTTTCAATTTTAAACTATCTAAATTGTCTCGAACGGAACTACGCAAAGCGAACCGAACAACAATTGTTTCACATAGCAATCAGGTTTTAAAAGATTTAACTATCACTTTAGCCTTGTGCATTCCCTCATTTCCCTTATATTTATAAGGAACAAGTAAATCGAAAAATTCCGCTAATGTTTATCTCGATTAGATGGTGTAAATAAAAAAATATTCAATCTTTTGTAAGAATTGCTTGTATATGAAACAGCTAAAGAAAATTATGTCAATGGAACATATCAGATTTTTCTTCATTATATCACACACACAATGACGCTCTGAATATTACTACCAGACTTTAGGAAGGATAGAAATATTCTTTACAAGAGAAAAATCTCCTCCCCAGCGAGATTCGAACCCGGAACCCCAAAATGTTCCACACACCTCAAAATTTGAGAAAATTGGTTGGAATTTTGTGAACTGGAGCGCTGAACCACATAGAAAATTTTCAAGTGCTGATATTTCAATAACTTTGATTAGCGGATTATTATTAGTTTTATAAAATGTTAGAAATTTTACACTCTAAAATTAATTAGTTTTTCATAAACATATATTGCTTGAAAACTCACTATTGGTATTTGTAATAATTTTGTTCTTTGTAGTGATACTTCTACACATTCTGGAATATTTGAGTTTTATTTGAATAAAACTGATACGCGTGGAGCACTTTGAAAGCGTAAAGTTGTAGCTTTGAGAAAAATGCTGTTTTATAAAACAGTATGCTAGTAAATAGTTATATTGTACGATCTTTAAATGGCTGTGTGTCCGAAGCAAGAGCGGATATATGAATGTTGCCTGTCTTTAGATGCCTAAAAGTTACAGCTAGCTATTTACAACAACAACAACAAAATCGACTTTTTTACTGGCAAATAAAGTCTGCCTGATGTATATGTTCTCTGAAATACCTAATGGCATTCATGCAATCTTCTGCATTTATGGTGTTTTCGACATTTATTTCCCTTCTTTTTTACATTTTCCCTTAAATTTCTGTTGCTTTTTCTATCGATTGCCGTTTTTACCCACAGATACACACACATATGCACATTTACAAGTACACAAACAACCATGCCTATACCTGCGATCCCCTACGCCACGAAGCACCAATGTTCCAATATAGGTTATTCGAAATGTTGTCCTCTAAATAAAACATGTTTCATCAGGTATTTTTAATATTTTATCAGTTACCTATCCCTTTTTTAACATTATTTAAAGTCCAGATATTAAAATTTACCCGTCTCTTATGTACCTATGGTTTGTATGGCTTCAGTTTGAAGAGTTAGGTAACTCCCCACGTTAAGCTGTTAGAATAGATATTTTTGAGAGAATTTTCAGTCGCTGTCCAACCTTGTTTTAAATTCTTCTCAATAAACAAGCGCAGCTTTACGCTGAATTTTGTCGGAAATGGGTCTCATTTTTAATAATATGTGAACATTTTTCTCCCGACTTCTTGGAAGACATAGGTCTAGGATACTTCTAAATGTCGTGCTAGATAAACCAATCACATACCAACCATGCATTAAAATCTCTTGCTATACTGATTATTTATTTAGTGTAGTTATTAGCATTCAAGGTCAAAAACATCTTTAAAATATGAGGCTAGATCTTACTCAATAGCAACACAAGCTTCGGCGAAAGTGAGCAACAAACACGCCTAAGCATAGGTCGCAAGGTGCGCTGAGGAATTGCTGTGGCGTGTGTACCGGCCAACTCCTTCTGCATGTATTTCTCTGAAATTATTTTTTTAGTGAATTAAATTCAATGAATTTTTCAAGTATTTTCATAGGCCTTTAAGTTTGAATTTGATGACGAATGAATCAGCTTCCATGACTCTGGCTGGATATGCAGCGTAGGAGAGGTTTAAGGAAAAGAGCTCCAGAAGAGATGAAAACCAACTCGAGGATGTCAATAACTGAGGGATTTGAAGGAAAGAGGGTGGTGAAGAGGGTGAAGGATAGGAGGGGTGTATGTGTGGAGAGATGAATGATGAATGGTTGAGTTGCGGGAACCATTTAGCGGTCCAAGAGGGTGAAGCTTGGCCAATGCTTCATCACTGTATTGTACATAATACATACTCTCTGCACCCCGTAACTGTCGATGGAGGAAAGGAATCCATCACTGACGATTATGTAGCATTTCGCTCCACCTCGTCGTGGAAAAGACGGCAAGCATGAGTTATTTCATGTAGTTTTAGCATTCCTAAGGGCTTAACAGAATTACCTTGGTATAGTCACTTTGTATTATTAAAAGCCTGATGTTCACTACCTTTGTATAGTGAGAATTATCATCATCATCATCAATTGCTTATAAATCAATGATTTTGATTGCATAGGACATTTTAAATAAACGGACACTTTTAGTAAAATCAGGAATAAGAGTCAATAATAAAACATGTATAAGTAATCTTTTTTTTTGCAGACAATCTGATAATAGTTTAGAAAAATGAAAATGATTTACAGAAATCCTTACATGAGACAAAAGATTCTGGTTTTTAAAAGATAAAAATCCAATGGTATCAAAAATTATTTATTCTAGAGGATTTACCTCCAGAACAAGTATTGAATGTTGAATATTTAGGATGTGGCATTAGCTTTAAAGTAGAAAGGGGTATTGATATTAAAATAAATACATTTTAATCAGTTTGCGGAATTATACACACAACTTTTAAAAACAAAATAAGAAAATGAATTAAAATAAAATTCTACGAGCTATGGCAGTCTCCTAATTTTTTACTACTATGAAACTTCATTTCAAATTTAAGCTCCACAAATAAAGCCTATAATTTTTTTTATAAAATATTCACACATGGAAGTCTAGGATTACAAGAAAAACAAAATAATTCAGACGGCGGAGATGTGGTTTAAGTAAAGGGTTGCATCAAACTCGATAAGATTAAAAGTAAAGAAATAAGAGAGGAACTAAAGTAAATCTTTATATAGCAAGGGAATGCATCAAAGACAAACATTGATGTAGCGCATGAACAGAGTGAGTGAGAAAGGATACCCACTACTAGCGAGAAAATACCAAGCGAGAGGAACAAGATCGGCGTCCTAATCTACGAAACTAGAGTGGCCAATTTCCGAATCCTTGTAGTGGTTAAATGGGTATTATTATTGTTATTATTATTATTGTTATTTTTGTCTTCCGTTATTATTCTAAGAAACTGCAACTTGGCTGTTTCTAATTGTCTTCTGTTTACTCTATTACTATTTAAAATCCAGCCACATAAGAATGTAGGCATAGGCAGTACCTTATAAACTTTCTAGTTTTATATCTTAATGTTCTTTGTATAGTTCCACATATACGTTGGAACTTAATTAATTTTTGTTATATCTTTTTCTTGTTCACGGGATATTCAACATTCACAGTAGTTAGAGGTGTTTACTTGTTCTATTATTTCTCGTCTATTACTACTTTTGATCGTATAGGAAACTTTCCTTTGATCTATTTATAGATATTTCTGCTACCATTTAATGCACTGTACTTTGGAGGTCATCTTCTGTAGTGCCAAAAATGACCTGGTCGTCAGCAAATAATATGGTATTATTACTATTATTAATTATTATTATTACTATTATTATTAATTATTATTATTACTATTATTATTAATTATTATTATTACTAGTATTAATTATTATTTACTAGTATTAATTATTATTATTATTATTATTATTATTATTATTATTATTATTATTATTATTATTATTAGCAGCAGCATCAGCAACCCTCAGACTTAGTGCGCACCGTCTCAAGTTTCCAATAATAATAATAATAATAATAATAATAATAATAATAATAATAATAATAACAATAATTTATACACGGAGTATGAATGTTTTCTCATCTTTCAATATAAAATACTTTTTCTTCTCTGTTCGTCACTATCCTCCATGTACTTTACAGCCCTCTTACTTTCATCCCAGCTTTTATTTCCCGCATCCATGAGTTTCAAGGTCTTTTTTATCTATTTCTGACTTCAAAAACTACAATTCTTTACATCTTCTAATACAACTTTTCTGTTTTTACAAAATTAAATCTTTGGTATCGGTTCCACATTCAATATGAACTTTTTTTATAAATTTATTTTCAGATTCTATACATATTCTACTATAACCTTCCAAAAATGAATTAATTCTTCACACTCTTGCGCAATTATTACCTGATATTTCGCAAATAAAAATATCTATATTGTGTCTACTCCTCCTTCTCTCACTCGTCTCTAGCCAAAGCGGTCCGGGTTCGATCCCATGCGTCCGTATATGGGATTTATGACGGACAAAACAGCTCAGGAGCGGGTTTTCTCCGGGTTTTCCGGTTTCCCCTTCCATCTTCATTCCAGTATCATCAGTGACATTGCCTGTGGTGCCATAGTAGTAAAAGCGGGCAATAAACACTAGTCCATCTCCCAATTGATGCCTCCGTTCCTGAACATTTTGAATAATAACACTAATATTAATAATAATATACAATTAATATGTAACACAGTTGTAACTGAATTCATAGTATTATATAAAATCTCGCCGATTAATTATTATTATTATTATTATCATCACTATTAAAGCTATTGTGTATAATGATGAGATCTAAGTGTCGTTAAATAAATTGTCTAGCTTCATCATTATTAATGCGCATGTTTATGATTAAGCTACAGGTACTAACTGGCAATTGACAATTTTAGACTCGGAACAACTTTAAGGGTAAACCAAGACGGTTATTAATTATGAATGGTTAAAGAAGATGATACTTGGAGCAGCTCAACCACTTATTTCAATGCCAGCTAAATGGACAAACTTTTATGCGGAACATTGCATCCAAAGTACACCACCTCTCTATAGAAACTATGCAACAGTATTACTATATTGAAGTGCTATATTGTTACAGTATATCAGCTGTAGTGGTTAATAAAATCATGTTACTAAACTGGCAGGGATTGACATTTAGAGAATCTCTTTCTATCTCGTGTTGTATTTGGTTTGAATACTTACTGTGATTCTGGGGACAAGAATACTTCTGCAGGAAAGCACATGGTTTTGGACGTGTGTCACTTAGAAGTATTGAACTTTCTTCTACTCAACTCATATACCCAAACTTAGGAATACAGGATCCTGATTGGCTAAACACAGGTATTACGCAAGATCCAAAGAACCCTCCGGAAGTGCTCAAGCCAGAGCATAGACATTGTCGCCACATTCAAAGTGTACACATGGCTGTCACCTTTGTTATTGAGATTGTCAGCTTATGTCCACGTCATTTCGAACTTCGTGTTGCTTTAGCTCCAGTGTCAACATTGAATACGTCCCCTTTCTTCTTTTTTTGCTTTCTCAACGCCTCCTGACACATTATGACCTCACTGTCTTTTCCTCCAGATGCGACAGACTGACTGGCATGGTGAATATTGTGACAACCAGACAAGAGAGTTGGTCTCGGCTTCGTCTATATCTGGGTCATATGCTACTTTTGGCTTTCAAATCATAAATGACGATCATTACAATTCCTTTGATTAATGCTTCAGCGTTCCCCCTGCTTCTCGTTATCTCTGATTATTACTTTCTCCACACGTACTATGTACATACTGTATAGAGAAGGTATTGTATTGAACCCAAAAATTCGATACCAAGATATCACCGGGAATACATGTTTTCAGATCCCCTGATTCCAAAAAAAAAGTATTTTTAGATTTTTAGAAAAATATCCGTAATGTATCTGTAGGCAGCATAGTCAAAAAACGAAAAGGCCGTTAAGTACTAAACTAGATATTTGAGTTTGATATCTTTCAAGAAAGAAGATTTTCAAGAAAATCCCCCCACCTCCAACTACCCTTTACATGAAAAATATATTGAGCAAGCAAATATAGCAGAAATTGAAACATAGCAAAATGGGTTTAAACATTTGCGTAGTATTTCTTAGTAATCGAAAGTATACCTGAACTACGCTGCAATGTGCATAAAGTTCGGTAGAGCTTTTAAACTTTGCATACACATGCTTTGAAATGTCTAGTATGCTTAAGACAAAATTACGCAAAATGTACATGTTGAGCCCAAGAAAGAAGTTGGGCCCATCATTCTTATTAAAAACAACATTAGGGTTAACTTATACTCGAGATTTTCTCTTACATTGACCGCAACGTCATCAGGAGCATTTGTCATTGCCCATTCTTGTTTACGCAATATTTAGCATATGTATGTCCTCTTATATCTTGCACTGTTTTTTCGAGCTCCTTCCCCTCAGACATTACTGATTCTGATAATTTACTTCAGAGTAGTGTCGTGTAATATCTAAATGCAGGTAAACCAAGACAATGTAGACCTTGCTGCATATGCAACCATCAAAACGCATGAGTACAGCGTGTAAGCGCGATTAAAATCATTCGAAGAAGCATGTTCGAAGCGATATGTGATTGGAATGGATGACCTTGTGAGATTTATTGACGTTCCAAGCGATGTAGTTCATTCGTTTGAAGGGGCATGTTCAAATCGATATTTGCTGACTGAAATGGAAGGCCTTGTTTGATTTATCGATGTTCCAAGCGATGTAGTTCACTCATAGCTGAGTAAACTCTTGATCACAAAATATAGCAAATATTGGTCATTAGTATACAAGGATGATGGACCAAGTAATCGATTTTATTACTTCATAGTGTTTTGACAAACAGTAATTAATTTGTAATTTGCTCCAATTTGGAGATTACGGCTATACTCTATTCATTTATTTCCTGTTGGCATAGGTGCCAGCAAGCGGAAATTATGCTTGATTAATTTTGAGATGTTTAAAATACAAACATATGTAATGACTTAATAATTTGCAAGTCATTATTTCAGGATTCATAACTAATAGCTATTTTTCATATTTACTTTTGCCTAGGACAGGTACTGGCAAGGAGCACTTATGCTTTATTAACTTTGAGATGCTTAAAACATAACTTAAATAATTTGCAACTCATTATTTCAGAGTTCATAACCATATCTTTTATATTTACTTTTGGTTAGGATAGGTAATGGCAAGGAGGATTTTTGTTTTGTTTTAAAATATAAATTTAAATAACACTTTATAATTTGCAACGTCATTACTTCAGGGTTCATGACCAACGGCTATTTTTCATATACATTGTTTCTCTAATTAATGCGTGTGTTTATATAAAATACTTCTTTAGGAAGGTCAGTAGTGAAATGCATAGTTTATACATAATTTACTAATAATTTTTATTTATTTTTGGTTATATAGAAACAATAAAAGTGCATTAAGGAATATAAATATGCGCAACAACCCGTGAAACTGATTGCCATTTCTTCGAAAGCCGTACATTATTTCTACCTCCGACTGAGTTATCAGTGAATGAGAGTCCATTCAGTAAACAAGGAGAAAAGTGGAGCGTCTCTAAAAAGCAAATTATAGTAGTGATCATACCTGGTAAACATGAAAACCGAACACAAAACGTGTTTTGTGTTACATTACTTCTAAATAAGAGAACCATTTTAAAATTTAAAAGTTGTTTTTCTTGCTTTGGTTGTGGTGTCACTAAATACATGAATTATAGAGTTGCAGAAAGAGAGCATGAATAATATTAATAATAGTAATAATACTATATTTGTAACATATTTAATTATTAAGTATGAAATACAATTGGTCACGTCAGAGCACAGAAAATAAAACAGTGCTTATTTTTGAAGATTTCTAATGAACAAATTAACATTAGAAAATCGAACAATGAAAAATCTTTAAAACAAATTAAGAATGGATTACAACTTGGAAAGGGTACTAAAACATTCTTGCATATTATAAAGTGGGGTTTCCTTTAGCCTCAATTGTATCTTATGGTGTCTCAAATTTAAAATTCTAATTCTGATTGTATGAATGTTTACATTAAACCTTGTATAGGATGTATAGTTTATGAGTTGCTACAGATTATTCTTTAAAAACGTTGAAAGATCAAAAATATTTAAATTGTACAAATACCAGACACAGTCGCACCTTTGACGCAAGACATATTGTATTAATTTTTGGTGTGTAATTCGGTTCACTGTTGATTACTTTAAAGCTGCTAAAAATATGAAATAGTTCTCAGATTAGATACTTTAAATTCAATAAATGTTTTAATGCTATTTTAAGGTCCTCCCCATTGAAACAGGTTTCAAATACAAGCATAATTTCGGTCCTTATTTGTAATACTACATGCATAACATGAAACAATAACAGTACTTCCTCTTCCTGTATCATATTTCCATGAACTGTCCCTGTGATACTACTAACTTTTCAAACGAGAATGTGATAAAAATTCCAAATTCAACATTACTACATTATTAAGTGTGCGATACTTAGCTAGTTTTTCATTATGCATGTGCTCTTCACATATTCTTACTCTCTCTACATGTACTATGTGCATAGTGTATAGAGAATGTATTGCATTCCACTCAAAAATTCATGCCGAGATTTCACCGGAAATACACGTTTTAGGGTACCATGTATGCAAAAAAAGCATTTTTAGAAAAAGACCGTGGGTGTGTGTCCGTGTGCCTATGAACACGATAACTCAAAAACGAAAAGTCTGTAAAATACTAAACTTGGTATTTACGTTTAGTATCTTTCAGGGATTTCACATGAAGATTTTGAGAAAAATTGCCCCACCCTAAACTACCCTTAACATGCAAATATTTTAAAAAAGTTTTGATTTTCTCAAAAATATCTCCAACAATATAGATTAAATTGCGTGTATTAAAGAATTTATATCGCAAATATAATATATTTTTAACTCTCTTGGAATAGCCTCTAAAGACGCTACATTCTGGATGAATTTTGCTGATTTTTGCGTTACTGTTTAACCGTAAGAGATAGATAAAAACTTACTGTACAAAAATGTATATCTCGTTAAAAAAATACAATGCTTCAAATGAGTTTTTTCATGGAATTGACTATTTCTGAGATATTCCTTATTATTTAGTTCAGACTTAAAATACTTAAAATGTTCTCACATGGAAAGTCGTAAACTCCTGGCCCTGTATAGAAATGGATTTCAACCACATGACAACCAGCTTTTAAAAGATTTGACTATCGTATACTGTATATCCTTATTTCTCTTTTACTTACAAGGAAGCAAGTAATTCAGGCAATTTCTGCAAAGTTTATCTCGATTATCATAAAGTAGATATGGAAGAATACAGTTTTCAACAATATTTATTACAGCTATGCAGAGAAAGTCATGTGAATGGTACACATTAGATTTTTATATATATATTCAGATAAACTATTAATTAATGAGGGAATAGCTACCCAACTTTAGTTTATTTTATTTACAGCGGCAATCCCAAACTATAATACTGAAGTATCTAATTCTTGACGTTCAGATCCTTACGTAAAATGGAGAATACTAATTTTCAGAAAAATAAATTAATTCAGGAATAGATATGATGGAAACAAGGAGTAACGTGGTTTGATTTGCAAAATATATAAGCTTCAAATTTTTGCGAAATCTGTATGGTTCGATGGCATCAATAAGTAGTATATAACAGGGGCAGTGAACTATGTTATATGGTGGTTCACCTGTCCTTTATTCTCTGGTTTTATGCCACCCGCAGAATACAACCAAGCCTGAAAACATCGTTCCCGACACCTATCTTCTGCATACCAACACTATAGACTTTGGCACTTTTAGTTATAGGTAAACAGTAGCGTGTTTGATCAAAGTGCGGTGTTAGTATGAGCTCCAAGATACTCGATTCAGGTTCGAATTTTACCAAAACGTTGACAATTTTTTTCTCCCGCTTTCTTTCTTCCTGATTTGGCAAAAAGCTACATTTTCTAACTTGCTTATTTGTTTCTTTTATTGTTCTCTTTATTTATGTTTATTTTAACTTAATCACTCCAGTATTATTTAAAGTCTTAGTGAAGATACTTTTTCAAAACAATTAGAATGAAAATTATGGATCGAAAACTGAAGAACACGTAAAATGAACTACCGCTTGTTCTTTTGTTTAGACATAAAATTAGAGTGTGACAAACACTGAAGTAACTTTGCACCTTGAGGGACAATATATAAATAAGAAAAAAAAGTGAATGCAGACTATGGGACCCGAACCGCTGACACACGCGGAGGAGATGGGGGTATCATGAAATTAACCAGTTGATCTACAATCACTGCGTTCGCTTTTTCCGTTAAAACTTATTGGTATAATATCACACATGTCTCTCTTTCCGCTTCTGATCTCTTTATAACTGTTGTGTGACTCCTTTTTGTGACTTAAGCCATTCGTTTAATCTTCATTCATTTTAATTCACGTTGCAGAACATATGACAGCGATCCTATTGGTATAACATGTACTGGAACAGGCGTTATTAATCGCATGTTTTTAGAATGGACGTAACTATTGCTACTAAGGTATATTTTAAATGACCGACAAACACGGTAATTTCAACCTTGCAGGTTTCAGAGTATAAAGTATTGCTTACCTCCAAAAATAATAAGGAACAGATTAACCACCTGGTATAGTCTAAACTGACTATAAGCTCAGATTTTTTTTTGTTTCATTAGTATAGCTTCCTTTATTTTCTATGATCATATCGGGGGCTTTGACTTGTGAAACAACACATCTGATCACAGTAGGTTATGGTCATTAGTTTTGATTATTTTATATCATTAAACACACACACTCACACATTCACTCTCACATGCATACTTCCAATCTTTGTGGGGGATAGGGAATAATTGTGGTTAAAGAAGAATTCCCCGCCCCAGCCGGGAATTGAACCTGTGACTTCCGGTTGAGAAATCAGCTCGCTGACCACTCCACCACGATTTTTGAGAGAATGTTCAGTCAACCTACCCCTGGTGTCACTATCAGGCTGATCAACATCTTGATTCACATAACTTGGCACTGTATATCGTAATTTTCACGTGACTAGGCATCTCTTCTTGGCTGCTGTGGTAGAAAAGGCTATTTTGCGGCACAGAGCATTCCCTTGTTTATCATGGATATTTATATCCAAAAAGAATTGACGAATTTTCATTTTCATAATCGTATGAATTAAATATATTATGCAAAAAGAGCAAATTCATCTATAACTGCAAGAACCCTGCGTTTTAAACATGCCACACCGAAAACCTAAAGCTCGTACATTTATAATGACATGTTAATGCCATTATTATCACCTGGCGTTGCTCTACATAAAGTTTGTACTTAGCCAATCAGGGCAAAAGGGAAGGGAATGTCCGCGGAAGGATGCAAATCAGTGGTGCAAGATTATAAAACACAAAGTACATAAGCCACAATAACTAGTACCAATAAATTATACTATGCGTAACTGATGTTAAAAATAAACTATAAGCAAACAGTTGTAAAGCAAAGCGTAGAGACAGCAAAATCAAAATAATTATTTGAACAGATTTTTAGTGGTTAATAACACTAAAAATTAAATTTGCAAACGTTTTGCCTCTTTATTTCTTCTTCATATACATAGTACTTGGTAGAATAGATAAGGTATTACATTCCACACAAACTTTTTTGATGCCGATATTTCACCATAAAACCTTAGAAAAAGTTCCGTGTCTCTGTGAACAGGATAACTCATAAAACGTAAAGTCGGTTAAAAATTAAATCTTAAATTTAACTTCAACTCTTCCAAGGATTCGATACGCAGATTTTCAAGAAAATTCTCCCACCTCAACTTTTTTTAAAAATGGCTAACGATTTTCATTAAAATACCTGCATTAAATATATTCACATCACAAATAAAATGCATATCTTGAGTTTTATAAATATTCTCTCAGCTCCTCTACATTCTAAATTACTTTTGCATAACTATTAAACCGTACAATAAAGACAAAAACTTATTACACAAAAATATATTTCGCCAAAAAACCAATCTATATTTCATTTATTTTTGTTATGAAGCTAACCATTTCCGAGATACTCCTTATTATTGGTTTCAATTGTATATTAGTTACATTTTTCTCAAATAGAAGTTGTCATCCGTTTTTCGTTTTTGCTTTACTCCTAGCTAGGCAAAGAGACCTGAATTTAAAGTCTTCACATAGCGACAGCTTTTAAAAATTTGACTGCTGCTTTAGTCAAGTGTATTCCCTTATTTCCGTTATACTTATAAGGAATTAAGAAATAAGACAATTTTTTTATGCTTTTCTCAATTAGCATGAAGTGTTTAGAAGAACAATATTTTGTAACAATAGTTTGTTTTCATAACAGATAGAAAAAGTTATGTGAATGGAACACATCAGATTTTTTCACTGATGGCTACCCTTAAATTAGTTATCGGAATCTCCTCTCCTTCTTTTGAGATTCTGTTTCTCCAATCCTACATGTAAAAACGTTAACTTTCATTCCTCTCGTACATTGAAAAGTCAAACTGTCAGCAAGTTCAGCCGACTCTACAAGATCACACACAAAGGCTGGACAATCAGTGCCCGTGTCCCATGGTGTGGACCCTATCTCTTCAGGCTTGGATGGGCGCCGTACAACAAGCAATGTGGTCTGCCTACTGTCAAGGCGTAACAGAAAAAAAAAAAGGCGAGAGGGAGACCTTTAAAAGAGTAATTAATGAATGGTTTGCCCTGACACATTGCACACATGAGTAGTTAGGTCCTATGAGATAGTGTATGCGAGTTAAATTATGACTGATAGCTTGGCTGCTAGAGAGGGCGAGAGAGCGAAACTTGGTACAGCTATGTAATCTTGTCATCTCACGGACATAACGTATCAGTGAAAGTTAGGTTAATACTGCAAGATCCGTTGGGTGTTGCTAAGTGCCTCCATTGTTGGCCACTTGTCAGTAAAAGATTAATGGTGCTTTCCATACGCTGGAAATGAAATTTTACTGCAATCCTTGTGTTCAACATGATGCTTAGGTGATAAAAAGTATAAAAAATCAACTTTTCAATTAATTATACTTTTCGTTTTCAGTTACTAAATAAATAAAACATGCTTCTAAGTTCTTTATTAATTGAAATTCACTGAAATTGCAATACAGATCTTTTTATACTATCCCAGGCTAAAGACACACATGGAAACTACTGTTTATAATTTAAAAAAACAATTTTTTCATATACAACAAAGAAAATGATTATTGAGAGTAAAACAACATTTTAAGTCACTGTATGAGAATAACCTTTTTACTAAGAAATACCTGGTAAGCTAGGTGAAAATTAAAACATTTATGACATAAAACTATGTCAGATGTAGGGAAT